>CM042165.1:39171857-39176857 GCA_023376005.1 Doryteuthis pealeii | reverse complement strand
TGATGATGATTGATGATGACGTTGAGAGGGCGATAGAGAATTATACCACAGAAAGGGTTAAAATTCTTGAGAACAGTGGAGTGTAAAAAAAGTTGCAGCTATAGAGAATTGAATGTGCGATGAAACAACACCAAAAAAAAAAAATTTTAAATAAAAAAAAAAACCCCGAAGAGGAGTTTTTAAAGTAGACCTGATTGGTATATTAAACGATAATAATGATAGTAATAATAGTTATGAGATTTGTAATAACTACTGTATAAGGATAGTAATGATAGTAACATGATCATTGTAACTAACAATATCATTATTGTTATGACGTGTGTTTTGTGAAGAAGTCATTTATACAGAGATGTGTAAGTGTGATAATAACTCCCCCACCCTAAATTTTCTTCCAAAAACAGAGAAAAACTGATCATGAATTTTTGTAAATCGGGAAAAAACAAACAAAAAAAAACAATAAAAAAAAACAATTTTAGTAATGCCAAATATTGAAAAATAAAAGATGACAATAATAATGAAAATTATACAGATTGAAGAAAGAACAAAAGAACGAAAGAAAGAAAGAAAGAAAGAAAGTAAGTTGATTGAGAAACAAGGAAAGAAAGGAACAAATAAAGAAAGAAAGAATGAAAGAATGAAAGAAAGAAAAAATATTGAATAACGAATAACAAAGAGGTAAAAAAAAGAAAAAGTTTTTTTAAAAAAAGAAGGGTAAAATTCATTTTTTTGTAAAATAATTTTTTGTATACTTTAAGTAAGAATCTATTATTTCGATAGATTCCAGATCTGACCCCCAGACCTCAAATAAAAAAAAATTTAAAATGAAAAAAAAAATTTTCTCAACGATTCCAATAATAGACAGAGGCTAAAAATAACAATAACAATAATAAATTAGATTAGTTAAAAAAATATTAAATAAAATGGCACACAACAGATTAACTAGTTAGTATTAAATCACAAAGTTAAAAAGAAAAAATATGTAAGAATTAATAATAATAATAATAATAATAATAATAATAATAATAATTAAAATAATTATAAAATTGATAATAATAATAAAAGTAATAATAATATTATTAATAATACTAATATTAATACAACTACTACTAATGATAATAATGGTGGTGATGAAGACCTAAGCAAAAGCATCATGTCCACCTGCACTAATTAACCCCAGCAATAATAATCAAAGCAGATTTTAAGAGAGAGAAAGAGAGAGAGAGAGAGAGAGCAAGCAAGAGAGAGAGCGAGACAGAGACAGAGAGAAAGCGAGACAGAGAGACAGAGAGAGCAAGAAACAGTTAAAACATTTTTTATAGCTGATCACACTAATTGAAGGAGTGACAAATGGTTTATACCAAAATTTTCCCTGAAGCAATGAAAGAAACACTCAATGCATAACAGAAACATAATTAGACACACGCACATATACAAACACATATATATACACACACATATATATACACACACATGTATATACACATCCATAAACATGTATATACGTACATATGTATGCATATACATATAAGTAAAGTGTAGACATATATGTAAAACTTATCTTCAACTGTATGTATATATATACATAAATGCTATATATATATATATATATATATATAATATGAATATATATATATATATATATATATATATATATATATATATATATAATTTGGTCAATAGATAGATAGATATATGGCGGCATAATTTTTGTGAATAGACTTAAGTAAATGCATGCACAAACACAATATATATATATACATACATATATATATATATATGTATGTATGTATGTATTTATATGTAAATATATATATATATATATATATATATGCGTGTGTGTGTGTGCATGTATGTAAGTATCCATGTATTTAATGATATATACTTAAACATAAGTATAAAACCATTTTTTTATACATCCACACATAGTAATGAATATACATAACCCATATATATATATAGATATATATATATATATATATATATATATATATATATATGCTTACACATATGTATATATAGCTATATTGAAAATTTTCAAAATCTTAAATACCAACTAATAAGTGATAGGAGGCAACAAAAAATAAATAATATGCAATATAGTACAACACAAATTATGTTTAAATAGGCATAAAACTTATACAATCAACACAAACAAAAAAATTATCATTTTATTATGTTTACTAACAAAGTTTTTTATAATAACAACAAAAAACATGCTCTTACATCTGATTCGCCGTCCATTGATAAAAATTGCTCATCGTCCAAGTGCAGCCTCAAGAGGGGTGAATTCCTGGCATGCATGGTTGCTATGGAAACGCAGACAACCATAATTCCTACTTTCACTTTCACTTTTGACTGTTTCTTGGACCAATGAGAGGAAAGAGGCCAGTCACTCTAATTGTACAACCACCAAATGCTGACACTATGCAACACCTTACTATAGTAACATAAATATATATGTATGTATATTTATATATATGCATATATATATATATATATATATATACCTCTGTGCTAGTATTATTACTATTATTATTACTAAAATGACTACTGCCACCTCTGTAATTACCAATATCACCACAGCTACCACAAGGGTGAATACTGTATGACTATCGCTGCTGATATTACGAATAATACTGCTCCTGTAATTTTTAATTATTATTATTATTATTATTATTATTATTATTATTATTATTTTTGGCTTATTATTAATTATTATTGTGAAATGTTATCAGCCATTATTATTTTATTTCTACCATTACTATTATTACCATTGTCTATTATCATCATCATTCTTCTTCTTATTTTATTATTATTATTATAATTATTACTATTATTATTATTGTTATTATTTTTTATTATTATTGCTACTACTACTACTACAACTACTACTACTACTATTACTACTACTACTATTATTATGATTATTATCATTATCTTTATTATTATTATTATCATTATTATTATTATTATTATTATTATTATTATCATTACAAAAATTATCTATTTGTATTTTATGAAATATCATATCATTTTAGGCATCTCTTCTTTTTAAAACTTTATCTTTTATGCAATATTCATAGACGTTTAGTATTTTAGCCGACGATATTATATATTACAATAATATAACAGTCATAATATTCAACATATATGCATATATATATATATATATATATATATATATATATATATATATATATATATATATATATATAAAAGATGGAACTTAGATAGCAGAAAGTAAATTATGAATATAATAATAATAATCACCACTCTTCCCTCCCCTTCCCCCATCCCTCTTGTTTTTTATGTATTTTATTTTATGTTTTTTTATTTTTGTTTTTGTTTTTTTTATTTTTGTTTTGTTATTATTGTTATAATCGCTGTTGATTTTTCATTGAATTATTTTCGCTTAATTAAAAGAGTTGTGTTACTTACCATTTACAATTTCTAATTGTTATCGTATAACAACAGACTTTAAAAAAAGAAATGAGATGAAAATATTTCTGTTTTATTTAAATTATTAAAAAAAAAAATTATTTAGATTTTTTTAAGTCAGTTAAAAAGCCTCAAAGTATAAAACAAATAAAACAATGTTTTACGCTCAAAAAAATAAATAACCTCTTTTCTCATACTATTTCTTAGTTCAGGATTCATCGATAAATTTATAAAATTTATAAAAGAACAGTCTTGTTTCCACAAAAGATACATGTTTATCTATCTTTGTTTTTTTTTATTCTACATTATTTTTACTGTTATATATTTTTAATTCTTTTAAAAAATAAGTATGCGCACTGAGGCCTTGAGAAGAAATTGCTTTTTCTCTTTTTTTTTAATCTTGTAATTCTGTATCTTCTATAGAAACTATATATGAGTTATGATACTTAATTAATTTTTTTAATATTAATCTATTATTATTATTAACATTGTTATCATAGAAATTAATATTGTTATCATTAGATTTAATATTAAGTGTTTAAATTATCTATTACTGTTAAAAATATATATTATTTCTATATGGGTAATATAACTATGGTTCTGTTATCTATGTTGAGAAGGAAATTTTAATAAGACAAAAAAAGAGAGGTTATTTATTACTAAGTGTTGCTTTTGTTGTTGTTGTTGTTGTCGTTATTATTATATTATTATTATTATTATTATTATTATTATTATTATTATTATTATTGAGCATTATTATAAACTATTTTATTGCAACTCCTATAAAGTTCTTTAAAACAATTTATCAATCATTATATTAATGCTATAGTTACCAAATATCATTACCATTATGAATAATGTTATAATTATTTTCCTCGGCAATTATGATTATTCTTATAATTATTATACTAACTGCTACTGCTACTACCACTTTCAATAATTCTAACTACACTATTTGTACTACTGCTACAACCACTACCATCACAACTAGTATTACTAATACTAACTTTTTTTTTTTTTGGTTTTCTCGGGTTTTTAAAAAAAAGTTTTTATTTTTGTGGAGATATGCATGCGTGGATGCGTGAGGGAATGTGTTTATACAGTCTCCTTTTTTTTTTTTTAAATTAAATTTTTTGAATTCTGCTTTGTACTAAAGAAAAAAAAAAATGATAGATTTTCATCAGATCGAAGCCCTTATCCCTTTAAAAAAAAAAAAAAAAGAAAAGAAAAAAAAAAAAAAAATATTCTTTTTGTAATTCTTTTTATACAAAAAAAAAAAAAAAAAAACAAACATACAGAATAATGTAAAATTTATGTTTGTTTGTTTTTTTTTTTAATTTTTTAATTTTCTTTTGTTTTTGATTTGCTTATTTTTTAAATCTTTTTTTTTTTTTTTTTTGGACCCGAACACCCCCACTTTTTTCTTTTTACTTTTTTTTTTTTCAACTTCTCCTTTCTTTGATCATAATAATAATAATTTTACGAAGAAAAAAAAATGCAAAAATATTATTTATAAATATTTCATATCTGATTTAAAATGAAAAAAAAAAAAATACGATTTA
>CM042165.1:39146857-39166857 GCA_023376005.1 Doryteuthis pealeii | reverse complement strand
AGTCCCCATAACATGCAGGACAGCAATATCGTAGAAAGTGAGTTTGAACAAAAGTGGCATTATTACATTCACTTGCATGGACTAATACTCTTGGGAAAGGTATGACCCCCATCCCCTAGTCATGGGTTAAATAGCGCCACTATTATTCTTCTACAAGAATAGATTTGGCATTGAATATGCCACAAAGGTTGATATGCTATTAAACAAAGAAACAAAACATTTTATCTATTTTTTTAACAGTGTTTATGATAAGGAATATCCATGTAATACTCTTGGGAAAGGTATGACCCTCATCCCCTAGTCATGGGTTAAATATCCATGTAGTCCCATGTTGTAGTGACTAATGTGCAGGACTGTGATATTGTACTAAGTGAATTTGATATCAAGTTGCAATATCACATTCACATGCTATCGGTTAAATAGTATCACTACTATTATACAACAATAGCTTTGGCATTAAATAACCCACAAAGGTTGATATGCTATTAAACAAAGAAAGTAAACCAAAACAAACCAAGAGCTTTATTATTTTAATTGATTTAGTTTTTAGGGTTGTTTATGATTAGGAACATTCATGTAATATATTCTCTTTGTATTAGGGCCGGGTTAGCTCAGTCGGTAGAGCGTTCGGCTAGAAACCACATGGTTCCTAGTTCGATACCGGTCCTCACCAACTCAGCATATGAGTAGCACAGGGATCTGTATGGTAAAGTAAGGAGCTGATTGTAGGTGTAGCGCTCCACCTCAGATGCCAAAACAATCTCCTTGGTCTAGCACCACTGAAAAGGGGATAGACTCCCTCGCTGATTGGCTGATACTGACTTTAGGCCCCCCGATGACTTACTTTTTACTAATATATTATCACATACCTTCATTAATCATATACAGTCTGCTCATTATTAATTATGCCTAAACTATTGTTTAGACATTTTTGTAAGTAGGGAAAATAATTAGAATTTTGCTTAAATTCATATACTGAAAATCAAGGCTTCAAAACACTTGAAAAAGACGTCAAAACAGGGCATTTTTCACTTCGTTTCGACTCATGTAAAAAAAAATTAAAAAGGCCTGGCGGACCCCTATGAAATTAACATTCCAACTGTTGTTTCTAGTTAGGGCCATGCCCGTACACCTTACCTGATAGTTGGTACGTTGGAAATGTTTGGGGAAATTTTCCAAATCAGGGTTTGAAGGGCTTTTTTACTTGATAGTCTGTAGTATGTGACAATTTAAACATCAGCCTAAGCATGTATATCAGGAAAGCACAGTTTTCTGCTAGGGATCATGGCAGTCAGAGAACCTGTTGTTAGTAAGACATGTAGCAAAGAGAACTTTTTCTTAAAATACTTGAATCCTAACACTATATATATATATTCCAATATTTTGCTTATCCTCATAGAAATTAGAAAAAGATATATATATATATATATTCCTATAAAACTGATAGTCAACCCCTTCTGAACTTTATTTTAAGGGATTCTTCCAAAATTCAGTACGCAGCTTTGAGGCCCAGTTTAGAACTGACAGAATAAAAAACAAAAAAATTCAGTCGAAAATGGGTGATAATTATTCTATGATTATATGATAATTAAATCTCTAATTGATATATATATATATATATATATATATATATATATATATATATATGATAATTAAATCTCTAATTGATATATATATATATATATATATATATATATATATATATATATACACACACACAGACACACACACACACACACACACACATATATATATATATATATATATATATATATGTATATATATATATATATATATATATTTACATCTGCCTAGCTATCCAGATATATACATATATATATATATATATATATATATATATATATATATAATTCTTATATGATATTATAATAATAATGACAGATAAGGAACAGCTTATTACATTGACTTGTTAATATATGTATATATATATATATATATATATATATATATATATGAATATTAAGCAATCTTACATGGCTAAGTCTATGATAAACCATATATATATATATATATATATATATATATATATATATATCAAGCAATCTTACATGGCTAAATCCATGATTAACCACACACACACACACACACACACACACACATATATATATATAATATATATATATATATATATATATATGAATGAAGTAAGAAAGAGATAATTGTGGATATGATACTTATCTGCTTATCCTCATAGAAATTAGAAATATGGATAAAGAGGCACAGAAACATACACATGTGCCCACACATTCACACACACACACACGCTCACACACACACATATATGTATGTATATATATATATTTATATATGTATATATATGCAAGTCACTTTCCAGCCATTATCAAGCTAGTCTCCATACGTTATTTCTTGTAGAAACAATTTAATTAATCATTACTTCAAGAAATGCATTTAAATTCACAAATATAGTCACACGAATAAAGATACAACTGATAAATCCTCTTTGGGGGTTCATCTTTTAACAATTAGCATTTGTTGTAATAATAATTTTTAATTGATTAAAGATTTTTTTTTAAAACTTCTAAAGAAAAAATTCATCTACATTTGATTAAAGATTTATCACAGATAACTTTACATCAAAATGTAGAAGTAAGATAATTACATAGCATTCATTATTATTTCGGATGGAAAATTTCAGAATTCTCTATTGTTCCGTCATGTGTATGCAGATATTGCAGTGACACATGCCCATGTTAATTTATGAGTCTAGTCAAAGAGTTAAGAGTAAGGAAATGAATCCGACGGTTAATGTATAGATAAAAGGGTATGAAAACACACAATGTTGTTAAAATGAATTCATTTTTATATCATTTTCATCGCTAATATTGACAATATTTCGATTTATAAAATTTCTGATTTATCATCAGAGCATAATGATAATTAGGTCCGTTTTTAAATGTAAATGTTTTTAATCCAGACTCATTATGCTCTGATGATGATTTTTCATAAATCGAAATATTGTCAATATTAGCAATGGAAATGATATAAAAATATATTCCTTTTAACAACATTGTGTGTTTTCATACCCTTTTATCTATATATATATATATATATATATATATATATATATATATATGCATGTATTATATATATGTATATATATATATATGACACCATCCTGCCATATAGTAATGTTTACCAAGCTAATTACTTATTACTTATTACTTCTGGAGATGATTAGAGCCTCATTTCTTGTTCTGTTAATCATATATATATATATACATACATATATATATATATATATATATATATATATATATATTTACCAACCCCTATGCACAAGCAGGATAAGAAACAAGATCAGTTTCTTAAGCAGAGTTTATGAGGTTTGAATTCATAGCTTTCCTTCTCCAAGATTGGTTGACTAACCAAGGTTAAAGGGCCCAGTCTGTCCTGCTATTTACCCATAGCTGGAGGGAGAATTGGATTCATACCTTTCCTGAGGGTATTAGCTCTATGTGACATGCAAACAGCCTCGTCCAGATCGATGAGTCCATTTCCTACGACTGTAACCGTTACACCAGGCGCCTCCATATAGAAATATATATATATATATCAACATGATATCTGTTTAAAAACAAAGGGGATTATTACTAAATTAATTGTCATTCCTTCCTAAGAACAATGTGTTACTTCTCAACCTTCAGCTTAAGATCAGTGTAGCTCAGTCGGTAGAGCGTTCGGCTAGAAACCACAAGGTTTCTAGTTCGATACCAGCCCTCGCCAACTCAGCGTATGAGTAGCACAGGGATCTGTTCGGTAAAGTAAGGAGCTGATGGTAGGTGTGGCACCCCACCTCAGACACAAAAACAATCTCCTTGGTCTAGTGCTAGTGAAAAGGGGATAGACTCCCTCGCTGATTGGCTGATACCGACTTTAGACCGCCCCATCGACTTTACTTACTTATTTACCGTCTAACATCAAAGCGTCAGTGATCAATTCTGTTTAGAATCAGTGTATCTGTGTGCTTAAGCTAGGAATCAAAATATCACTTTCCAGTCTTTTAACTTGGATCAGCAGAGTTGTATTACATATACACTCTTGACTAGCATAAAAATTCCATGACTCAACTTTCTGCTTAGGATTAGGGTATCTGTCTGGCCTTGGGTCAAAATGTCACTTTGTAACTTTCCACCTAGTATCAGTGTAGTTGTATTAACTTAATACTCTCTATAAGATCAAAGTGTTACTACTCAACTATCTGCTAGGATCAGGGTATCTCTGTGATCTGCCTTGGGTCAAAATGTCACTTCCCAAACTTCAGCCTAGGATCAGTGTAGTTGTATTAAATATACAGACTGACTAATATCTAAATTCTAGGACTCTACTCTCTGTATAGGATCGGGGGTATTGATCTGCCTTGGGCAAAATAAAAATCCTGCCTGTGATTAGTGTCGTTGTATGAAATATACACTCTGACTAAGATCAAATTTCATGACAACTCTCCACTTAGGATCAGGATGATCTGCATTTGGTCAAAATCTCACTCCCAATCCTTTTTACCTAGGATCAGTGGAGTTGTATTAAGTATACACTTTAAGATCCAAGTTTTATGACTCTTCTCCACTTAGGATCAGGGTATCTCTATGATCTGCATTGGTCAAACCATTTTATATAGGATCAGTGTAGTTGTGTTAAATATACCCTATGACTTAGATCAAAGTTTCATGACTCAACTCTCCACTTATGATCAGGGTATCTCTATGATCTGCATTGGGTCAAACCATTTTATATAGGATCAGTCTAATTGTGTTAAATATACCCTATGACTTAGATCAAAGTTTCATGACTCAACTCTCCACTTATGATCAGGGTATCTCTATGATCTGCATTGGGTCAAACGATTTTATATAGGATCAGTCTAATTGTGTTAAATATACACAATGACTTAGATCAAAGTTTCATGACTCAACTCTCAACTTATGATCAGGGTATCTGTGTAATCTGCATTGGGTCAGAATCTCACTTCCAAACGTTTTTACCTGGGATCAGTGGAGTTGTATTATGTCTACACTCAGTCTAAGATCAAAGTGTCCCTACAAAAACGTCTGCATGGAACAGGTTATCTGTGTGCTCGGTCTTGGATCAAAATGCCACTTCCCATCCTTCTGTCTAGGATCAGAGTAGATTTCATAAATGTACTCTCTGTTATATTTACCTGCTTAGGATCAATGTAGTAGCAAGTGTATAGTCTAACTGCGATCAATGTTTCACTACTCAACTCTCTGTCTAGATCAGGATATCTGTATCCTAACAAAGATCAAAGTGTTGAATCATGGTCCTCTGGCTAGGATCAAAGTGTAGTATCAGTGGTCTCTGCATAACTAGGTATTCCTAAGTTAATCTTACTATGCTAGCAGAAGTTATAGCCAGATTATATATATATATATATATATATATATATATATATATATTGTTCTGGATATAAGAAACGATCAAATATAAAAAGCATGTAGACAGTAAAAGAAACACAAGTGAAATTACCAAATAGATTTCTTGGAAGTCAGAAAGCGTAGTGCTTCCGCTTCGTTGGATGGATGAATACTCGAATAATGTATGTCTTATTTTTGTTTATACAGAATGACATTGTGGGTGTTCTATCATGGTGTAATGGTTAGCAATTTGGTTTTTTAGATCTATTACTGGTGAAGGGCCGGTTCAGCTCAGTCGGTAGAGCCTTCGGCTAGGAATCACAACGTTCCTGGTTCGATACCGGTCCTCGCCAACTTAGCATATGAGTAGCACAGGGATCTGTGCGGTAAAGTGAGGAGCTGATGGTAGGTGTGGCACTCCACCTCAGATGCTAAAATAATCTCCTTGGTCTAGCACTATTGAAAAGGGGATAGACTCGGTGTCTGGCTGATACTGACATTAGGCCGCCCGACGACTTTACTTTTACTTACTGAAAAGCCAGTTCAATCAATCGTCTTGCAACCTATTGTTACATGCTACCCATTACAACCTGATTGGGTAAATATTGAGTATGATATCATGCCACTCAGAACTGAGTATTAGTGGTCTCTGCATAACTAGGTATTCCTAAGTTAATCGTTCTATGCTAGCAGAAGTTATAGCCAGATTAACAAAGAAACTAACAAAGAGAAAAATCATAACACTGTGACACCCAATGCTTTTATTCCCCTTGCCAATATGTTATTCACCCCAAGGGGTCTATATAGACCACTTTAAGAAGTGCTAACTCAACCCTTATACTACCATTATGATTTTCAAATATCCAGTTTCAGGACTCTACTCTCTGTCTAGGATCAGGGTATCTGATCTGCCTTTGGTCAAAATGTAATTTTCCAGCCTTCTATCTAGGATCAATGTAGTTGTATTAAATACACAGTCTAATTAATATCTAAGTTACAGGACTCTACTCTCTGTATAGCATCAGGATATCTGTCTTATCTGCCTTGACACATATGATACATGCAGTCAACTTATGCACATAGTCAATTGTAATTATGTATTCTGTGCTGTTTATGCTAGCATAGTGGATATAATACTTATATGCTTGCCTCCAGTTCAGAGGTTCAAATCTCAGCAACATTCTCATACTAATTTTGGAGTTGTATAATGTCTACACTCAGTCTAAGATCAAAGTGTCACTACAAAAACGTCTGCATGGAACAGATTATCTGTGTGCTCGGTCTTGGATCAAAATGTCACTTCCCATCCTTCTGCCTAGGATCAGAGTAGATTTCATAAATGTACTCTCTGTTATATTTACCTGCTTAGGATCAATGTAGTAGCAAGTGTATATTCTAACTGCAATCAATGTTTCACTACTCAACTCTCTGTCTAGGATCAGGATATCTGTGTCCTAACAAAAATCAAAGTGTTGAATCCTGGTCCTCTGGCTAGGATCAAAGTGTAGTATCAGTGGTCTCTGCATAACTAGGTATTCCTAAGTTAATCTTTCTATGTTAGCAGAAGTTATAGCCAGATTATATATATATATATATATATATATATATATATATATATTATATTGTTCAGGATATGTATATGTATATTGTTCAGGATATGGATTCTGTGCTGTTTATGCTAGCATAGTGGATATAACACTTATATGCTTGCCTCCAGTTCAGAGGTTCAAATCTCAGCAACATTCACATGCTAATTTTTTTTCAGACCTGTTTACTTTCAGGAGAAAAAAATTAGACCCAGACAAAGAAACACACAGAAAAATCATATAGTCATTATTGTATGTGACCTGCTTCATTGTTGTGTCCTGGGTATGATGTTAAACTACATCTAATGGTGCAGTTCTAATTCTGGAGCTCTGAGGAGTGTGGTGCACACCTTCATTGCCATTAATCACAGGTCCACCCTGACCCGGAGTGGTAGTACTTGTTAGGGTCCCATCTATGGTTAAATAGAAAAAAATGAATTTTTAAAAAATAGAATTTTCAATACACATCAAGATTGAATAAAACAGAATGTCTTCAGTATAAAATAACACAACTAGGTGTTGTATACCCTTCTCATTACTTACTTCTAATCTTCTTCTGGGGTCTTGATATCTTAAGCTCTTCTAGGTCTCTTCTAACATCTCTTCTAGCATCTTGGTGATCGGTCGCACTTGGCTCATTTCTTCTTCCAATCAGTCCTGTTACCAAGATACCCATTAATCACAAGACTGTGTTATTTTTCTTAAGCTTTTATTTCCTTAACTATACATTTCATATAACTAAATATCTGACTAACATAGCACGCATATGCAGAGTGAGTCACAGTTAAGGCAGAACATCCTCACTGCCCGACATCCAACTGAAAACTGAGGACCCAACCAGGTCCCACGTGACTTCACGTATTTCGCGGGCTTTCTGTACTCTTCCATGGAAAGTCCCACCCGTGGTATGAAAAGAAATACAGGGGATTGACAATAATCTTATGCAACCGCATAGATTATGTAACATAGGGTTGGCATGTCATAAAATCCAACCATCCAACGTACCAATAAAGAAAAGGGGATAGGGGAAAGAAAATAA
The DNA here is from genome assembly GCA_023376005.1 of Doryteuthis pealeii. Taxonomy (NCBI): domain Eukaryota; kingdom Metazoa; phylum Mollusca; class Cephalopoda; order Myopsida; family Loliginidae; genus Doryteuthis; species Doryteuthis pealeii. The sequence continues at coordinate 39,158,821 of CM042165.1, read as the reverse complement.
AGACTTTAAATATTTTGTTTACTAAAAGTTGAATGGGATTTAGAGAGTGACCCTAGCTTTTAAGCTTCAATAAACTTTTTGAGAAATTTTGAGAAAAGAACTTGAACAATTTTAGTGTATATATTATTCATCTTTTTTGGACTGTTATCCTTATCCTTATTGTTATATACACAACATTTCAGCCAATGTGCCCTCCGGTTTTTCTTCAGGTGTTTCTTGACAAACTCAGGAACCTTCTTGTTGAACTCGGGGAACCTTCTTATTGAAATTTGACCGAATTGTGTAATATAACAATACAGATAAGGAGAACAGTCCAAAAAAAATCTAAATTTTCAAGCCTCATCTCAAAAATTCAGACAAATAGAATGTAGTTTTATAAGTTTTGCATAAATTTGTATACCTTGGCTTGATCAGACAACATCACTCAGCTCCTTGCTTGTATCATGATAAAATACACCTCATTGTGAAGAAGTCAGCTTTCTAGTTATTCGAGTGGAATGATACGGGTCTAAACAAAAGCAAATAATTACTAATTGAATACAAAGCAAAGAAAAAAAGATTAAGGAATTTTTGATTAAATTAAAAAAAAAAAAACAGTGCTATTCACAGAATTGTGTTTGACCTACTGCCTTAAAAAACTAGGTGGTGATAGCTGAAAAAACAACCCTACCTACGAATGAAGTCCTAGCTGAAGCAGTGCCTGCTGAAAAAAAAACAATCAGTGCTTAAGGCATTTTTCCCGAAAAGTTAATGCAATATTTTTTTTCCAATCTTTTTTCGACAAGTAAATGAAAATATTTTAACCCTCCCCCTTTTTAAAATATTTTACAGTGGGAGAGCTAAATATTTACATTTATTTGTCGATAAAAATATGGCTTACTTTTAACTTACTTTTTATATTAAAAAATAACAAAAAAATTGTTTTGATTTTTTACTTGTAATTGATTGTTGAAAAAAATAAATAAATGAAATGAAAATACTGAAAAAAAAAATATTTTTTTAGCCGAAGGCGTTAGAGACTTCATTCATAGGTAGGATTATTTTTACAGCTATCACCGCCTAGCGTTTTTTAAAGCAGGAGGCCGGGATACAATTTTTTGCGAATAGCACCAAAAAATCTTTAAGATTCAACTAAGTTAATTTCATAAATTAAAACATGTTTGTTAAATAAAGTTGTTTTGTTTTTTGTTTATATTCTATTTCAAAACATTCCCCGATTTATCAAGTTCCAGAAGTTTTGTTTGTTTGTTTGTTTAGTTTTTTTTTTTTTTCTTTTTCGGGTTGTTGTTTTCTTTTCTTTCTTTTTTTTGTTCAAATTGTTTGTACTTTTTATCATTTTTTGCCAGCACTTTTCCAGTGTTTTGCTACATACTTACAAATTCTAAAAACATGACTACTTGCCCTTGATTGCATCCTCTGAATCATTGTTATTGCTATTGTTTTTATTCAGACATGATTTTCTTTTACATATACTAGCATAACTATAAATGTGAAAAAGTGTATATTTCTTTTCCCACGCCCCCACCCCCACATACACACACACACACACACACACACACACACATATATATATATATATATATATATATATATATATATATAAGATATGAAAAACCAATGAGTTCAGATGATGATTTTATTATATTTAGAAGTATTAGCCAATGTTTAACATTCCGGTTTTTTATATTAAACCATCATCAGGGCATTGTTAATATGGATTGTTGTAATTTTTTAATAATATTTGATATTGGCTAATACTTCAAACTATTATAAAATCATCCTCTGAAAACCTTGGTTTTCTCTTCATATTTTTTATATCTACATATTATCAAATTTATATCCATTTTTTTCTTGATATATATCCATATACATACATATATATGTATGCCTGTATGTATAATTATGCTTGATGAAATCCAGACACCTATGTCCTTATCTATCTATATATCTATCTGTCTATCTAATTTGTTATTTACTTCTAAACTCTACTGGTGTGGAAAAACTCAGATGATTCAGTTTTTCAAAATAAACAAATTTCAAATTGACATCTGGGAAAAAATTTTTTAAAGAAAAGATAAGTACATCCTTACTTTCTGAAAATAATCATCAGTACCATATGTAGTGGCCAAAAGAAGAAAAAAAACACCAGAGGAGTTTTTCTAAGTTATATATGTAAATATGCACAATATGCTAGTTCCTTATATCTATCTATCTATCTATCTATCTATCTATATATATATATATATATATATATATATATATATATATATATATATCTTCACATAAACACCAGAAGAATTATTAGCAACATGATGATGGCAAAATAGCCTGAAACCTGGGTAGTTGCCTATGGAAAACAATTATTTAAAAAATTCAACAAATAAATAAATAAAGCTCCTACAAATTTGTGGTTGAGCACTGATTTCTTTGTTTCATCTCAAAAAATTTTTTTTGATATCTATATCTATCTATCTATATCTATATATATATCTATATCTATATATATATATATATATTATATATATATATATATATATTATATATATATAAAGAATAAATGCAAAAATGAATCAATGAATATAAAAAATAAATGAAATGAATGGAATAATTTTAAAAGATATTTTCCGGGGGATCTCTCTCAAAAATAAAAATAGAAAAAAATAATAATAATAATAATAATAATAATAATAATAATAATAATAATAATAATAATAACATTTTAGAGAGGTCATTAATAGAAAAAACCTTTTTCATACTCTATGGGACTTATTATATATGTATATATATTACTATATATATTTTATATATGTATATATATATGTATATGTATGTATGTATTGCATTAAATATAATGATTATTTAATCAGTTTTTATGAATGTTTTCCTCTTGTCAAGTAAGATGAATTAAATATGAATTAATACTGTGTAATTTTCATTTTTAAATTTAAAGCTTCAGTCTTTGTCCTCTTTAATAAGTATCAACAAATTGCTAACAATAATAAAACAAAGACAATAGTTGAAATGATACATAAACTGTTGTAGCTCAAGTCTCAGAGTTAACTGAGAAATAATAATAAGAAACACAACAAATATTAAGGATAGGGTAAAAGGTTTACTAAGCAAAAATATAAGGGGACCAGAGTTGTTAGCAATTCCTAGGTTGAAGCATTATGTCTTCATGTGAATTCTATATTTTTCTAGATTTAAAGTTTCAGTCTTTGTACTTTTTAATAAGTATCGACAAATATTGGCGAAAGATATTTTGCTAACAATAAAAAACAAAGACAATAGTTGAAATGATATATAAACTATTGTAGCTCGAGTATTAGATTTAACTAAGAAATAATAGGATTTTTTCTGTTTTGAATTCAAATTATATTTATAAACATTGATTGTCAAAGATTTTAAAATAACATCTTTTAAAGCTTTATTTTAATTATCTTTATGGGGATTTATGAAATGAGGCTTAATCTTATTATAATGAAGATCATGTGTATGTCTGTCTGTAACCGAAACTATGTCACCTCTGACTTCACAATTCACTTAGTTATTTACATTATCTCCTCAATGTTTATTAAGTAGTCATTATTTAATTCTAATTAGCATCTTATTTGTTAAAGATATTTCTAATTTTAAAAAAATCTAGCTGAGGTAAATTTGCCTCAAAACAGCCCATGTTATGAATGCATTTAAAATCCTGCAATGTATGTTATATATCACTAAGAAATAGAGGTTTACGAGGTGTGACTAATTTGCTTAGAGGTTTTTACAAAATTGGGTTTCAAAAATAATTTGTGTCATTGATTTCAGATTTAATCTTTTTATTCTCAAACGTATTAAAATCAATCCATTGTATAATCTAATGTAGAAATCAATTGAAATAAGATAAAGATAAGTGTAATCTCTTTCTAAGAATTCCTATTTATTTTCGTTAGTCTTTATAATTTAATGAAATATCTTAAAAAACTTAAATACTTGGCTGTGTAATTTTCATATTTAAATTTAAAGCTTCAGTCTTTGTCCTTTTTAATGAGTATCAACAAATTGCTAACAATAACAAAACAAAAACAATAGTTGAAATGATAGATAAACTGTTGTAGCTCAAGTCTCAGAGTTAACTGAGAAATAATAGGAAGAAACACAAGTATTAAGGATAGGGTAAAAGGTTTACTAAGCAAAAATATAAGGGGCCCAGAGTTGTTAGCAATTCCTAGGTTGAAGCATTATGTCTTATGTGAATTCTAGATTTAAAGTTTCAGTCTTTGTATATTTTAATAAGTATCGACAAATATTGGCAAAAAATATTTTGCTCCGGGTGCATATTTTTGCTAGTATGAATAATTATGATATCTCAGATTTGATTTTAATATCTGATCATCCTGGATATTAAGCACTGTAAAGAAATAGACAATTAGACAGTCTACATTCAATAAATAGACAATAAATTTTTGCTTTGATATAAATCAGTGGTTGCCACATGGGGGAGGGGTTTAAAGATCTCAGGGGTTAGAGTGATGACATTGACAGGGATGATTATGTCATTGAAGTCAGTAGGACCTTACCTTAATTATACATGAAAGATTTTATTTAAATTTTATTTTATTATGAATTATACAAATGATGAGGACATTACTTGAGCCCAAATCTAAGAAGTGAGTAAGGCCACAGATGGAAAGGAACAACCTTTCGATCTGTGGTTCCTCGACTAATTGGAAGTTTGTATTATTTGTACTAGTACAAAATAAAAAACACCCTGAGGGGTGGGAGTAAAAAATTCAATGTCAGTGAGTTTGTACCCTAAGTAAGTAAAATCATCAAATTCATTAAAGGATTAAAAAATAAAACAATTTGAAATGTAAACTTTAAATATGTATTGAAATAAACAAACTATATATAGATATATATGCAGGACACCACTTTTTGGGAGGGTCTTAAGCCTCTGCAGAGCATAGAGCAATGAATGAATGTTACCCTCCTATTGCTTCAGAACTAAAATCTCAACAATATAATATATATATATATATATATATATATATATATATATATAATTATACATATGCGTGTCATACACAGGACACCTATTTTTTAGAGGTTCTTGAGTCTCTGTAGGAGATAGAGCCACCATATTCTAAGCCTTGGTGAGAGGCTATTAAGAAACCTTTTTTTATGTAAGATAAATTTCAAATAATCTATATTTTTGTGATGATTTTTAATACAGCGTAAGTAAACGCAGTCAAATATAAATTACTTTAATTGCTATTGATAGGATTATATTCACACCACTTGAGTAACGTGGATTTTACATGTGATGAATTGACTTGGGTGGGGTCAGTTATTATCTTTTAAATAATCTTTTTTTTCTCTCTCTCTATTTAGTGTACTATTAAAGTTTTAGTACTTTGAATCATTGTTTATATATACACATATATATATATATATATATATATATATATATATATATATATAAATATATAAACAATGACTCAAATAATTATATATTATATATATATATATATATATATATTAGTACTTTGAATCATTGTTTATATATATATATATATATATATATATATATATATATATATATATATATATATATGTATATATATATTAGTTTGAGTCATTGTATTGAAATAATATATAAACTGTTGTAGCCCAAGTATCAGAGTTAACAGAAAAATAATAGGAAGAAAAGTATTAAGGATAGGGTCTTACTAAGCAAAAATACAAGGTGACCAGAGTAGTTAGCAATTCTAGGTTTAATTAACATGTTTTCATTTAAATTTCTATATTTTTTTAAATTTAAAGCTTCAGTCTAGGTACTTTTTAATAATATTGACAAATATTGCAGAAGAATATTTTGCTAACATTAAGAAAAAAGACATTGTTGAAATAATATATAATCTGTTGTAGCTGAAGTATCCGAGTTAACTGAGAAATGATAGAAAGAATCACAACAAGTATTAAGGATAGGGTAAAAGGTTTACTAAGCAAAAATACAAGGGGACCACAGTAGTTAGCAATTCCTAAATTGAATCTTCATTTAAATTTCTATATTTATTAAAATTTAAAACTTTGTACTTAATTAGTACTGAAAATAACAAGAAAAAACTATAGTCTAAATAATATATACACTGTTGTAACTTGAGTATCAGAGTTTTTCTAAGCAAAGATACAAGGTGATCAGAGTAGTTACGAATTCCTAAATTGAATTAACAAGTCTCATGAAATCTCATTGTTTCTCTCTTCATAGCACATTAAGTCATAGTGTCTGGAATTGTGTGTTAATATCTTAATTTTTATACATACATACATACATATATCTATATCTATATCGATCAATCTGTCTCTCTCTCTCTCTCTATATATATATATATATATATATATATATATATATATATATATATATATGTAGAATTTAGAGAAACACAAAGTATTCCAGAAAGATGAATTTTTTTTTTAATGGTGAATCGACGTTATAACATTTCGTTTTATCAGGACTTGAGAAAGAAAGAATATTGTTGAGTCGGGGTGGATTACTTTCAAAAGACGGAAGTTGTGTGTAAAGAAGGGTGATAACTGACTTCAGCACAGCATCCCTCTTAAGTTCTGATGAAGGCTTCTTAAAACCGAAATGTTATAACATTGACTTCCCCATCAAGAATAAATTCATCTTTTAGGAATACTTGGTGTTTTTCTAAATTTCACATACTGTCAGATTCATTTCCCTGTTTATTCCCATATATATATATATATATATATATATATATATATATATATATATATATATATATATATGCTTATTTATCTATTATACATTTTATGGTTGCTTTGATTGTGTTTTATTTCAGTTTTGCTTTTTTAGTTATTGTTTTTTTTATTGTTTTCTTTTTCTTTTTTTGTTATAGTTGTCTTTTTTTAATTTTCTAGGATATGATTAAGAAACAAAAAAATAATTCTATCATGGAAACAGCAGAATTATTTTAAGTATTGTTTTTTTTTGTTTTTGTTTTTTTGGCGTGGGGAAATAAACATATGTATTTGCATATATTTGCATATGTAATACTTGATTGCTTTTAGGGTCCACATTAAATTAAAAGGTTTTTTTAAAATCTCAAACCCCTCTACACAGTCTTCCAGCTTTCTTAGACTTCCTTATTACATGTATTTAGATATATATAATTTCTGCGTTATATATATATATATATATATATATATATAATTTCTGCGTATATATATATATATATATATATATATATATATATATATATATATATATATGTATATGTATATGTATATATATATATATAATAATTAAACTGATTACCTATGTTCCTATTAAACAGACCATTGACATTATCATTAAGTATGCTTGCAATTATTCTTCCCTCTTTCAATCTCAATATCAGACTGATGAAAACTTATATATATATATATATATATATATATATATATATATAAATATATATATATATATATATATATATATATATATATATATACATAATTTAAGCAGGAACTATATAAGAAAATTGTATACTCAGTTTCATTGTTGATACAAATAAATTATTAAAAACTTGTAGAATAAAAAAAATAACTTGTATAATTCTTCATATATATACACAGATAACCACACACACACACACACACACACATATATATATATATATATATATATATATATATATATATACTCATAATGAACATCAGATGACCATTTAGATAATTGTATTAAACATGAAACACCTGTTATGGACTATATCTATCTACCTATATCTATCTATCTATCTATCTATCTATCTATCTATCTACATGAGGTGTATAAAATAGCTATAATGACTATTTTTCAATCATTGCAGCCTTGGTGATTTTTTTTTAATCTCTTACCAGAATGGTATAATAATTTTGGCAGGGAAAAATACAATAAGGAAATCAGGTTTACTCTGACCTCATTTATTCATGAAAAGCATGAACCCTCTTCTCCCTGGTATATATTTGGCAAACATGTCTCCGTCATTGGCCCACCACAGTTGTTGACAGCAAAGATTGTGAGTGAGCAAGTACTTGGTCAAATAATTCTCTCATAATGACATTACCCATCCAGGCAAAAGCTGCTACCTCCGCAGCCATCCTTGACATCATCTAAACAGATGCAAATAACTATTTTCCAGAATTTTATTATGATATTGACTAGCAGCTGGACCTGGCATTCAATATATAATAATAAAATAATTTTAATCTGATTATTACCATTCACTTGACAAGTTGAAAAAAAAAAGAAGAGATCATTACCAGTTTTACCGAAAATGGTTTTGTTGAAAGACCAGATTGAGAAATATTCTTTATTTAATTAATCTAACTTGTAAGAATTTGCTAAATCCATAAAAATTGCAACCTTTGTTAAGTTATATAGCAGCCATTTCTGGGTTAAAAAGAAGCATTTTTTGGGGTCATATAAAACCCAAACAAACATCAAACAGAAATATACAACTTTGTATATCTATCTATCTATCTATCAATCTATCTATCTATCTATATATATATATATATATATATATATATATATATATATATAGAGAGAGAGATAGAGATAGAGATAGATAAATAGATAGATAGATAGACAGATATAGATAGATAAATAGATATAGATATAGATATTTATACATATATATGCATATATACATATATATATATATATATATAGTCATCCAAAGACACGTGTTTTGACCTATCAAGTCTCTTCAGTGTGGTTAGACATTCTGTGAGCTACATACAGCCAGGATAGATTTCCGATCGATTCAGCATAAGTCAGACAGTTTAACTGCTTGGCCATCGTCACCCACAGAATGCGATGGATATTTTAACTGTTTTAATACACACATCTCTATGTATGTAAAGGCCACCATAGAGTGCTCCACCCCTTTTATAGGAGTGTGAGTGGCTGTGAGTATATATATATATATATATATATATATATATATATATATACTCACAGCCATACACACAAACAAAAAATATATATAAAAGATTTTCACATGTGAGTTGCTGCTTATACCATTAGTTATATTTAACTGAACACCTCTTGCCTCATGACAGGTCAACAATTATTGCTTAGTATTGCTAATTAATTATATATATATATATATATATATATATATATATATATATATATGATGGACTTAAACAGTGATTTGTTTATAGTGGTTAAGGCTTGTGTTGGACGATCCAATAGGAAAGAATTGGGGCATCAAGGGTTGCCACAAACCCAATCAACGACCGACCTCAGGAATTTTGAATTCCGATTTATCCCTCTTCTAGGCTGGTTACCTACCCTAGGCTGAAGAGCCCAGTCTGCCCTAGTATTTAACCGATAGCTGGAGAGAGAATATATGGATACATAGGGGTATTAGCGCTATGTGAAATGCCAACAGCTTTGTCTAGGAACTGAACTCGAATCAACGAGTCTATTTTCCATGACTCTAACCATTTGCCCACGCGCTCCATATATATATATATATATATATATATATATATATATATATATATATATATATATATATATATATATATATATATATATATATATATATATATATATATATATATATATATATATATATATATATATATATATATATATATATATATATATATATATATATATATATATATATATATATATATATATATATATATATATATATATATATATATAATGAAAGGTTCTGAGTTATATCATTAATTGCATACACCCTAATGTTCATAGCCAATGAAAAATTATAAAATGTGCTTTTATTATATTTTTTCAATAGAAATAATAAATGAAATAAATCAGTAAATAGATCCTCTATTCAACAAAACAATATTTCTTTGAGTAACAATTAAAAAGTTAAGATTTTTGGGGTCAGTTCAGCTTAGTTGGTAAAACCCAGAAATCTCAAGGTCACAGGTTCGATACTGGTCCTCACCAACTCAGCGCATGAGTAGAACAGATTGGGTAATCTGACTTGTGTGGTAAAGTCGGGTGCTGATGGTAGGTGTGGCATTCCACCTAAGCAAAAAATTCTCTAGTACTAGCAAAAAAGGGATAGACTCCCTCGCTCTCTAGCTGATACCGACAATAGGCTACTCCATCTTACTTTACTTGCTAAGTTTGTTGAATTTTCAAAATAAATTATGAAAATCTTCTTCTTCTTCTTCTTCTTCTTCTTCTCTCTCTCTCTCTCTCTCTCTCTCTCTCTCTCTCTCTCTCTTTCTATCACTCTCTGTCTCTATTCTTTTCCATCAATTTCTTATTTCTTTACTCTCTCTCTCTTCTTCTTCTTCTTCTTCTTCTTCTCTCTTCTCTCTCTTCTCTCCTCTCTCTTCTTCTTCTTCTCTCTCTGTCTCTCTTTCTCTCTCTCTCTCTTCTTCTTCTTCTTCTTCTAAAAATAAGAAAGACAAGTTCAAGGTTATTACCCCTTTCAAGCAGATGTTGGGCATCCCATCATCACTTGTGACCTTGTGTCACATCCTACCCATGTTAAAGGAGTTCGGTAAAAAAGAACACCCCATCATGATTTAGTGGTTAGTAAGTTAGTCTCGCAGTTCCATTACAATTGTATAGTGTGTTTGATACTCACTGGATACTCATACTTGCAATCTCATATCACAATACTTGTGGGGAACAAGTTGGGTAAATAAGATGCATCCCATCATGGTTAGCAAGCTAGTCTCACAGATCCATAACTACTGAATAGTGAGTTTTTGATCCCCTGTTCACTAAAAAAAGGATGTCCCATCATGATGTAATAGTTAGCAAGCTAGTCTCACAGAACCATAACTACTGAATAGTGATTTTGATCCTTGCTCCAAAAAAAAAGGACATCCCATGATGATGTAATAGTTAGCAAGCTAGTCCCGCAGATCCATTACAATTGTATAGTGAGTATCAAACTTACAGGATGGCCATACTTGCAACATCGTATCACATCCTCTTTGTGGGGAGCAGGTTGGGTAAATAATGGGCATCCCATCATAGTTAGCAAGCTAGTCTCACAGATCCATTACTACTGAATAGTGAGTCTGATCCTTGCTGGATGCCCCATACATGTGACTTAGTGTCACATATTAGCTGTGCTCAATGGGTTGGGTAAAAAAGGGGCAACCCATTATGGTGTATGGGTTAGCAAGCTTGTCTCACAGATCTGTTACTACTGAATACCGAGGTTGATCCTTCCTGGATGCCCCGTACTTGTGACCTTGTGTCACATCCTACCCAGGCCGAATGGGTTGGACAAAAAATGGCATCTCATCATGGTTTAAGGGTTAGCAAGCTAGTCCTGCAGATCTATTATTACTGGGTTGCAAGTTCAATCCCTGCTGGATGCCTCATACTTGTGACCTTGTCAAATCCTATCCATCGTATATGGTTTGGGTAGAAAAGGGTGGTCTATCACAATGTAATGGTTAACAAGCTAGTCTTGCAGACCTATTACTACTAAATAGTGAGTTTGATCCTTACTGGATGCCCCATACATGTGATTTAGTGTCACATATTACCTGTGCTAAATGGGTTGGTTAAAAAGAGGGCAACCCATTATGGTGTATGGGTTAGCAAGCTAGTCTCACAGAACCATTACTACTGAATAGCGAGGTTGATCCTTGCTGAATTCCCTATACTTGTGACCTTGTGTCAGATTCTACCTTTGGCAAATGAATTCTGTAAAGACCTACACAAATTAAGTGTTTGAATATTTGAATTCACTATTAATTATGAGCAATAACTCTTATCCCGCTCATAATTTAAAAACCCCCCCCCTCACCGCTTATCTTTAAACATCTTTCCATAGAAAAAATTGTTGTGCAAAATTACTAAATATCGTAATGATTAATTAACTAGCAGGAGCTGTGGATATACCACAGTTTGATAATTTAATTATTACAAGGTGTAATATGTTTACTTTAGAGATATCACAAAATAGT
>CM042165.1:39079357-39141857 GCA_023376005.1 Doryteuthis pealeii | reverse complement strand
AATCTTAAATTCTATGCATACACACACACATGTACATACACATACACATATACACAAGCACATAGAAATATATTTTATTATATATATATATATATATATATATATATATATATTATATATATATATATACAGGGTGACTGATTGAAAAGTCACTCCTTATTTTAATACAAAATCTGGTCAGTTGTCAATACTTAGAAAAATATTAACATAAAGAGTTACTTTTCAATCAACCTGTTGATTAATATTACAGGTACTAAAAACACAAACTTCAGCAGAGGGATACAAGAACAGCTCACATATATATATACATATAAATCAATAGATATTCACTGCATATTCTTTCATGGGTGCATTGTCTTGACGATAATTGGCTAATACACTTCTTTGAAACCAATGGTAACAATGGCACCTTAAATGTATTGTACATTATAACAAATATATATATATATATATATATATATATATAAAATTTGATATATACATATATATATAAATATTTCAATAATGAAATAGCATAATAATACAAACAGGATAAAAACTTAGGAGGTTTTATATTGCTTGCACTTCGGGTGAGCCCATATTTGACATATATATTAACTTCATGAATAAAATATATTAAACTTAAATTTTATAATCTTTAATAAATTCTAAACCTTCTATTGTTGTGTATAGAGCACTATAATATTTTACTTATCAAAATGCTTTTAGCTTTAGATTTCAAGCATCATTGCATATATATATATATATATATATATATATGTACATATCCAATAGAAAGGTAAATTGGAGATTATTCAATTTGGGATCTTTTTAATCCTCCATATATCCACAAGAATTGTTCATGCAGATGCACACTAAAGACTTTTAAAGGATTTTTTCAAGTCCCTAGTAGAGCTCAATGTATAATGATTAATTAACTGATTATATCCAGAACAATATTTACAATTCCAATAAGATCATTATATGGCTATTACAAATTTATTTCAGCTGGTAATTCTATAAAAGAGCTCATTTTCATCAGATAGCCATCACACAATTATATATATATATATATATATATATATATATATATATATATAATTATTCTAATCATTTCAAATCCTACTTGATAGGCAGTTATATATACATGAAGATACACCTTAATTCTTAGAAAATACATATATGATCATGCACATTTATATATCTATGTATACATACATAAATACATAAATAAATACATGGACTCATATATATATATATATATATATATATATATATATATATATATATATGAGTCCATGTGAGTATATATATATATATAGTTTTGGAGGATATGTGCTTAATTGAAGTCATATCCTCCAAAAATTGTCGGCTAAAAGCCATATCAAATAAACATATTGTTTATTTACTCACTCTCATATATACATATATATATATATATATATATATATATATATATATGTATTAGTGTTATGAATAGTAAACCAACCACAACTAGTGTTACCTATCATTTATTGTTCTCCATTCAGTTGGAGGTACACCAATTCTACAAATTCTACAATTTTTAATATTCTGAATAATTGCCAATGATTGATAATTTAGTAAGGCTAGAAAGTCAAGTTTACACAAAGACATAAGAAATGACCAATAGCATTCGTGGGAAACATCCTATATTGTATTAATTATAGGGCAGGACAATTCTGTACACACATGCATATATATATATTAATGTATATGCATACGGACACATATATCTATACATCCACTAACACACACACACAAACACATACGCACACACAAACACTAACACACACACACACAAACACACACCCACACACACACACAGATATATATATATATTTATATATATATATATATATGTATATATATGTATTGGCTGGTGGTAATATGGGTTAACTAGTATCAATCCACCATCTACTAAAAACAAATCAGGCATTGCTTTCTTTTATTGATAACATATGTAAAAAAGATATATATATACATGTACATATATATATATATATATATATATATACATATATATTGGACATAAAAGTTGGTGTGTCTGACTGATAATTTCAATAAAACATATTGAAAATAAAATATAAATATAGAAAACATAAAATAAAATTCTATACTCAAACATGTAATTAAGCAATGTGAATATATATGTGTATGTGTGTATATATATAAATTTGTGTGTGTGTGTGTTTATGTGTGTGTGTGTGTGTGTGTGTGTGTTTGTGTGTGTGTGTGTGTGTGTGTTTATTTGTATGCATGTGCGCATCTCGTCTCAACAATAACAAAAATCTGCTAAAAATGATTTCTTAAAATAAATGGCGGTTGTTATTGAAAAAAACATTAATTTTTATGACTTGAGCAGAATTATTATTGGTATTATATGCCATTAAAATAATATTACCATTACCAAGTAATGGCAATCAATTAGAAAACGAATACATTCTCAATAACTTGCTTGAGTTTTAATTGATAAAAAATAGGGAAGAAATTGTGCACATCAATATCTATCTATCAGTCCATTTGAATATACACATATATATATACATATGTATATATATATGTATATATATATATATATATATATATATATGTATATGTATATATATATATATATATATATATATATATGTATATATATGTATATATATTGTGTATATGTTTATATGAATATATGTGTATGTTGTATGGATTTATTGTGTATGTCCATGTGTCTGTTTAGGCCTGTATATGTCTGTGTCTGCGTGTATTCTCATATGTATATACATATATATACATATGTATATATATATATGTATATATATTTATATATACAGTCATACAAGCCCAAACACTCACATCCGCATACACACAAACACACACACACACACACATATATATATATATATATATATGTATATATACATATGTATATATATATAAATATATAAATACATATGCATTAACATATATACAATATATTTGTGCTCACAATCATATATATTTATATAAAAATGTCTGTGAATATGAGACATATATATACATATATATATATGTATATATACAGATATGTGTTTGTGTGCTGGTATGTATATATATGTGTGTATCTTTCTCTATGTGTTATATAAATGTTATACATTTATACGTGTATGTATGTGCGAGTGTATATATATATATATATATATATACATATGTGTGTGTGTGTATGTGTGTGTGTGTGTACACATTTGTATATGTAGATACTATAAATATGTAGGAACATTAATATGCATACAATCAATATGTGTATAACACATACACATCCATATATATTCATATAAAAGGCTTGGGAATATTTGTATATATATATATATATATATAGGATGGTTATTTTGCATAATCATATCTTATAATGGGATTATATATATACATACACATTTATATATATATATATATATATATATATATATATATATATATATATATATATATATATATGTTCATGTATATACATATGTATATATATACACATTTTATTGTAAATTATATATGCATGATGCAAAAAAACAGTTTTCAAAATCAATGTTTTTTCTGCATGAATTTTTTATAATGCATATAATTATGTAATATTATTAGATACATAAATATATATACATAACATTATTTTATATATGCGTGCATACATGTGCATCTGAGTGTAAATTACTGCATGCCCATGTGTGTATACATCCATGTGTGTTAGTATGTACATATTTTAAAGATTTATATACACCCTCATATTACAATATGCATGATTATACAAAACGTGTATAGAATTGATAAATATTCTGTTTTTTTTTAATGTTGAATAAAAACCTTTACACATTTTTATGTGTATTTATAAATACATATATATACATATATATATTTACTTATTTATGAATATATATACCATGTTTTTACTGAATATATATATATATGTGTGTCTATATATATATATATATATATATATATATATATATATATATATATATATATATATATATATATATATATATATATATATATATATATATACAGTATTACCTTGACTTACAAGTGCCCAAACTTACAGGTTTTCAAAATTATGAGTTGTTACTTGGTTGATTTTGTAACTTTTAAATTGAGAGCTAAAATTTGAGGTAAGAGAGAGCTTCAGATATGCTTATATTTATAAGTCAGCTAAAAAACATTTAACTTTCAAATTTATTATGCCAAAGAAAATTATGATTTATAAAAAAAACAATAAGCATTAACATATATTACAGTTCCTATTTTATGACTATTTTTCTTATTTTCTTATTTACAAACATGTGACAATAAAAATTAGGTTGTTTTTTTTTGTGGGGCTGGGAGCTGGATTAGATTTATTTAGTTTATTGTAATGAGTAAAATTTATTTGATATACTAGGAAATTGAGTTACAAGCAGAACAAATTAAGTCAAGGTACCACTGTATATATATATATATATATATATATATATATATATATATATATATATATATGTATATATATATGTATATATATATGTATATATGTATATATATGTATGTATGTATATAACCACCTATTTGTGTGTGTATATTTATATAGCAAAGGAATGAGAGGCACTTGTATATGTGTGTTTTTATTCATCTATATAGATACATATATATAGAAAATATACTTTTGAGTGTGTGTATAATATATATATATATATATATATATATATATATATATATATATATATATATAGAAATTCTATACCTGACTATGCGATATGTACACTTGATTTTCAACTTGTTAATAATCGAGATGACAAGAAGGATATTGAAAAAAAAACAAAATATCTTCAGCCTTCCTCTCCCCCCTAAAATTAAACAATGAAATCTTCTATTTCCTCGTGGTGAATGTAGAACCCAGAAGAAAAAGAAAATATGTCAATAAAATCACAAAAAAGATACAAATAAAACTAACAAAAGAAGAAGGGGAAAAACAGAGAAAGAAACATTTAAAAAAAAAAAAGAAAATGTATGTGAATGAAAAAGTTTTAGAAATGAAAAAAAAAAAAACTTTTTGTGGAGGTACTGTGGATAAACCATCGCCTTATATCGGTAAAATTGTAAATTGTGACTCAGGTCTTAGATAAGAAACACGAGATCTTAGAAGCAATGCAAAAGTGTCAAATATATATATATACATTGATTGTTTCTTTTTTGCTGTGGGGAGGGGATTGTGGGGGAGTGTTGTTTTTTTTGGGGTATTTTTTTTTTCTTCGTTTCAATAAATGAAAAAAAATTTTGAAAAGGAAAGAAAAATGAAGAAGAAAATGGAAAAAAAAAGTTGAAAGAAAAACATACCGCAAAGGCAGAGTACATTTAAACAACAAAAGCTAAAAAAAAAAAAAAATGAAAAGAACAAAAAATAACAATGATGAAACGAATGAAAAAAAATGAATGAATTTTTTTTTAGAGTGTATTAAAATCAAACGAAGAAATGAAGACTGAAACAAAGGAAATGAGAAAGCGAAACATTTTTAAAGAAACTAACGAACAAAAAACTTTTTTAAAAGAAAACCAAAATGAAAGAAAAAAAAACAAAATAAAAACAAAAACAAATCAACATGAAATAAGTTTAAAAAAGAAAAAAGAAAAGTAAAGAAAAACGAAAACAAATGAAAACGAATGAAAAACAACAATTCTCCAGTTTCGTAAAAAAACAAAACAATCGAAATTTAAAACAAAAAACAAAAACAAAAAACAAAAAAAAAGAAGGAATTTTTTAATATCTTTTTTTAATGAAAAAAAAAGAAAGACTCACAAGAAAAAAAAAATGAAAGAATTGAAAAAAAAATAATAATAAACATTTTTTTCAATTTTTTAATTTAAAAATCGAATTTGAAAGAAAAACATTTTTTTTTCTTAAGAAAATAGCAACATTATCTCTTTTAAATCCTTATCCACTTTAAATAGAAAAAATATATCGTTTTTGTTGTTGTTTAAAAAAAATACAGACCCTCTAATAATTATTATTATGACCATAACGATTTATTATTATTATTATTATTATTATTATTATTATTATTATTATTATTATTATTATTATTATTATTATTATTATTATTACTATTATTATTATTATTATTATTATTATTATTATTATTATTACAGATTTCATTCTGCTGTTGTTATAACTGTTGATACTCTTAATAATAATAATATTACCATTGTCATTAAACCCTCTTCAGTTTTTGAAATCTCTTTCTAATCCCCTATTAAAAATAATTTATTCAATATTTCTTTGTCTTTATATTAAGTTTCACTGCCTTAATATTATTTGTACCCTTTATTTTTTGTCTTTTTAAGCAATTCTTTTCATTTCTATAATTTGGATTATTTGAACTATTGTCCTCATCTTTATTGTTATCTACACAATGTTTCGGCCATTGTGCCTTCCAGCCTTCTTCAGGTGTATCTTGTTAAACTCGGGAACCTTCTCGGACTTGGGAACCTTCTCTTTGAATTTGGGAACATTCCTGTCGAACTCGAGGAGCCTTCATGTCATAATTGGGAGCCTTCATGTCATTATTGGGAGTCTTTATGGAACTTCAAACCGAACCCTTTCTTCAATCCACCAGGGTAGACTATTCTCATTCCGTTAACCATGATTGGATATAAGTTTTAAACTGTGTTAATTATTCTATGTTATTATCACTCTTGGCCTGGATTGAACCTGCAACTTAGAGATGATTGCCGCTGCATTAACTCAACTCTTATATCCATTACGCCATGTGTAGATAACAATAACATTGAGGACAATAATCCAAATAATCCAAATAATCCAAATTTTCAAGCCTCATCTCAAAAATTCTGAAAAATAATTATTTTCATGTCAAAATCATCATATTTTTCCCAGGAAAACAGGTAAGGTGAGGAATTATCGCCAGAACAGGTTTGCTTGTACTAGTATACTCATCCTGATTTGTTAAATTGCATCTAATGGTGAAGTTCCAATTTTGGAGCTTTGGTGAGTGTGGGATACACCTTCATCACCATTACTCCCAGGTCGACTCTAACCCAGATGGTAGTACCTATTAGGGTCCCATTTATGGGTTAAATAGAAAAAAATGAGTATAAAAAATGTGTTAAAGTTTAAATCAAAAGAATTTCAACACCCATCAAGAATGAACAAAACAAAATGTCTTGATCATAAAATAACCCAAAAAGGGTTGACATGCCGTAAAACCTATCCAACCAGCCAACTACTGGCCATCACACCCATTCAGACATAATCCATATGATTCAGCGATATTTTTTCTCTTGTTTTTAAGAGATTTATAAACCATCATCATCATTATGTCACACTGAAAACAGAGATTCACATGACACTTTCTCTCCAACCATCCCTATCAGTCATTGCCCCTGGGTGGTCTACCATACAGCATCCAGAATCTGCACAGAGCTGATTGATGTAGGTTCTTGCTGGTCGGCCTACACTTGCATGCCCATGTGTAGGTGCTTACACTTAAGTCATGTTGAAAGCACTGGTTTCTGCTAGATCCCTCAAGTTAAGCAGCAATAAACTCATTCTGTACTTAGATGGGTTACCATTTAAGCAACAACAGGTGCTGTAAGAAACCGAATATAAAAATGACTTGATTCAGTATTAAATGACCCAAAATACAAAATATTTGTGTTTTATATATGTGATTGACTGTATAAATAAAAAGACAAAAGACCGAAGGTCTGAATAAAAGAAAAAAAAGTTTTTTTTAAAGAATCTGCTCGGATAGTAAATAAGTACCGAAAATCGGAAAATAAAATAAAAATAGAAATGAAAAAAAAAAAATAATTTTTGGAATTTTCTTTTACTCATTTCGATAATTATTTAATTGGCTATTATTCTATAAATGAAAAATATATATATACATCAATATTTTTTCCGTTTAAAAAGTGGGGCGCTGAATTTCCAATACAGTTTTCCAACACAGTTTCATGTGATTAATACTAAAGTAAAATAGTTATTAAAGAGATATTTTTTAGATTAATAATATGAAATTTTAAACTTGTTGCTGCTCATATCTTAAATGAATTTTGTATATTAATATCATAGCAGAAATACTTAAAGTTTTGAAATAAAATAACTGTTGCATTATAAAATTCATTAATTTAAAAAAAATCAACTAACTAACCATGTGTAGGTGTCTACAGGAGTATGTCATTCATGAGTTCATCCTTACTTGTCTACAATGTCCAGCGTGTCTTTTTTGTCTTACTCAGATTTGTGTGATAGGTGTTAAATGGCCATATAGATTCTTTTTTGTGGCTCACTGCTTCCAAGATTTGTTCAAGAACTGCTTGCAGCCTTCTTGCATAGCTTCCATCTCAGATGGTTTGTGTGATAGGTGTTAAATGGCCATATAGATTCTTTTTTGTGGCTCACTGCTTCCAAGATTTGTTCAAGAACTGCTTGCAGCCTTCTTGCATAGCTTCCATCTCAGATGGTTTATGTGATAGGTGTTAAGTGGCCATATAGATTCTTTTTTGTGGCTCGCTGCTTCCAAGATTTGTTCAAGACAGCATGCAGCCTTCTTGCATAGCTTCCATCTCAGATGGTTTGTGTGATAGGTGTTAAGTGGCCATATAGATTCTTTTTTGTGGCTCGCTGCTTCCAAGATTTGTTCAAGACAGCATGCAGCCTTCTTGCATAGCTTCCATCTCAGATGGTTTGTGTGATAGGTGTTAAGTGGCCATATAGATTCTTTTTTGTGGCTCGCTGCTTCCAAGATTTGTTCAAGACAGCATGCAGCCTTCTTGCATAGCTTCCATCTCAGATGGTTTGTGTGATAGGTGTTAAGTGGCCATATAGATTCTTTTTTGTGGCTCGCTGCTTCCAAGATTTGTTCAAGACAGCATGCAGCCTTCTTGCATAGCTTCCATCTCAGATGGTTTGTGTGATAGGTGTTAAGTGGCCATATAGATTCTTTTTTGTGGCTCGCTGCTTCCAAGATTTGTTCAAGACAGCATGCAGCCTTCTTGCATAGCTTCCATCTCAGATGGTTTGTGTGATAGGTGTTAAGTGGCCATATAGATTCTTTTTGTGGCTCGCTGCTTCCAAGATTTGTTCAAGACAGCATGCAGCCTTCTTGCATAGCTTCCATCTCAGATGGTTTGTGTGATAGGTGTTAAGTGGCCATATAGATTCTTTTTTGTGGCTCGCTGCTTCCAAGATTTGTCCAAGACAGCATGCAGCCTTCTTGCATAGCTTCCATCTCAGATGGTTTGTGTGATAGGTGTTAAGTGGCCATATAGATGCTTTTCTTGTAGGATGCATAGATGCTTTTTTGTGGATCACTGCTTCCAAGATTTGTCCAAGACAGCATGCAGCCTTCTTGCATAGCTTCCATCTCAGATGGTTTGTGTGATAGGTGTTAAGTGGCCATATAGATTCTTTTTTGTGGATCACTGCTACCAAGATTTGTTCAAGAACTGCTTGCAGCCTTCTTGCATAGCTTCCATCTCAGATGGTTTGTGTGATAGGTGTTAAGTGGCCATATAGATTCTTTTTTGTGGATCGCTGCTTCCAAGATTTGTTCAAGAACTGCTTGCAGCCTTCTTGCATAGCTTCCATCTCAGATGGTTTGTGTGATAGGTGTTAAGTGGCCATATAGATTCTTTTTTGTGGATCGCTGCTTCCAAGATTTGTTCAAGAACTGCTTGCAGCCTTCTTGCATAGCTTCCATCTCAGATGGTTTGTGTGATAGGTGTTAAGTGGCGATATAGATTCTTTTTTGTGGATCACTTCTTCCAAGATTTGTTCAAGAACTGCTTGCAACCTTCTTGCATAGCTTCCATCTCAGATGGTTTGTGTGATAGGTGTTAAGTGGCCATATAGATTCTTTTTTGTGGATCGCTGCTTCCAAGATTTGTTCAAGAACTGCTTGCAACCTTCTTGCATAGCTTCCATCTCAGATGGTTTGTGTGATAGGTGTTAAGTGGCCATATAGATTCTTTTTTGTGGCTCGCTGCTTCCAAGATTTGTCCAAGACAGCATGCAGCCTTCTTGCATAGCTTCCATCTCAGATGGTTTGTGTGATAGGTGTTAAGTGGCCATATAGATTCTTTTTTGTGGATAACTGCTTCCAAGATTTGTCCAAGAACGGCATGCAGCCTCCTTGCATAGCTTCCATCTATATTTTTCTCTAAATGTTTTTTTTTATTGTCCAAGTGGTGTGTAGTTGTACAATAGCACTGTACAACTTGGATTAATTTTTGCTTTATTCTATCAGTTAGATTAGGTTTTCATATTATCAATAATCTGCCTGTACATATTTACCAACCCCTCCTCACAAACAGGATGTGACACAACGTTAATTTATTAAGCGGAGTTTAACAGGTTTGAATTTAGAGTTTTCCTTCTCCTAGACTAGTTGCCCAACCGAGGTTGAGGAACCCAGTCTGTCCTACTATTTACCCATAGCTGGAGGGAAAGTAGGTGGATGAATACCTTTCCCAACAGTATTAGCACTATGTGAAATGCAAAGAGCCTCGTTTAAGATTTGGACTCATGTCAACAAGTCCGTAAGTCCATCCAGTATATATATATATATATATATATATATATATATATATATAGATAGATAGATAGATAGATAGATATGTATATATATATGCCTGGAGAGGGTCTCTCTATCTCTCCCCCTCTCTCTCTCTCTATATATTATATATATATATATATATATAGAGAGAGAGAGAGAGAGAGAGAGAGCTGGTGAGGATCTATATATATATATAGACCTGGAGAGGGATGGGCTATGTCAGGCTGCATGATGGCTGGTTGGTTAGTTGTTTTTTCCTCATCCAGGAGGGAAAGTAGGTGGATGCATACCTTTCCCAACAGTATTAGCACTATGTGAAATGCAAACAGCCTCGTTTAAGATTCGGACTCATGTCGACGAGTCCGTAAGTCCATCCAGTATATATATATATATATATATATATATATATATATATATGCCTGGAGAGAGTCTCTCTGTCTCTCTCTCTCCCCCTCTCTCTGTCTCTCTGTCTCTGTCTCTGTTTCTGTCTCTCTCTCTCTCTCTCTCTATATATATATATATATATATATATATACAGAGAGAGAGAGAGAGCTGGTGAGGATCTATATATAGAGAGACCTGGAGAGGTATGGGCTATGTCAGGCTGCATGATGGTTGGTTGGTTAGTTGTTTTTTCCTCATCCAGGATTTGAACTCATGTCGACGAGTCCATTTCCTATAACTCTAACCATTATACCATGCTCCTCCACTATATACCGTTGTTGCCTTTCCTATGACATCACCTTCTGTAAATACTTCCTAGGTATGAAAACTAACTGACTAATTTCAAAGGTTTACCATCCAGTGTGGAGATGACCTGTAAATTCAGCCACTGTGAAGAAAGCTTTTATTGTCCCCTTTTTTTTATTGATAAATATTCATACATGCACACACATATGAAAATTCATTCATCTGAGATTCACACACACACACACACACACACACACATACACACACTCATGCACATGCACATGCACATACACACACACACTAGAATGAATAATCATAAATAACCTTTTTCATCTGCCTTGGAAAAACAAGATTTTGGGTTCAATACCAGCTCTTGCCAACTCAACCCACAGCAGTAAATCTTAGATCTGAGTGGTAAAGTGGAGAGCTGATGGTAGGTATGGTGCTCCACCTCATACACAAAAAGTAATCTCTCTGGTTTAGTGCTAGTTAAAAGAAGATAGACTCCCTTGCTGTCCAGCTGATACCGACAATAGGCCACTCCGCTGATTTTACACATTTCATAGTCAGGTTGTGGTTAACATGATATTTAAGCCAGTATTTACCCAACCCGTTCGCCATGGGTAGGATGTGAATTTTATTCATCCCCTATTCTATTTTCAATCATTAACATATATATTAACCATCCCCTCCACAAGAGCCGGATGTGACACAAGGTCAATTTGTTAAGCAGAGTTTAACAGGTTTGAATTCAGAGTTTTCTTTCTCCTACACTGGTTACCTAAACAAAGTTAAAGAGCCCAGACTTCTCTACTATTTACCCATAGCTGGAGGGAGAATAGTTGGATTCATACATTTCCCAAGGGTATTAGCACTATGTGAAATGCAGCTAGCCTCGTCCGAGATTTGAACTCAGGTCAACGAGTCAATTTCCTACGACTCTATTATACCACCTGCCTCCTTCATTAATATAACACGTTGAGAAGTCCTGCTCAAAATAGTTCCTTTATTGGTAAGACCGAGAACTTTTCAGTGTCCGCTTATGCAACACCTAAAATCTTGGGACTTTAACAACAAGAATGAGTATACTATTTCAAGCAAAACTGGATTAGTAGCCAAAGAAAATCTGGAATATACGAGGGATGCTCTGAAAGTGATGCCGCCAATTCGTTTCCATGGAAACTAGAACAGATTCAAGGACCAGAATAACACTGTTGGATAGAGCAGGTGTTCAGCTACAAATCCCAACTTTTTGCATAGTCACTATGGTTGCGTTACGGCACCCTTAGGGGTTGTAGCATTCCCCTTTGATATGCCCTTTCTCGTTTCCTGTGGTAACCCGCGTAAAAGGAATCAAACGCCAATTGCTTTGTTCACCTGTAAGAATCAAATTTATTTGCTTCGTTGAATAGTAGTATTCGCCAAAAGCACGGGAAGAGGCGTGAATAGAGAGATATTGTTTAGTGAGAAAGAAAGAAAGAAAGAATGAAAGAAAGATAGAAAGAAAGAAAAGTCAGAGAAAATTGAAGGACTATGGCTACCCCTTGTTACTGTTTGGCATGACGTGCGTGATTAATGTCTTGTGGACTGTCTTTTCTCTCTCATCTTTCAGAATTCGTTTTTTTTTAATATCCTAAAGATTTTCATAAATCATAATATATTGAGAATTCTGGGGTATGGCCCTTGTCTGCGAGCCTCTGTTTCGAACCAACCAATCACGAGCCAGCATAATTTGGCGGCATAGCCGAATAAGCAAACTCGGGCTCTTCTGATCCAGCTCTCACTGGGGACAGACCTAAATAAGGGTCGCTCCTCTTCTTCAAAAACCAGAATCAGAGTCGGACATCAAACAGAACGTCTATCATATCCGAACTGTCAGAAGGCTGTAGCAAGGGCTCCGATAATACCCTATCTCAGGACTCAGATAAGTGACAAATTATACTTGGTGATTTAGTGAATCAGAAGATATCTATATTTGTGTATATAACAGCATCATTGTCAGGAAAAAGTTTTCCCAGTTGTCCATCTTTCAATGGCCTGATCTGACCAATTACCTTATTAATTCACTTGTTTAATTATTATTATTTGAAATCTGGCACGTTTCTTCTTCATGTGGAAACCTAAAAATCTTGTGTAAACTATACAGCATTTTTATAAACAAAACTTTCACTTTTTAGAGTAAATCTTAAAGACATTGTTCTATATAGTTACAGAAAATTACCGACTAAAATAAAATTTAAAAGAAACAAAAGATACATTAAATCATCTTCATCTAATGCTTACCTTTTTTAAAGAGGCTTTTATGGTCATCATCGTAGGAAGTGGGCAAGGCGAAACGAGTTCAAATTCGGGACATGGCTTGTTACATTTCAAATAATGATAATACTCTTGGGAAAGGTATGCATCCAACTATTTTCCCCCCAATTATGGATAAATAGCAGGGAAGGCTGGAATTTTTAACTTCGGCATGGCAAAAGTCTAGGAGAAGGAAAACCCTGAATTTAAACCTATTAAACTCTACTTTAAAAAATTAACCTTGTGTCACATCCTGTTCATTTTCAAGATTGACGACTTTGTTGAATGTGGCTTTTTCCTCACACCACCCTCGTTCAGGTGTTGGATATATTTATAAGGTATAAGATGTATGCAAAATCGTCACTTCTATTTATGAACTTTCCCAACATCAGAAGTAAAAATTCCGGTGAAAATTTGCCAATTAGAGACGAGGGCAGAAAGCGTTTAAGATCGTTTGCAACTGTCCTCAAATCAATTACTGGTTGAATTATCTGTCGGCAAGACCTATATTTTGGATTAACATCTGAACTAATTGGACTTATACCTATGACAATTTTTCAGAAATTATGCTTTGAGGATTAATCAATAGAAAAACCAAAAAAATCAATATTACGTATTTCTATATTTATTTATCTAATCTTTTTTTAATTTAAAAAAAAAAGTTTTCAGAATATTGGAATAATGCACATAACAAAACGTAAAGTGGTTGATGTCTTGAAAGAGCGGATTTTGGACTCGATGCTTTTGAACAAACGCAATTGCAGTGGAATCATAAATGATGAAACTATTCTACTAAATGGTAAAAACTTGAATTTTTTAATCCCAAATGCTAGTTTTAATCTGTGTAAAAATTGGCTTTTCTGTGGTAATACAAAAGACATTCAATTAATATGTATTCCTCAACCCCTCCACATGTGACACAAGGTCAGTTTCTTAAGCGGAGTTTAATAGGTTTGAATTCAGAGTTTTCCTTCTCCTAGACTGGCTATCATACCAAGGTTAAAGAGCCCAGTCTTGCCCATAGCTGGAGGAAGAATAGTTGGATGTATAAAATTTAGTATCTCAGTCTAAAGATAGTTTCTCTACTCAATCTAATATTTATATATATTTACCAACCCCTCTGCACAAATAGGATGTGGCACAAAATCAATTTCTTAAGTGAAGTTTAATCAATATATATATATTATATATAATTACAAAACCCCTAAATATATATATATATATATATATATATATCTTATTATAATAGAGATTGTGTGTTTTACTGTCTGTAACCGAAACTATATTACTACTCAAGTTACAATTCCCTTAGTTATTGACATCACATTCTCCATGATTTGATTTTAATTTTAACCTCAATTATTAATAAGATTGTTTTACATTATCAATACTGTTAACCATATCTACATTCTAACAGCATACAATTATATTTATATATACAACAAAATAGCGGTTAACAGTGTGAACGGGAAGGCTAATTTGCATATTGATATTACAAATGTGATTTTAATAAATATGTGCTTAGTATTATTGATTTCTAACTGTTTGGTTTTATTTTAATGAATATAAGCAAAAATCTCTTCAATGAATCTTAAATGAAATCCGTTAACAAGAAGAAATAACCGTCATTTTATTCTTTACTTCCTCTTATAACTAAATACTTAAATTAGAAAAAATAACAATGAAAGACGAGAGTGATAGAAGAGTAAGTTTCAGTTGTTTTATTTTTTTATTATACCCCCCTCTGTTTCAAATCTTTTTATCTGCATTTTTATTTAGTTTCATTAGCCTTTCTAATTTAATACGATATTTTATTACATTAAAACTTAAATACTTGCACCCGGAGGGTGCATATATTTGCTAGTATTAATAATGGAGATTGTCTGTAACAAAAACTACACAATTGGATTAACAACATTGATTCTGTGAACAACTGAACAACTGAACTCCAAAAATGGCGACCAGGACTTTAACATAAATAAGAATCTTACTTTTGGAGTGTCCCCCATTGTTTGTCAAAAGACATGTTTTTAATGTTGGTTCTACTTGCTAAACGTTTTTGTTTCTTCTTCTTCTGCTTTTAGGGTGAGGTCTTAACTATTTCTGGAGGGGCTAATTAATAGCTCACTTTCCAAGTTTCATGAATATTGGACCATTAGCGTTGGAGTCTATAGGTAACAAGCAAAAAAGTACTATATATCAGCCTAGCTTAGGAACCTGATGTTTCTCAGAATCTTATTATAATGGAGATTGTGGGTTTGTCTGTCTGTAACCGAAACTATGTTACTATACAAGTCACAATTCCCTTAGTTATTTACATCACATTCTCCATGATTTTATTTTTATTTAAACCTCAATTATTAATAAAATTGTTTTACATTATTAAGACTGTTGACCATATCTACATACTAATAACATGCACTTGTATTTATATATACAACAAAATAGCGGATTACAGTGTGAATGGGAAGGCTAATTTGCATATTGATCTTAAAAAATTGATTTTAATAAATATATGCTAGGTATTATTGATTTCTAATTGTTTGGTTTTATCTTATTGAATATGAGCAAAAATCTTGGGGATAAATCTTTTAAAAAATCCATTAACAAGAAGAAACAACTGTAATATTATTCTTTACTTGCTATTTTAACTAAATAGTTAAATTAGGAAAATTTACCAATGAAAGACGGGAGTAAGGGAAAATGATGGAAGAGTTAGTTTCAAAGTTGTTCTATTTTTCAATCATACCCCCTCTGTTCCAAATCTTTTTATTTGCATTCTTATACAGTTCCATTAGCCTTTCTAATTTAATATGATATTTTATGACATTAAAATTTAAATACTATATATATATATAATATATATATATGTGTTGTGTGTGGTGTGTGTGTGTGTGTCTGTGTGTGTGTGTGCATAGGTATTTTGTATTGGAGAAATGAAAATAAAGTTCCTGATTACAGGTGTAAGAGCTGTATTTATTAGTTAGAGTGTAAAGTATAATTAAAATGTGATTGTTAGCATTAGTTTCAAAGCAGCGACCTAGTCACCTTTTACAGGCACGTTGTCTTGACGATAAGTGCCAAGTATGCTGCTTTGAAACCAATGGTAACAATCGTCTTTCAATTGTATTTTAACTATGTATTATAACTATATATATGTGTGTGTGTGTAAGTATATTCATATTTATAAGGAGAAGTGGGGAGAGACACTTAATAGAATGCTTAATAGAGAGAGTGAAGTGTATGTGTGTGTGTGGGTGTGTGTCTGTGTATGTGTGCGTGTGTGTAAACAAGAGGATAAAAGGGATACAGAGATAGTGAAAACTAGAGGAAGATGAAAAGTTTATTTTTACCCAAAGCACGCTACATCAGTTATAATCACACGACCAAACGAGGTCACACGATAAATCTTTTAATTTTTTTTTTGTTAACTATTTATGCTCTCATAAGAAAGAGAGCCAACAAAATCTCTCTCTCTCTCTCTCTCTCTTAATATATATATATATATATATATATATATATATATATTATATATTATATATATGGTATTTGTGGAAAAGGTGACTTACGGGTGAAAATGGTCACAGTGGTTGATGAATAAAGTTTGACAATGAAAGGCAGCGATATAACAAATATAAGTGCTCAATACGTTAGTAGAGCAAATTTATTATAAATTTACACGGTAATACCCTACTCGAGTTTCACCATAAGGATCTTCAGGGTTAAATCCACTGGATTAATCAAGATATTGATTAATTGCAATCGATTTCACGTGTGTGTGTTTTTTTCGCGATAAACGGTTGATTCATATATATATAAATATATATATATATATATATATATATATATATATACCTTACCCCCCCCCCTCTCTCTCTCTCTCTCTCTCTCTCTTGATATATCTTCTCTCCCCATTTATATAATTCTCCTTTCTTTCCCTGTCTCTTTCTAACTCCATTTACGTTTAACTCTGATACTTGAGCTACAACAGTTTATATATTATCTCAATACAATGACTCAAACTAATATATATATATACATATATATATATATATATATATATATATATAATATATATTTATATGTAAACAATGATTCAAATACTAATATATATATATACACACATATATATATATATATAATAACAATTGAGTCATTGTTTATATATATATATATATATATGTATATATATATATATATATATATATATATATATATATATATATATGTGCGTGTGTGTGTGTGTGTATAAACAATGATTCAAAGTACTAAAACTTTAATAGTACGCTAAATAGAGAGAGAGACTAACCTACCAACTATACTATCACGACATGATGCCCTTTTTACCCGGCCAAAAGTAGGATGTGACGCAAGGTCGCAAGTATGGGCCATCCAGCAAGATGGGGGACCCTTTTTAAAATGGAGTAGTAGGTGTATTTACCCAACCCCTTTCGACACTGGTAGGATGTGATACACGGTCGCAAGTATAAGGCATCTAGTGAGGACCTAACTCACTTTTCAGTAGTAATGGGTCTTCGGGACTAAAGAAAAGATATTAACATAATTTCTTATTCCAAAATTTATCGAAGAAAGAAGTGCAAAAAACTTGATGTTTTTAGGTTGGTTGCTTAGTTGGATTTTACGGCATGTCAACTCTTATTGGGTTATTTTATGCCGAAGACATTTTTTCTTTTATTCATTTTTGTTAGGCATTCAATTTTTTTAACTCAATTTTTAAAAACATTTTCAATACTCATCTTTTAATCTTTTTAACCCATAAATGGAACCCTAACAGGTACTACCTAGGATGGACCTGGGGTTAAGGGTGATAAAGGCGTACTCCACATTCCCCAGAGTTCCAGAATTGGAAGTTCATCATTAGATGCAGTTTAACATGATACTCAGGACACTAAAACCTCCAGTCATCGTCTTCTAGCACACATATGATAAAAAGGTTTGGAGGTTTGTCATAAGGAAAATAGGGTTGGGAGAATCCTATTGGTGTTAGGGCTTGAAGTGACCAGTCGATTTATTGGATGGGGCCCCTCTGACCGACCGTCTAAGTAAGGGTCAAAGTGGAGTATTGCATGTCATGGACTGCTCAGACACAAGGATTCCGTCCTTAAGCATCACGAGTCAATACCCATGGCTAACATCTGGCGCTATTGAGGGTCAATGTATTCTAAAGCCCTAGGACTCTCAACAATATGTGATACATGAATATTAATGTGCATTACAAAGACAAATATTGTTCTTTGGGTTATGTTAAAATTCTTTGAAGTTTTAACAAAATCAAAATCACCGAGATTGCAAAAAGAGATCAGCTGATTTTAACGTGTTTAATAAAGGACTATTTGCTTGTAAATTCCTACCATAAAATAAACTGAACCCCATTTTATGTCCGTGTTTTTGCAATAAATGTTTTATTTTTCTTGCACCCGTTATGTTACAATACAAAATATATTTTCTTTATTTATTTTAATATTAATTTCAATGTGCATATTCTAAAAGTTTTTATTTTGTGAGAATGTTTACTTTTAAAGTGGGGGCTCGTTTTACAATTTAGGCATAAATTGGATCCTCCTTTTATCACCGTAATTTTGTTTTTTCGTCGACGATGATTAGAATCTGACATTTTTATTTTAGAGTACCAAAGCCAAAAAGAAAAGAAATAACAACAAAAAGTAATATTCAACTTTTTACTCGTAAATTCCTACCATAAAATTAGGCTTGGGCATTTTATGGTAGGAATTTACGAGTAAAAAGTTGAAGTGTAAAAACGAACCCCTACTTTAAAACTAAGCATTCTCACAAAATAAAAGCTTTTAGAATATACACATTGAAGTGAATATTAAAATAAATAAAGGAAATATATTTAGTATTGTAACATAACGGGTGCAAGAAAAATAAAACATTTATTGCAAAAACACGGACATAAGAAGGGTTTATTTTATGGTAGGAATTTACGACCAAATAGTCCTTTATTACCTTAACGTGTACAACTTACGGTAAAGTTTGGAGAAGAAATCTGACCTGAGAAAGAAAGAAAGGGATGAAAATATAAATAGGAGATATGATGGCGAGAAAATGTAAAGAGAAAAAGTGAGGGGGAACAAGATAAGAAAAAGGAGAGAAAGGAGAGTGAAGGAAGAGGATCAGGAGAGTGGAAAAGTGTTTAGCTCATACAAAAAATTTCTATCTGCTTGGAGTTGATTTATGTGGACTTTTAATATGTTAAAATAAAGACGATATTGGAATGTATGGCGAAAAAAATTCTGTTGCAATTATTTTGCCATTTTTAAGCTTCTTCTGCTGGCCTACAAGGAATGTTTCTTTTCTTCCTTTTTTTACACAAGTCTGTATCAAGTTTTATTTGCCCATATTTGATTCCGCGGCGGGGAGAGACCGAATCCGAGAGAGCCAACATCAAGTCTGCAATCCTTCAAAGCTGGGTCAGAGCTTCTTAACTAAACTAACTATTCTCAGGTCTCTGTAGAGGAGTTCAGTTGGGGTCATCTAAAATCATAGCCCCCAACGGTTATGGAAAATTACCCACCTCCGGTTTTAAATCTAACTAACTTTATCTAATTATGCAAAAATATTAATATTAGAATATAACATTTATTAGTATTTGATAGAATGCTTGAAACCATATGACTGCGTGCAAACAAATGATAACTGTAATTAAATAGGATTAGCTACTTCAAACCAACATTGGGGATAAATTAGTGGAATTAGTAGAAATACTTGAAACCATATAACTATGGGTCAAATAAATCAATTAAAAAATATTAGCATTATATGGTAACACTTGAAACCAAATAACTATAGGGTAAATACATGTTTAAAAATTATCAATATTATATAAGAACACTTGACCATATATATATATGCATCAATTTAAAAATTATTAGTATGAGAGATGAAAACTACATAGCTACATCCCAGTGACAAGCATATCTGATGACTATTCAAACTGTAGATTGTATTTCAGAATACTTTCTTGTTGGAATATCTGGGTACAAGATGTACGCAAAATCGCCACTTCTATTTATAAACTTTTCCAACAAGCGGCAGTCATTTCCGGTAGAAATTTGCCAATGGGATAAGAAGACAGAAAGCATTTAAGATCGTTTGCAACTATTTTTAAATTAATTGCTTGTTGAACTTTCTGCCAGGAACACCTATCTTTTGGATTAACACCAGAGGCTAACAACAGACGTCGGAATTATATATATTCAAGGAACAGTACAGACTTGGACATATTACAAGGAAACCTACTGGCTAAGATCACCAACTGAGTACTGTGAACAATAACAGGATAACTGAACCTTTATGATGGCGACACGGTTTCTTAGGCTTTTCTCGTCAAATGATACCTACCTTAATCAATGGTTATCTAAATTTCATATATAAATCTTCAATAATTTATAAACCAATATTAAGAGAACTAGCAAATATATGCACCCTCCGAGT
This sequence comes from Doryteuthis pealeii, assembly GCA_023376005.1. Taxonomy (NCBI): domain Eukaryota; kingdom Metazoa; phylum Mollusca; class Cephalopoda; order Myopsida; family Loliginidae; genus Doryteuthis; species Doryteuthis pealeii. The sequence continues at coordinate 39,120,846 of CM042165.1, read as the reverse complement.
GCAAGTATTTAAGTTTTAATATAATAAAATATCATATTAAATTAGAAAGGCTAATAAAACTGAATAAGAATGCTGATAAAAAGATTTGGAACAGAGGGGGTATGATTAAAAAATAGAACAACTTTGAAACTAACTCTTCCATCATTTTCCGTTACTCCCTCTTTCATTGGTAAATTTTCTTAATTTAACTATTTAGATAAAATAGGAAGTAAAGAATAATATTACAGTTATTTCTTCTTGTTAAGGGATTTCTTTTAAGATTTATCCGCGAGATTTTTGCTCATATTCAATAAGATAAAACCAAATAATTAGAAATCAATAATACTAAGCATATATTTATTAAAATCAATTTTTTAAGATCAATATGCAAATTAGCCCTCCTGTTCACACTGAAAACCGCTATTTTGTTGTATATATAAATACAAGTGCATGTTATTAGTATATAGATAAGGCCAATAGTATTAATAAAACAATTTTATTAATAATTGAGGTTTAAAAAAAATAAAATCAACGAGAATGTCATGTAAATAACTAAAGGAATTGTGACTTGAGTAGTAATATAGTTTCGGTTACAGACAGAAAAACCTACAATCTCCATTATTATAAGATTAATTATGAAATCAGCGATAATATTCTCAAACGCTTTAAATAAATAGAATTATTTAAATTCTAAATCACGTGTGTCTAGCAATTTACATATATTTAAAAATTATAATTTAGATCTTACGAAATAAACCGCTGGTGTTATTTAGCGTCACCTTATCATCAAAAACAAAACAATAATTTAGACAAATAATAACAATAATAATAGTTTAACAGAAAAGAACCGAAAGTAGTCGGATTGCAAATGAAAATTCTTTCGGACAGTTTATTAACACTTTCCAAGATGATGATTGAAAGAAATAATGAAAACCAGAACACAATAAAGATTCCATTATTTACAACAAAATTTGTTTGAATCAAAAGATACTGCCCAAATACACATACACACCTACACATACATACATACGCGCGCGCACACACACACACATATATATATATATATATATATATATATATATGAGTTGAAAAGGTGGAAGGAAAACATGCTGTTAAAGAAGAAAACAATTATAATATAATCATAGCTGATAATCAATATTTCGATTTTACAAAAATCATCACCAGAGCTCATTCACTCCGTAGTTGTTGGGTCGGAGAGGAATGTCAAATCCGTACGGGAGTGAATGAGCTGTGATGATGATTTTTTTAAATCGAATATTGATCAGTATCAGCTATGATGTGCATGTGTGATGTTGTCGGGTAGTACGTGGGGAGATGCGTGGTGTAATGGTTAGAGTCGGAGGAAAGGGAATAGTCGACCTGACTTCAAATCCTGGACAAGGCTGATTGCATTTCACATAGTCCTAATACCCTATATATCCAACTACTCTCTCTCCAGATATGTGTAGATAGTCGGGCAGTGCGCAGAATGGGCTCTTTAACCATGGCTAGGTAGACAGTCTAGGAGATGGAAAACTCCGAATTCAAACCTGTTAAAGTCCGTTTAAGAAATTGCTCTTGTGTCACCGTGCAGAGGGATTGAAAAGTAACTCACCAGTTTAAGCTATTTATAATTATAATTATTTTTATTTTATTTTTTGCATTTACATTAATACTTGTGAGAATATAGAAGACTTTATTTTTTATGGAAGATGGTGCTTCTCCACATTTTGCTAATGTGGTTCGTGAACGGCTGAATCACCATTTTCCTGAGAGATGGATGGGTAGATGTGGTCTGCATGAGTGTCCGGCCAAAAGCCCTAATTTAACACCCTGTGACTTTATCTTTGGGGTTGCTTGGAAGAACAAGTCTACTTTATGAAACCAAGATCTTGAATGACGAATATGAGAATTTATTTCTGCCATTTCACAAGAGTTCCTGGGAAGATCCGTTGATGCGATTCTCGAGTGGCTTGAGAGGCTCGACGCGACGGCCGTGCTCATATAGAATTTTAAATAACATTCCATGTTATTTGTGTTCTTCTCATATTGATTTTTTGTAAAAAATAATTATTCCGAAATAGATTATAAGATTTTTTTTTAAATAGGAAGTTATTTTACAATCACCTTGTATATAGTACGTTGATGTTAATTCTAGTTTAAGCCTACACTGGCCTGCGTTTATTTTTTTTCAAAAGGCCAAAGGTTTACCAAGTGATATATGATCGCCATTTTATGCTAAATTCAAAAATACCATTCATTATATTGGTCAGGTCTGGTTTTTAAGATGTGCTTGAAACTTCACAAGTTGTACATAATAACTTGTCACAGATTGGGTGTTTTTTTTTTTTTCGGGTCATTTAATGCCGAATCAAATAATTTTGAGATCAGGTTGCTTACAGTACCTGTTGTTTCTTAAATAGTCACTCATCTAAGTATTGAACAGGCTCATTGCTGCTTAACTTTGGTGATCTAGTGGGAACCGGTGGTTTCAACGTGACTCGGCCGTAATCACACAAATAAATAGTTATAATACTGTTCTGTACATTTCAAGTTTGTATTTTAAAAATTTGATCTGATTTGACAAAATTAGTATGATTTTTTTTGATTCAGTGTAAATAATTAATTACAAATACAAAAGTCTGGAGAAATAATCTTCCTTATGACATAGTTTTTTTTAAAAAACCTGTTGCAGTTTGCAGAGCTCAATGTATGCTCTTATTGTTAGTCACAGAGCAAATTTATAAGTAAAAATATAAATATATAACAAAAGACTTAGAGATTTTGCTTATAGTCTATTTCAGGAACCTTAGACAAAGTGTCTAACTTGGGAGAGTCTAACCTTCTTGAAATAGACTATAATGCAAAAACTCTAAGTCTTTTGTTATATTTTTTACTTATATATATATTTGCTTTTTTAATTAATATTTTCAATTCTTTTAGTATCATTAAATTTAAACATAATTAAATAATAGAAAGAACAATTGAGATATAAGTATTAAGAGTTCAAAATCACTTGAATCTTGTGTTAAATCAAAACAAAACATTATTTGATTTTTGCTTTCTAAGCCCAATAATCTTAATGACTTTAAGAAATTTGACTAAAATCACACACACACACACACATAACCTCCTAAGAATGTGGTTTGTTTTTCCTTTTATATTTTTTTTTCTGTGTAATGTTTCTCACAGAGTAGTGCATAGATACTAAACTCTGAGGAATGACACTTTCTACAGCAAAATAACTTTATATAAACTAGCAAATATATGCACCCTCCGGGTGCAAGTATTTAAGTTTTAATGTAATGAAATATCATATTAAATTAGAAAGGCTAATGAAACTGAATAAGAATTCAGATAAAAAATATTTGGAACAGAGGGGGTATGATTGAAAAATAGAATAACTTTAATACTAAATCTTTCATCATTTTCCCTTACTCCCGTCTTTCATTGGTAAATTTTCCTAATTTAACTCTTTAGTTAAAATAGGAAGTAAAGAATAAATTTACTGTTATTTCTTCTTGTTAATGGATTTCTTTTAAGATTAATCCCAAGATTTTTGCTCATATTCAATAAGATAAAACCAAACAATTAGAAATCAATAATACTAAGCACATATTTATTAAAATCAAATTTTTAGGATCAATATGCAAATTAGCCTTCCCATTCACACTGTAATCCGCTATTTTGTTGTATATATAAATGTAATTGCATGTTATTAGTATGTAGATATGATAAACAGTCTTAATGATGTAAAACAATTTTATCAATAATTGAGGTTTAAATAAAAACAAAATCATGAAGAATGTAAAGTAAATAACTAAGGGAATTGTGACTTGAGTAGTAATATAGTTTCGGTTACAAACAGAAAAAACCCACAATCTCCATTATAATAAGATAATATCATCATTTTTGACGGATACTATCCTAGTATTTAAGCATTTGAATAATTTTCAAATTACATTTTCGACCTTGAATACATTGTGTACCAGTGTTATGAACCAGTTAAACGTTGGCCAATGTGACTAGACAGATGGAATCACTTCAACGGATTAAAATTTACTTTAGGTCATTTTTTTCAGTCTTTTTACTTTCGCCGAACTTGGTCTTTTTATTTTCTTTTAGAATTGACAGTGCCACCTACCGAGTGTTTCTCTTGCTATTTTTTTACCTTAGTTTCAATGCGTCTAAGTGTATTTTCATAGCAGGTTACATTTCTACAAGGGAAAGTCAATAGAGAGCTAAGTAAATTTTAAATCACAGGTGATATTTTGAGTTGAACAAAAAATCAATGAATAATGCGACAGTTACCGAATGATATTTGAAGTGCAACAAAAATAATTTTTTTAAAAAATGATAAAATAAAATAAAATAAAGAAATAAAAGCAGAAAATTATTTTTTTTATTATCTTTTTATTTTTTTTTACAAAATAGATAAAGACATTTTTTTATTTTTTTTTATATTGATTTTTAACAATGTGAAACTTAAAGAGATTTTTAAAAACTTAAATCGACGTTAAAACACCAGTTTACAAAAGAAAGAACTAAATATTTATATTAGTATTATGTTCTTAAATGCATTTATACGTAGAATTTTAAGTACTAGCAGGACCTGTGAATATACCACAGCACAATAATTTAATTATTACAACGTTTGATATGTGTTATATCGTCGAGGTGAAATGATACATAGAAGAAATTGAGTGCTTAATATATTTATTCAGCACCAGTATCCGGTGTTAACGGATACGTACAAAAACAAACAACAATAAGTTACAAAACATCAACATGACAATTTACAAGAAATAGAGGAGAGTTAAATGCGATATAACCAAACGAAGTAAGATCAGCCCGAATATTAATCAGCTAATTAATCAACTGTTGAAGTCTTTAATCGTAGACTATTTAAGTCTATGAACCAGACCATCTGGTAGAGTGCTGAAGGGGTGCTAGCTACTCTATAACAGTAGGTTTACTTAAGAGCTATTGCTAATAGTTCAATATATAAAAAGTATAATAATCTTGTTTTAACTCTCTCACTCTTTCTTCTTTCTTTCCTTCTTTTCAACATTTCATTAAGTTCGATTGAAACAGATTAGCGTTATCGCTTATGCACGCTTACCCCCTCTGTCAATTTCTCCCATACTCTCGTTTTTTCACTCTTTCTTTCTTTTTCTTTTTTGTCTGTGTAGCATGTCCCTTTCTTTCTTTATAATAAAAAACGCAATGGTCCATTATCTAGCTGAGGTAATGACACTCATAAGAAATAAAAATTCGACGGATAAGCAACACCAGATAATTAACATTTACATTTTTGTATTTAATCTTGGACTATTTGGACGGTCTCATTTTTAACCAGAGGTTATTGCAAGATTATAACGGTCGTACAATTAAGGAACTCGGATATCACAAATATCCATTCTAATATTATGTTATTAAATGTATTTATTTGTAAAATGTTACGTATAATCAAAGGAACAAAAAATGTAATAAAAAACGTGTTATTATTTTTTTACACATTATAACTACAAGTGTCAGATCCTTTAAAAGTCGGGTGCATCTCACTGACGCCTGGGGGTCCGGGGGAGTGATCTTAAGTAAACCATTTCCGGCTCAAATCAGCTCACTTTGTGTTAGATAAAAGCCAATTTGGCACTCGAAAACCCGCATACTCTTACACATCATCTCTTCACTAATACGCGTTTCTTTTTTCGTATTTTTCTTGGAACAGCAGTAACCACAAAGCTATTATGGCAAGGATTCCTTGAATGGCCAGCGGTGGTTCGGAGGCAGACCTTAAAATCATTTGCGTATATTTTTTAAATTTATCGGTGTAACATTCCTGGTGTTTCTGACCAGGCTTAAAGGCCCTAAAATCACCAAAACCCGCAGGAGTATTGTGGCACAGTTGACACAACAGAGCTTTGTATGCACACACACACACACACACACACACACACACACACATATATATATATATATATATATATATATATACATATATATATATATAGGATGAACAAAAAGTAATAAGACAAACAGGAATATTTTTTATATATGTTATTTATTCTGAACTAGTTTCGACCTTAGGTCATCGTCAGGAGAAAATTTCTTATTTGAAGAAATTGATTTTAGATTTTTTGAAAGGGAGCATTATGGAAGAACTATAAAAATTGGAGTATTTTTGAGGGTTTGACATGCTAATAAAATCCAGGTAGAAGAGTGTGTTGGTAGTAGCAAGTCCATCTGTACCGTAAAAAACCTCTTTGATGTGGGTTAATATATATATATATATATATATATATATATATATATATATATATGTATGTGTGTGTGTGTGTGTGTGTGTGTGTGTGTGTGTTGAAAGATTAATGGAAAGAAAATATTGTAGGGATAAAAATTACAAATATATAAATCTTATCAAGCTTAGTAAAACTTAGTTTAATAATTAAATGCACTTTATTTTGTTATTGCTATGTAGACAATGGTTTAATACTTAATACCTCACCAAAGTAAAAATAGTAAAACAAAAAATATGCATAGTCGTAAAATACATCTTGTGGATGCATACAGGGTGGTCGTCAGTGATGCACTATCTTCATTGACGATTACGGGTTCTTGTGCATCATATCTACTCCGATAGCAACCCCAACTTGAATCCAGCATCTTGAAGCTGCCACCCTGTAAGCTACATACTGCTAGCATTGACATTATGCTTCAAAATGAATATATAGATGATTATTTTTACATACTGTAGTTTAAGATGAGGTGGGGTCATGGCATAGTGGCAAATATGTTGAACTGTGACATCAAAGTGAGTTTGAACCCCAGTCACATTATTACATTTACTTTCGTAGTGATACCCTCAGGCAAGGTATGAACCAACTCACCCCTCAGCTATGGGTTAAATAGTACCACTACTGTTCTTCTATGTAGGAAAACAGAACTCCAGATATCTCACAGTTATCAAAAATACAGAAATTTATATAAGATAAATAAATAAATACAATTACAATAATAGTAAAACACAGCTTTCTGTTTCAATATCCATTAATAAATATTTTGACTTATTTTATAAAATATTACATGTCACTGAATATTCTCCATAAACTTTCAAACCGAAAGCGTCTCTTAAATTTTTAAAAAAGAATATTTTTTTAACACATCCAAATTCTCTTTATTCACACCGTTTTTTATTTTTATTTCCAAATATTAAAATATCTTGCCCTGTAGAAGACTGCTTTTTTGTATACTTAAATTTAATGTTTCTCTATTATTATTATTATTATTATTATTATTATTATTATTGTTATTATTATTATTATTATTATTATTATTTCATTTTATTTTGTATTTAAAATAATAGTAAATAAAATACAATGTATACAAGGACAAACACTTGGTCAAAACACGCGTAGGCATTTCAATAAATAATCTTTCTTTCTCTCTTTCTTTTTGTCTATCTTTTCGTCAATCTTTCTTTCTTTCTTTCCTCGTCTTCACCTCTTTTTTCTTCTTTTTTCTTTTGGTTTTCTTTCTTCCTTTCTTCGTCATCAGCCTTCATTTCTTTTCTTTTTTACTTTGTCTTCCTGTTTTCGTTGTCTTTCTTTTTAATTCGTCTCCTTCTTTCTTTCGCCCCTTTCTTTGTCTATCTTTTAATTTCATTTATTTCTTCGACCCTGACTTTTCCTTCTTTCTTTATTTCTTCGTCTGCATCTTTCATTTCCTTCCTTTTTCTTTATATTCCTTTTCATTTCTTTTTTTTTTTTCTTTCTTTTTGTCTTTCTTCCTTTATCACCGCATTTCGTTCTTTTTTTCTTTTTATTCTTCTTTTCGTTCCATTTCTTTCTTCGTCTCCATCTTTCAATTCTTTTTTTTTCTACCTTTGCATTTTTCTTTTTGTAATAACAAACGGTAACACCGATAGACTTAGGAAAACTTTATTCTACTTAAAATAATTGGTACAGTTATTAAGAGTTGATATAGTCTAGTATTCCCTAGAGAGTTCTCCAAAGAGGAGGTAATCATAACGTAAAGGAGGTAATTCTCAATTACTTATTTCAACCTTTTTTCTTTCTCTCCCTCTCTCTCTCTCTCTCTGTAATGGTGTTGCTTACTCGCTGAATTTTTGTTTCTTACGAGTGTCCTCACCAAGATCGGTGGGTCCTCAGGAAGGGATCATGTGTTCACGTGGTGAATGTTAGGTTTTGCTGGTCAGCCAACACCGGTGTGTCTATGAGTAGGAGTCCATAGAAGAACGTCGCTTGTGAATTCGTCCTCATTTCTCCAGAAGTGCCCAGTATGTCTTGCTGGTATTACTTGGATGGTTTATGTTTATGATAAGTTGGCATACAGCTACCATTTTTAGGGTGCTACTTACAGGACTCCCCCAAAATAACATACAGCATCTTTGTGTAGTTCCCATCTAGAATTTTTCTAAGCATTTCGGTAAACTCCAAATGGTGTAAGTATACAATAGTATTAACATGGCTACATCTTGTTCGTCTTTACTTCTCCAGTTGTTCCCAGCATGTATTGTTCGTCTTACTTGTATAAGAATTAGCAGTGTATTAACTCGTAGCTAACACCCGTACTCTTATAATGTATTAGGTTTTTAACAAGAGAGTAACCTAACACAAAATATTCAGCAGGGAAAAATACAAGTCAATTAATACAATATAACATTCAATGATACAACATACAAAATAGAAACATAATTGCTGTGTCACACCAAAAAAGAGTCACAAGGCGTTCCAAGGAACATGAAGAAAGGTTTAAACAACAAAGGGGTGGAAACCACTTATTATTTTTCAGGAGGTCTTGGAAAAAACTGCTGATGAAGCGAAAAGACTAAGTCTGTCGCTTCCAATATCCTGTTTGTAAAAAAAAGAAAAAAAATGGAGATTTTAGGATTCGCCCTGTCACGTGACCAAAAACGGACACGTGATGCGGACAAGTGTAAAACGGTAGACAATTCTATTTTGTCTCTCAATACTTGGATGTTTTTGTGTTTTTTTCGTGATGGGAGGTAAGTGCCCGTACAAATACTGTTCTCTAGGATTCTACATCAGTATTTGTTCAAAACAGAAGGTAAGTGAAAAATAAGAGTGATATTAAAAAGATGATTGCAATGGAACATAAGTAGTTAACATTATAATCAAACATTTACGACAGCCCTGTCGGCTGGGGATTTAGAATACACCGACTGCACCTCAACAAAAAGGTAAGACCCCCCCCCACAATAGGACCAGCTGTTGGCCATGGGTGGTGAACCGTGATACTTAAGGACGGAGTCCTGGTGGATGAACAGTCCATGACATGCAATAATCCACTTTGGCCCTTATTTAGGCTAGACGGGCGGTCAAAGAGGCAACCTTCGATTAATCGGCTGGTCCCAACCCTTTTGCCTTTATGGCAAACACCCAAACCTTTTCATCATATATGTGCTAGAAGACGGTGGCTGAGGGGCTTACTGTTCTGGGTATGACGTTAAACTCTATCTGATGGTGAGGTTCCAGTTCTGGATGTCTGGGGAATGTGGAGCACTTCTTCATCACCATTGCTCTCAGGTCCACTCTGACCCGGAGTGGTAGTACCTGTTAGGATCCTATCTATGGTTTAGATAGAAAATTTGTTCACAAAAAATTTAGTCTATAACATTTTCTTACAGAATATTGCTACGAATCTTTCAAAACTGGCCCATAGAGGTTGATATGCCGTAAAACAAAACAAAAAGAATTTACAAAGGAATCAAATTTCGGCATTAAATAACCCCCAATTGGGTTGGTATGCCGTTAAACAAATGAACTAAACCAAACCAACAGCCCTGTCGGTGTGGCTATATAATACTCCAACTGCTCCAGGTGATGTTCCAATTCTGCAGGTCTGTGGAGTATGGAGTACCCTTTCATTGAAATTCCCCTCAGGTCAAGTCTGACATAGAATGGTAGTACCTGTTAAGGTCCTATCTATGGTTTAGATCAGACACGTCAAACTGGGCAGCCCCCTGGGACCGCTCATGTCAGCTAATTAAGCAAAATACAACTCAATTAAATATTTTGATAAAACTTATTGCACTATCTTTTTATTGCTTAAAAATTCAAATGAATGTTTTACAAGGAATCATGAATGTAAGTTAATGAAGTTGTATGAGAAAAAAATGAAATTGCAAGGAACATACATGGGTTACATAATTATTTGATTCCTAATATTTATGTACAGTATGTAGAAATCAAAAAGGCTGTTATAAGTTGCAGCCGGTGGCCTTGAAGGATGAGTGACAAGGCTTGACCTGTCCTGATCTTCCTTCTGGTGGATACCGTGAGAATTGGTGGAGAAGACCCTCTTCCGATTTAGATTAGAAATAGATTTGTTTAGTTAGATCGGCCAGAACCACCAGGGTGGTAAGTCGTGTTATGCACGCAGTCGACTCAATCTGCGCAGGTAGTCTGGTGGGTAAATCGAAGTCTTGTGTTATTATCTAAACTAATGACACAGGGCTTCTGATAAAGAGAAAGCCCAATGGAAGACCAGACACGAAGTCTCCAAGACGAAGTCCAGACGCTAGAAGAGATGTTAGAAGAGACGCTAGAAGAACAGAAGAAGAATAGAAGTAAGAAAATAAAGAAAGAGGTATACATCACATAAATACTTACAGTTTGAATTTCAAACAAATACATTAGGCATTAAAATCATGACAGTTAAAAAAATAAAATTGATTAGCACCAATTCAATCATTTTTTTTTTTTTAAAGCTTGAAGCCTCTTTTGCTTGACAATTTTTGGTATGTTTGGTTTTAACACGTGAGCAGTTTCGACTTTGATCAAAGACAAGTGCCGATCTGTCTGCCTTGTTCTATAAAAAGTTTTAGTTAATTTCACAAACGAAGATAGCTGTTCACACACTTATGTAGAACCAAATATTGACATGAAACTTTAGGCAAATTTTGTGAAGTTTTTGTACTTTTTTTGGAGTATGGTACGAACTGAGCAGCATTAAGGGACACCTAGGAGCAATCAAAGGTGTATTCACAAAGAATTCACAAGTTCCACATTCAAAGCCTCCTAATGATCAAAAGGGGTAACTCTAGATTTCGTTAGTACTGTACGTGACAATGATGATGATGGCGTAAAATCTATCCAACCAACCAACCAATCAACCAACCAGCCAACCAAGTCAATTGGTGATGAGTATCATATTTCTTTGTAAGAAAAAGATTAACAAATTTACTATTATATGCAATGGATAAATCTGTGAATTAAAGATAAGATTAGATGGCGATTATGATTAGATAAAGACAATGTGACGGATTAAAAACAAAGGCTAAACCCTCTTGCAGGAGAAGGTCGTAGTGGGATAAAACAGTATCATCATTTCAGATTTATCTATTATCTTCAAAAGTAGGGTCAATTCATCAAACCAAATGGCATTAGAATCCATACTGTCAGGACAGCATGACGATGATGATGATGACGACGCTGATGATGATGATGATGATGATGATGATGATGATGATGATGACGACGCTGATGATGATGATGATGATGATGACATAGGCAATGGACCTAAAGAGCCGAGTTCAAAATCCCGCATTTCACATGTTTGCATTTCACATAGCGCTAATACCTAACGAGAAATGTACGAATCCAACTATTCTCCCTCCAGCAATAGGTAAATAGTAGGGCAAACTGGGGGTCTAGGAGAAGAAAACACTTTGAATTCAAACCAGTTGTAAACCGGGATAGGAATGGTCTCTGCCAGGCTAATCCTGCCCAAGACGTATGGCGTGAGTAACGTCCCCACGTTTAAAGCCGGTTATGGAACCAGTGATGTGATCTGACACAAGTATGTTGTTGTGTATTTCCTAACATATTTCGGGTTTCCAGCCATAATTTCAGTGTTCTTAATTCGTTCAAACATCCTCGGCAATTAAACAATTTTGTTTCTTGGTAAGTGGTGACTTATTACGACTCAGGTTTCCTTGCTTTTTATGGTTGATTGGAGCTGATTGGTCATATCTTTATCTTTATGATTCGTATATTTTCTTCTTGCTGCTTTGATTCTGCCATTTTAAATCCCCAATAGGGCCACCTATTGGTCATGGGTGGCGATCCATGATGCTTAAATATGGAATCCTGGAGGCAGAGCAGTCCATAACATACAACACTTCGCTTTGACCCTTACTTAGGCTAGACAACCGGTCAGAGAGCCCCCTCCGATCAATCGGCTGGTCACGTCAAGCCCTAGAACCTATACGATTGTCCCAACCCTTTTGCCCTTATGGCAAATACCCAAACCTTTTTATCATATATGTGCTAGAAGACGGTGGCTGGGGGTCTTATTGTCATGGATATGACGTTAAACTCAATCTGATGGTGAGGTTCCAGTTCTGGAGCTCTGGGGAATGTGGAGTACTCCTTCATCACCTTCATCTGACCCGGAGTGGTGGTACCTGTTAGGGTTCCATCTATGGGTTAAATAGAAAAAATGGTTTTAAAAATGAGTTTATAAACGAAAAATTGAATACCCATCAAGAATGAGTAAAACAAAATATTTTCGGCATAAAATGACCCAACAAGGGTTGATTTTCCGTCAAAATCAATCAACCAACCAAGCCATTTTAAAAAGTTATGTGTCGTGTGTTTAGTAAAATTGAAATAAAGTGTCACATTGATTTATATGGTCTTTTTTGCTGGGCCCATATACTTCCCAAATTAATTGAGAGGCGTTTAAATTCGGATGAAAAAGGCACAACAAACAATATGAGATTACAAATTGTGTGTTTGTCTGTCTGTAACCGAATTACGCCAAATTTGCAAAGCTCTCCTTAAAACAGGTAGAGCACTCTTAGCAGCCTTTATATATTCATATCAGTAAAATTTAACCATTAAAATGAAAATTTAAAAAAAAGAAAGAAAATTCCCCGTCTTAAGTGGGTTGTGCTGATAGCTCGTTGGTAGAGGCTTTGACTGCCGAAATGATTGGTCAGGTTTCAATCTCGGCCTGAAGCTGCCTCTAAGTCTTGTCGCACTAAAGTGCCATCATATGACAAAGCAGTACTGTATGTGGATGACTATGCACATACACTACAACTCAAATCACATTTTCCTAAGTTTACGTCACATTCTCCATGATTATTTTTTTCTATTTAAACCTCAATTATTAATAAAATTATTTAACATTATTAATATTATTGACCATACCTAAATACTAATAGCATGAAATTGTATTTATATATACAACAAAATAGCGGTTTACAGTGTGGACGGGGAGGCTAATTTGCATATCAACATTGAAATTTTGGTTTTATTAAATATGTGCTTAGTATTTTAGATTTCTAATTGAATTTCTAATTTCTTAATGAATATAAGCAAGAATCTCTGAGATAAATCTTAAAAGAAATCCATTAACAAGAAAAAATAACTCTAATTGTATTCTTTACTTCATATTTTAACTAAATTGTTAAATTTGGAAAAAATCTATCAATGAAAGACGGGAGTGATGGATGAGTAAGTTTCGGTTGTTCTATTTGTTATTATACCCCTATGGTTCAAATCTGTTTATCTGTATTCTTATTTAGTTTTATTCGCCTTTCTAATTTAACTTAATTTTTTATTACATTAAAACTTAAATACTTGTACCCGGAGGGTGCATATATTTGCTTGTATTCATAAAATACAAAAGTAGCAAACTTAATGGCATTGCAGACAGACATATCTGCTGAAGTTCATCTTAGTTCTTGGAGTGACTTGATAACATGTCTTGATGCAGAGATGGTCAGCACTACAAGTGATTCTAAAAGAAGCCCAATTGGGCGCCAATCTACCGTGGTGCGTTGATTGACCCCTATGACGAGGAACGAAAAAGGAAAAGGAGCAAGACATTGTCTTGCCAGCAGGGATCGAACCCGCGTCCTCCCGCATGCAAAAACAAATGCGATTTAGGCACTGGACGGACGCGAGATTCGACTGATGTTCCCGGATGTTTGGGTAATATGTCCATAAAATAACCAAAGCGAGTGGTGCGTGGCATGACAAGCAGAGAAGCATTCGGCTTACGTGACACGGCAGTCAGAAAGATTATTTTGACGACGACGACGACGGATTTTCAGCTGCTGGTCGAAGACTGTTGGCTCAAATATCTATCCCCCCTCTATTTTTCCCCCGTCTATAACCCCTAAATGCCAAGGACATATAATTAATCCCTATGTTTCACAGTACTTATAAGTGCACCGACTTACGAGTTTTCCGAGTTACTAGCTGTCACCCGGTCGATTATTTTGCTTTGGGTTGAGTTTAAATTTGAGGCACGAGTGAGCATCAGATACGCTTATGTTAATAAGTTTACTAAAAACATTTAAGTTTCTAAATTTATTACTCCGAAGAAAAATGTTATTTATGAAAAAATAACTATTAAAACATGTTTCAGTTCATAATTCATTACATTCTATTTTATTATGTTTTTATACAGTACAGTGCTATTTTCCTTATTAAAAAAAAACGTCACAAAATATTATTCAATTATTCAAACTATGCCTGAGTAAGTGTTATGCATTTACACCTCGCCACTTGCAGAATGTTGCACAAGGTGAATTTTTAAGCGTTAGCTCAGTCGGTAGAGCACCCGCCTAGGAACCGTAAGGTTCCGGGTTCGATAGCGGTCCCCGCCAACTCAGCGTATGGGTAGCACAGATTGGATAATCTGACCTGTGCGTTAAAGTGGGGAGCTAACGGGAGGTATGACACACCACCTCAGCAAAAACAATCTCCCTGGTTTAGCGCTTGCGAAAAGGGGATATACTCCCCCGCTGCCGGCTGATACTGACAATAGGCCACACCGCCAACTTCACTTACTTACAGCTAGTTTGAATTCAATGTATTCCTTCTCCTAGACTGGTTACCGTAATAAGACTAAAGAGCCCAGTCTACCATACAGCTACGGGTTGTGTTGGGATGAATTATAATTTGAGTTTTATCTATTGTCTTGAAAATTTGATAAAACTAATGTCATTTTTAGATTCAGCCCTCCCAAGATACCTTAAATTCATACAAACACTCTTTTTGTCTTCATTGAAAAAGACAAGAGCAGTGCTATTTCTGGAGTTTATCTTATTTATTTCTATTGGTTGAAAAATATTGTTTGCTATATGTTGATTGGCCAGAGGGTCATATTTTAGGTCAAAAATCAATAGCTATTTTGACCTATATATCTCACCTGGAAAACAACATATTTCATTTCCTTATTTCGTGTAGTGAATATATATATATATATATATATATATATATATATATATATATATATATATATATATATATATATTACAATGAAATCATATTAGAAACAAAATTAAAAGTATTAATTTTAAAATATACAAGCATGAGTTTTACAAAATCAATAAATATAAACCTCTCCCTTGTTCTGTTTCCTAAATTTCAGAGAGCATTCAAACAGGTCTTCGAATCAGGCCAGAAATCTTCGTTTAAAAGTGGTTGTGTTGGTACTGCTGTATGGCTGTACCAACTGGACCCTAACGAAGCGCCTTGAGAATAATCTAGATGGGAGCTGTACAAGAATGCTGCGAGCGGTCCTGAATAATTCGTGGAAGCAGCACCCCACAAAGAAGCAACTGTATGGCCACCTGCCCCCCATCTCACAAACCATACTAGTAAGACGGACTAGGCATGCAGGAAACTGCTGGAGAAGCAGGGATGAGCTCGTAAGCGACGTACTACTGTGGAAGCCAGCACATGGGCGAGCTAATGTGGGCCGCCCAGCCAGAACCTACATTGACCAACTATGTAAGGATGCTGGCTGCTGCGTGGAGGAGCTCCCAGAGTCGATGAATGATAGGGAAGGTTGGCGAGAGATTGTCATGGATATCCGTGCAAACAGCGCGTCATGATGATGATGATGATATATATATATATACATATATATATATATATATATATATATATATATATATATATGGATGATATCAAGTGATACTTTGATAGGAACCAACCAAAATTGAGAACTCAAACGTACATGTAAAGATTCGTGCATATATTTTTACATATAGGGAGTATTATAAATGAATGAAAAAATAAAAGTTATATATATATATATATATATATATATAATATATATATATATATATATATATATATATATATTGTTGATAATATGTGTGCTATATTTCTAAGCAGATAGTGCTCAATATCACTAATAGAGCGTTTATATTTGAATTACGGTTGGGTGAACACCTGGTTACTGTTAGTTTCTCGCCTGGGTGTGACGTTTTCTGTGACGTTTTCTGGTGCACATGTACACATAGACACACTACATTTGGCTGACCAGCAAATACTTGCATAGATCAGCTCTGTGTGGATGTTGGATATCGTGCGGACGACTTGCTAAGAGCGATGACCGATAGGGACGGGTGGTGCGATAGAGTCATGTGAATCCGTACTGTCACTGCAACATAATGAAAACGTGCAGTGATTGGCAGATTGATTGGTTGGTTGGCTGGTTTTTACGGCATGTTAACCCTTGTTGGGTTATTTTATGCCGAAGACGTTTTTGTTTTATTCCTTTTTGGTGGTTACTCAATTTGTTTTAAACAACTTTTTTTCTATTTAACCCACACATAGGACTCTAAAAGATATTACCACTCCGGGTCAGAGTGGACCTTGAAGCAATGGTGATGAAGGGGTTCTGTACATTCCCCAAACCTTCAGAACTGGAAATTCACCATCAGATAGAGTTTAATGTCATATCCCGGACATGAAGACCCTCAGCCACCGCCTTCTAGCACACATATATGATAAAAAGGGTTGGGGCTTGCCATAGAGCTAATTGGTTGGGACAATCATATAGGTGCTAGGGCTTAACGTGACAAGCTGATTGATCGTAGTGGCCGCTCCGACCGGCTGTCTAGCCTAAGTAAGGGCCAAAGAAGAGTGTTGCATATCATGAATTGCTCAACCACTAGGATTCCGTCCTTAAGCATCACGGGTCACCACCCACGGTTAACAGATGTGCAGAATTCTAAGCTGAAAGGTTAACGGCTTCTAAAAAAATTTAATAAATGACTACCCATGAAGAATGAATAAAACAAAATGTTTTCGGTATGAAAAGACCCAAATAGGATGACATGTCTTAAGATCCAACCAACCAGCCAGCCAACCAACCAACCAACCAACCAACCAACATATAGTAAAAGGCAAATGGCTTTGTCCAGACTTTGAACTCGAGTCCATTTTCTAAGACGCAACGCACCTCCCGGAGATGAAAAAAATGTTTTATCGACCTTGAACATTTTAATTGGTTTTTAGACGACTGAATTTAATTCAAGTAAATAAGCTTTTGATGATTTTCTGACATCAATATCCAACAGAGATTTTGCCTAATCCTAAATTAAATCAGAAATTAATAATTTTCTGGTCTATAAATAAGGAAAATTATCTTGTTTACATTGCATTAAAAAAACACAGCTTAATTATTGGTTCAATAGAAATCTCATGAATAATTCATAAAACTGTTTCACGTATGTTATATAAGAGCTCAAGAAGAAGTTTTACATGATTTTTTTATATTTTATATTTTATACTTTACTAGCAGAGATACCTGGCATTGCCCGGGATTTAAAAGTTCAAAATAAATCTCTTATCTATATATTAATACTCGTGTTCCTTAATTATACGGCCGTTATCATCTTGTAATACCTTCTGGTTAAAAATGAGACCGACCAAATCGTCCGACATTAAATGAAGAAATGAAAATCCTGATTATCTAGTATTGCTTATCTGTCGAATTCTTATTTCTTATGAGTGCCTCAGTCTAAAATTAATCCTGATCTTTGTGTGTTGAGTTTGGGGATCCATTTAGTTTCTTTTTGTATGCGTGTTTGTGTTGAGAAAAATTGTCTATTAATATACCACTACAAATGCAATTTGATCAAAGGGATTTAATTGCAAATCCAATGATTTAACTACAATGGATTTAATATAACATCAACAATGGCTGCTTATTACCTGGTTGATCGTTTCATCTCAGACTTCACATCCTACATTTGCTGTTCTGTTTATCTATTTTCGCCTTGATATAATTTCTTCTTATGGCATTGCCTTGTACTACAATTATAAGATTCGGTTTCTCTCTTGAGGTTTCCTTTTCTTAACCATGTCCATGTTTTCTCATGTACAATCTCTTCAATTTGTAGCTTGAAATATTCATACAATTGTTTTAGTTATTTTCTAGTTGAATAACATGATATTACAGGGTAACCAAGAAAAAATAGAACCCAAATTATTTATTTATTTTCCCATTAAACTAACCCTAAACTCCAACCCTAACCTGAACCCTAACACTAACCCTTACGCCCCCCTCCTAGTTGAGTAATATGATATTACAGGGTGACCAAAAAAAAAAAACAACCCACAAATTTTGTAATAAAACTGTTAATTTTAACTAGGATGTTAGGGTTAGGGTTAAGGTTTAGAGTTAGGGTCAGGGTTTAGGATTAGGGTTTAGGGTTAGGGTTAGGGTTTAGAGTTAGTTTAATGGGAAAATAAATAATGTGGGTTCTGTTTTTTCTGGGTCACCCTGTAATATCATGTTACTCAACTTGGAAATAACCATTGTTTTTCTTCCCATTTTTGTTTTCTAGTTTTTGTTGTTGTTCCGCTAGTCCATATGTTGCAATTGCTGTTATTGTTGCTGTAATTAGCTCTTTTTAGTGTAATCCTCGAGCCGTGGGATTGTCACATCTACGCAATTCTCAGTGTTGGTGAGATCTTTTCTACCTTCTTTTCTGGATACATATAGCCTTTCTGTGTATACTGCCTTGTGTATCATTATCAATTTCCTTGTCCTTCCATCCATTTGTCGGAGCTCCCCCCACCTTGTCCATTTTAAGAATGGTCCAGAGTATCTTACAAGGATGAAAACCCAGGTATTTATTCCCTTGATGAGATTTCTACTACAGAGTTTATTCTCGAGAAGTTTTGTTGTTCTTCTAAATCATTTTTTTTTCTTTTTGACTATGGGTTAAATAGGAAAAATGAGTTTGAAAAAGATCTGTTTAAAAAAAATGAGTACCCATGAAGAATGAATAAAACAAAACGTCTTCGGCATAAAATGGCCCAACAAGGGTTGACATGCCGTAAAACCCAACCAACTAACTGACCAAACACTTGCATTGTCAGTTTTATTATCTTCCTTAAATATTGTTTAAAAAATGTGTTTAAAAAATGAGTTTTATAAAAATGAGTACCCATGAAGAATGAATAAAACAAAACGTCTTCGGCATAAAATAACCCAACAAGGGTTGAGATGCCGTAAAAACCAACCACCCAACCAACCAACCAACCAATCAATCAATCAACAATTAATGGATGTGTAGGTTAGTTATTTGGGTTTTACGGCACGTCAACCCTTTTGGGGTCATTTTATGCCGAAGACGTTTTTGTTTTATTCATTCTTGATGGGTACCCAATTTTTTTCAAACACATTTGTTTCTGTTTAACCCATAGATGGGACCCTAACAGGTACTACCATTAGAGAGTAGACCTGAGAGCAATAGGAATGGAGAGCTGCTCTACATTCCCAAGACCTTCAGAACTGAAACCTCACCATTAAATAGAGTTTAACGTTATATCCAGGACACCAAAACCCTCAGTCACCACCTTCTAGCACATATATAAAAAGGGTTTGGGGTTGCCATTAGGGCAATAGGGTTGGAACCATCATATAGATGCAGCCAGTTGATCGGATGGGGGCTTCTCTGACCGCACGTTTGGCGTATGTAAGGGCCAGAGTGTTGCATGTCATGGACTGCTAAGCCACCAGAAATCCGTCCTTAAGCATCACGGGTGCCATCCACGGTCAACAGTTTACCCCCATTGGAAGGATTTTACCCCTCTGCATAGGTGCAGTCGACAAGGCTATAATAGAGGGGGTGTAATAGGTGAAAGTTTGGTTTGTTTGTTTTGTATTACGGAATCTCAACCTCAGTGGATCATTTAATGCCAATAAAGTTTTGAAATAACGACATTCTTAACAGATGCTCAATTTTTTCATAAACACATTTTTCTATTTAATCCATAGATGGGACCGTAACAGGTACTACCATTCCGGGTTAGAGTGGACCAGGGTGCAATGGTGATGAACTGGAACCTCACCATCAGATAGAGTTTAACATCACTCCCAGAACCCTCAGCCACCGCCTTCTAGTACCCATATGATGAAAAGGTTTGGTGCTTACCATAAGGGCAATAGGGTTTTGGCAATCATATAGGTGCTAGGGCTTGACGTGACCAGCCGATTGATCAGAGGGGGCTTCTCCGACCGACCATTTAGCCTAAATAGGTGAAAGATAAATCTTTTTTAATGTAAGTCACTGTAAGTACCACTGTATTTTTATTCAATGGGATGAGCTGACGAATATAAAATTGAGATCCATGAAGTGATTTTAGTTTGTTCAGGTGAATACTCTAGCCGTTCAGACAACCCGGATGTATGGCCTTCCGGTGACGCCAACAACCGGTTTACATTAATAAAAAAAAAACTGTAGCCAATCATCATAAAGCGTTACTTATTTATTCATATATCGTTACCGTTTCTTCGTTTCATCATCATCATCATCATCATCATCATCATCGAGGTGGGCTAACAGCACGGATTCCCTTGACTCTCTCTCTCTCTCTCTCTCTCTCGGCCTCCGTCCCTAATTGTCATCAACCTTCTTAGCCAGTGGTTCCCAAACAGAGGAACAACAAGGTTGGTCTGATGGTTGGTTGGTTAGATTTTACGGCATGTCAACCCATTGGGTCATTTTATGCCGAAGAAATTGTTGTTTTAGTCATTCTTGATGGGTACTCATTTTTAAAATTCTTTTTTCTATTTAACCCAGAGATGGGACCCTAACATGTACTACCACTCCTGGTCAGATTGGACCTGGGTTTAATGATGATGTAGGGGTACTCCACATTCCCCATTACTCCAGCATTGGAACCTCACCATCAGATAGAATATATCGTCATACCCAGGAAAATAAGAACCTCAGTGACCGTCTTCTAGCACATATATGATAAAAAAGGTTGGATTATGATAAAAAAGAGTTGGGGATTGACAAATAGGTGCTAAGGCTTGACATGACTACCCCTTGGGGTACGAGATAGCATTCCCCAGCCAATACTGGTGTGTCTTGAATAGAAGTCTATCGGAGAACTTCGCTTGTGAGTTCGTCTTTACTTCTTCAGCAGTTCCCAGCATGTATTCTTCACCTTACTTGGATGGCTTGTGTGATATGAGGCAAGTGGCTGTACAGCTGTTATTTTGTAGGTTGCTGCTGCCAGAATTTGTTCAAAAGAACATGCACCATTCTTGTATATATCCCAGCTATCTTTTTCGTTAAATTCCAAGTTGTGCAACCATACAATAGTACTGACACGGCCACAGCTTGAAAGAATTCCCGATTTTTTTTTCAGAGATCAGATATCTATATGGATTTTAACCTGTCATAGGTGAAACCACCAGGAATCTTAAGAAAGGCATATGTGACCATAAACGGAATATCAGAGTAGGTGACCACAACAACTGTCTGTTCCAACACATATCCGAAACAAACCATAGTTTTCATTTCAAGAGCGCCTCGATGCTAGCCTAAATCCACAATAAAAGATTAAGTTAAATCTTCGCTGCCAGTGCAATAAATAATATGCAGAATATAAACAACAGATCCGGCTTTTCCGACATCTCCCCATATTTAGGAAAAATAACCGTTAATAGCTATAAAGCGACAAATTCAAACCATATCAACTACAATCCAAACACAACATAACACCCGTCTAATAAAAAGAAGCAGTGACAGAGAACACGAGGTGAGTGGCGAACGTCAAGGCTTGCCGTATTCTCGAAGGAAACGGGCTAGGCTTTGCCTGGCTGTAGAATCGAACCCGCGTCCTTCAGAATGCGAACGGGCGACACATTGGCACCGAAGTCAAGATGCTACAGTCCCGGATGTAAGCGCCGGGTGCCCGGATGATAGCTATGAGGATTCCGGCGGCCGGGATTGGTTCGAGAATCTCGTGCGTGGGTGCAGACACCCGGATGTTGAGGGGAAACTAGTATAAGTAGAAGTGGGTGTGACGACAGGAGGTCAGTTGCGATTTTGAGTTGCAGAAGATTTTTACGACGACCGATTTTTTTTGCTGTTAAAGATTTTTTTACAGCGACGACATTGTTGCCCCCCCCCTTTCAACAAGTCGAATACTTATTTTTCCCCTGTATTTTTTTTCCATTCTAGAGAAACTAACTCTCCCACCACTTTAGATAGATTAAAATAAATTCCTCACATTAAAACATACCAGAACACCCACAAACGACTCACATTCCTCCCACCTCTATGGTTCCTTACACATTAGTATCAAGTAAGTAAGTAAAGTCGATGGGGTGGCCTAAAGTCGGTATCAGCCAGTCAGCAAGGGAGTCTATCCCCTTTTCAATAGTGCTAGACCAAGGAGATTGTTTTAGCATCTGAAGTGGAGCGCCACACCTACCATCAGCTCCTCACTTTACGGCACAGATCCCTGTGCTACTCATACGCTGAGTTGGCGGGGACCGGTATCGAACTATGAATCTTGTGGTTTCTAGCCGAACGCTCTACCGACTGAGCTAACCCGGCCCTAAGCAGTATCAAACATGACCTAAATTCCCACTGACCACTCCTGTAAGACTCAATTCCTACTGTCCATCGCTCTATCTCAACAGCCCCTCCTACTAAACTTTTCTCTTCTTTTACACATTCATCCAAAATTAACAGCAACTACACTACTACACCCTCCTATACTAACCCTTCAATACTAACAGCCCCTCTTACTCAACTCCTCCATCCTCTCACTATTGAAGTCAGTTAGTCTACTGTTGGTTTTAATAACAGCAGCTAACTAAGTACAACTCAAGCAGTGTCCAAGACAGCTGGTATAAATAGGAATCAAGAATGATCCATCCATGAATCTGCGTGATTTGGGAGATTCCATTCCTTGAGTTCTGATTGGCTGCTTGACTGCTTGATTTGAATGACATTGTGGAGTCTTATATATACTTTGTCATTTTGCAGTGGACTTTGTAGCATTCGGGTTTGTATTTGAGTTACAACCGTTTGTTGCCATGTCTTCCCAGTTCGACGGTAATTAATTATTCTTCAGCCACCCCAAATTAAAGAGCAGTTACACTGGACAACAAGGACAACAACACCACTACCCTCCACCGATACGCGACCAAGGATAATCGTCACACACAAACAGATAACTCGAAGTCTCCGACACAAAACCTCATCTCGCGTTCTGAAGAAGGTCTTAAAGACCGAAACATTATAGCATCAACATCACTATCAAGAATGAATAATCATCCTTTGGAACATTTTGTGTTTGTCTACATTTTTCAACACACACACACACACACACATATATATATATATATATATATAAGTTGTAATAGGTTTTCGCGTATGCTTCCCTTGCTTTTTATACAAATGAAAAATTAAATAATAAAATAGTGTAAATTTAAATATGAATATGTGATTGTGGGTGTAAATTTCTTTAAATATTAGTCGAGTTTGAACGCACACACACACACACACACACACACATATATATATATATATATATATATATATATATATATATAAGTAAAAGTAAAGTCGTCGGGGCAGCCTAATGTCGGTATCAGCCATGCAGCGAGGGAGTCTATCCCCTTTTCACTAGCGCTAGACCAAGGAGATTATTTTTAGCATCTGAGGTGGAGCGCCACACCTACCATCAGCTCCTTACTTTACCGCACAGATCCCTGTGCTACTCATACGCTGAGTTGGCGAGGGCGGGTATCGAACTAGGAACCTTGTGGTTTCTAGCCGAATGCTCTACATATATATATAAAGATAATCTAATGAGTCAGATTTTAGCCCTAAAGAGCTTTATGCGAAACTAATAGTAGGTTCGTCTGACTCATTAGATTATCTTTATTATTGGCTCTACTTCGGTATCGAGCACTTTTTACTTATTAGCTTTCTCCTAGCGGTTATATGAATATATATGTATCTTATATACATATATATATACATATAAATTGTTTTTTTTTGGCCAAATACTGTACCAATAGATTATTTTTGTTGGTACGAATATCTTGTCCTTTCTTTTTTTCAAAATTTTTTTTCTTCCTGGTTGATGTTTGGTAGTATATTTTTACAATCAAACTTTCTGCTGGTTTTTCTCTCTGCAAGATCTACCAACACGCTTGGTATATTAAATTATATATATATATATATATATAGACAGGGAGAGGGAGAGACAGGGAGACTGACAGAGAGAGAGAGAAAGAGAGAGAGAGAGAGAGTCACCGTGAGAGTCACATTTCCTGCGGCGATAACCATTACACACGGGCACCTCTAGGCAGATTTTGCGTAAAAATGGTACCAAAGTACACTTTAGCCTTTCTCAGAGAGAGAGAGAGAGAGAGAGAGAGAGAGAGAGAGAGAGAGAAGAGAGAGAGAGAGAGAGAATGAATATGATTAATTCGAGACTGAAAATTAGGAAAAATTACTTTTAAAAAAAGATGTTACTATCAAAAGAGCAAAAAATTACGGTAATCAAGAAGATGCAATCAGATCAATCACCACAAAACCAATTGTTCAACAAATAAAAATACGGAAGCCTAGCGGGGAAAAAAAGGAAATATTTCCTATTACACCCAGAAAAAATTGCTTACTTGCCAAGACGATTGAACGAATTTAGGATATTTTGGGAGTGTTGAATCTAAAATTGACATCAGTACTGTCAAATTGGCTCTCGTTTTCAGGTTAATAGATAAACCTCAAATAATAGATCTCTCCCATTACGACCTGTAGCTGCTAACATAAGCAACAGGTTTTTAGGTTGTTGTTTTATTTGTTTAACGGCACATCAAAACTTCATGGGTTCCCGATCTGACGTGGGTGCTTCACTCACGTAGTCTGGCTTACGACCAATTCACATTAAAGGCACCGGTTCCCGCTAGATCACCGAAGTTAAGCAGCGATGAGCCTCTTCAATATTTAGATGGGTGACCACTTAAGCAAAAGCAGGTACTGTAAGCAATTTGATATCAAAATAATTTGATTCGGTATTAAATGATCCGAAAAGGGTTGATATGCCGTAAAACAAAATAATAAAACAACCAACCTTCATGCAGTCTGGCATAGCGTATTGCTCTCCAGGTATATATATATATATATATATATATATATATATATATATATTATATATATATGTATATACCCTCTTCAGGTCTCTCTCTCTCTCTCTCTTTCTTCTTTCTCACTCTCTCTCTTTCTCTCTCTCTCTTCCTCTCTCTCTCTCTCTCTCTCTCTCTCTCTCTACATATATATAGAGAGAGACAGAGTGAGTGAGACCTTCTACAGGTATATATATATATATATATTATATATAATATATACCTGTATGTATATATACCTGTATATTATATATATATTATATATATATAGGATGGACTAACGGACTCATCGACGCGAGTTCAAATCTTAGACGAGGCTGTTTGCATTTCACATAGCGCTAATAACTTTTGGAAAGATTTGCATCCAAACAACTCCCCCTCCAACTATGGGTGACTGGACTCTTAGACTTTGGCTCGGGAACTAGTCTAGGAGAAGGAAAGCTCTGAATTCAAATCCGTTAATTCCTCATAGAAATTGACCTTGTGTCGCATTCTACTCATATGGAGCGTTTGATTGATATATATATATATATATATATATATATATATATATATATATATATATATACTAGCTGAATTATATTCTAGTATTTATCCTTGTTTGAAAGAAGATTAGATGGCAAGGACATTAGCGCATAGTGAAAAGCAAACTGCCTCGTCCAGGATTTGAAGTCAGCTTGCCGATCTCATTTCTTACGACGATAACCGTTATACAAAGTTCACTTCCTACGTGGTTATGTTCATCTATACAATATATGGAAACTTAGAAGGCGCGCAATACTCATACAAACCACCCGTACAAACCGGCCGGGCTTATTGGCCTTCTGGCGGACCAAGCTACCTAAGTAGCACGGCTCAGAGTAACTCCTGGATGGACTCCAATGTAAAATGATCGTCTGCCCGCTTGACTTAGAGCCAGGTAACATAGACGCAGCGACCAAATACTTACTACCCCCTCTCTCTCTCTCTCTCTCTCTCTCTCTCTCTCTCTCTCTCTCTCTCTCTCTCTCACACACACACACACACACACACTCACTCACTCCAAAAGATTCTCTCTCTCTCTCTCTTCTTTCTTCTTTTACCTCTCAGTTTTTCTCCTCCTCTTTACTTCTCACTGTCTCTCACTAAATAAAATAATCAGTGCTAATAGCAAACGAAAGACCAGTGTATATTGTTGCCAGTTGTGTGGCAAGAAAGTACAGAAAATCGGCTAACAGTCCGTTGGTAAAAAGCCAGTTAAGAAGGGTTAAAGGAGGGAGGGAGCGCGAATCTGGGAAAAGAGTGGCGCTCTATGTTAAAGGCGCTAGGACAATTCGGGACCGGGGCTATTCGGTATTTGACAATTTGGGACTGGACAATTCAGTTTCTGGAAAATTTAGTCTTGAACAATTTGCTACTAGGACAATTCGGTACCGGACAATTTTGTACTAGGACAATTCGGCACTGGCCAGTTCAGAACTAGGACAATTCGGTACCAGACAATTTGGTACTGCACAATTCAGTACTAGGACAATTTAGTTCCGGACAATTCGGTACCGGACAATACGGTTGGTTCTATGACAATTCGCTACTGGACAGTTACTCTGATTCTTTTTTTTTTTTCAGAAGTAAATTTATTTTAAGTGATAAAAAAAGATAGAAAAATTTAGTCTTTTATAAGATTTTTAGATATATTTAAAAAAAAAAAAAAAAAAAGGTTTTCGCATACAGAAATGTTATATTTAACTCTTTGCCAACCAAATTTACCCCACGGCTGTACCAAATTGTCTTGGTAATTTTTACCTGAATGATTAGATATTTTAAAGTGTACTATCTATTCATCGCAGAGCTTAAATTCTATTAAAATAGAGTCCTATCATTATTGTAACCTGAGTCCTTCAATTTTAATGAACAAAGCATCAATAATTGTACAGCGGTTTACGGTAGGATTGCAGTAGTGTTGTTGTATTGTCCTCACCCGGAAGATGGAACTTCCGGCTGAGGGACAAAGAGAAAGATAAAAATATATACTTAAAAAGAAAGAGAAAGCGGAAGAGATGGTTTCCGGTCAAGGAAGCAGGGTGAAGATACAGAAATATATAACAAAGGTCGGTTACCAGATCAAAAGATAAAGATGCGTAGGCGTGTCCTCAATACAAAAAGTCAGACGCCAGCCGGCAGCGGAAAGGACACTTCACGTCTCCCGTCAGCAACCACACCTCGTGCACTCATTGTAAGCTCTGTGCCTTCACCACCCACACACCGAAGAAAATAAAGAAGGGTCCTCTTTTGTACATACGTATCTGTTGTTATTGAAGTCCAGTAGTCGGTCGTAGCTGACTACTAACATACATCGCTTTGGGTACTGTGAAAACCCCAGTACTAACGTACACGATTGAGAGTAGCGAAGAAGGCGCTATATAACATATAGAATTTGATGCCAGTATACAACAGTGTGAGAGTGGCTTTGAGCGGCTTAAAGTAGACATAGACTTAATAGAATAAATTGACGAAATAAATGTTAGTCTTTATTCTTGTCTATGATACTAAAATTAGTTAAAAAAGTTTTATTATCTACTCACACATACACCCCTTGAAATAAATTAAAATCCCATTAAGCCGTTCCATCTCTTCTAAGAATTAACTCACTATTTGATGTGGGTACATTTCTGCACCCACTCCAAAAAAATTTTATTTACATGAAAGGGTTACAGAAGTGCATAATACATCTCGGCATATAGCCGGAAGTTTTATTGGGGGTGGGTTACAAAACTGGTCATACTGCTACATGGTTCTAGCTAGCTAAGTACACTCGTCGACCGATCAATCCAAAAAATAAATACTTGCATTCCTTTCACTTCGCAGCCTTCTTTCACCAAAATATCCCATTCTCTCTTCGATTTTATCCTACTTAAAAGATCCCAATTTCGAATGATTTTTGATTAGCAGGTAACACGTGCTCCGAATTAATTTTTGGAGATGGATGGGTAGGGCATTAATTCCTTGTATGATTTTTATATTAGCGTCAACTGGGGGTCTTTCTGCTGAAGTCTGAGTGACAGTAAGTCTCCTCCGATATCCAGGACTCATCTGAGTATTCTATCCGATCTTAACAATGCCATTGTCTGGAGAGTCTCGATTCTTCCTCTGATTTCTAATTCTTTCAGTCTTTTTTTTCCAAACCATTTGGGACCGTTCCAAGGGCACCGACTAAAATTGGTATCACTTTCATTCTCATGTTCCACAGTTTGTTTGTTTTTTGTTGTTTTTTTCAGTTTCCTGGTGAAGTCCGAGGATTTGTCTATTTTTTTTTCGTTTTCTTTAATCTTTTCTTCGTGGTCCGCCGGAACGAATATCGACAGGATTACAAGTGCTTTTTTTTTTTGTTTTCTTTTTTTTTCTTTTGTGAATTAATTCACCCTCACCCACTCAGCAAAAATGCCATCCAATAAACTGCACATCTCACTCGCTCCTCAATATATTTCACTCAAACAGCAACACGTTTCACACACTCCTCAACACATTTCACATACTCAGCAACACATTTCACCCATTCGGTAACACATTTCACCCACGCAGCATCATATTTTTCGCCCCCAGCAACGCATTTCACCAACTCCCCAACACAATTCACTAGCTCCCAACGCATTTCACCTATACCTCAACACATTTTACCCACACAGCAACATATTTCGCGAACTCAGCAAACACATTTCACCCAGTTTTCAGCCTATATCAGCCTCTCAACAAACAGATTTCACCCACTTAGAAACACATTTCAGCCTCTCATCAATACATTTCACCCAATCAGCAACACATTTTACTCTGCAACGCATTTTGCACACTTTTCAACATATTTCACCCAGTTCTCAGCATATATCAACCTCTCATCAACACATTTCACCTATTCCTTAATACATTTCCCCTACTCAGCAACACATTTCACTAACTCTCCAACACATTTCCCCCATACAGCAACGCGTTTCACCAACTCCCTAACACATTTCATCCACTCGGCAACACATTTTACTAAATCCACAACACATTTCACTAATTTTCCAACAC
The DNA here is from genome assembly GCA_023376005.1 of Doryteuthis pealeii. Classification (NCBI taxonomy): domain Eukaryota; kingdom Metazoa; phylum Mollusca; class Cephalopoda; order Myopsida; family Loliginidae; genus Doryteuthis; species Doryteuthis pealeii. The sequence continues at coordinate 39,091,572 of CM042165.1, read as the reverse complement.
ATTTCACCAACTCCTCAACACATTTCACAAGTTGGTTATTTACATCGTGTTGATTCTATATAACCCACTCAGCAACACATTTCACCCTCTCAACGGCCAATTTCACCCACACAGCAACACATTTCACCAACTCCGCAACACATTTCATCCACTCGGCAACACATTTTACTAAATCCACAACACATTTCACCAATTGACCAACACATTACACCAACTCCTCAACGCATTTCACTTACTCAGTAACACATTTCACCCACTTCTCCAAACATTTCACCCACTTCTCAACACATTTCACCAACTCCTCAACACATTTCATACGTCAGTTATTTATTTTGTGTTGATTATATGTAACCCACTCAGTAACACATTTCACCCACTTCTTAACACATTTCACCAACTTCTCAACACATTTCACCCACTCAGCAACACATTTCATACGTGAGTTATTTATTTTGTGTTGATTATATGTCACCTACTCAGTCACACATTTCACCCACATCTCAACACATTTCACCCACTCCTCAACATATTTCACACGTTAGTTATTTACATCGTATTGATTCTATTTCACCAACTCAGTAACACATTTCACCCACTCCACAGCCAATTTCACCCACTCCTCAACACATTTCATACGTGAGCTATTTATTTTGTGTTGATTATATGTCACCCACTCAGTCACACATTTCACCCACTCAGTAACACATTTCACCCACGCAGCAACTCATTCCACCCACTCAGGATCACATGACACTTGCACTAAAAAGATCCGCTTTTTGCATATCCTCTTTATTAGTAAAAACAAAAAACAAAAGTTGTGTCTTAGTTTATATTTAATGAATACCTCACCAGCTTCCCTCACCACCTTCTCTGGCCAAACAGGAAATTTCTACAGGTCGAATTACTTACTCTGCCAACTGGGATTCTTTTAATCACCTCCCCCTAAGTTCTTCTTTTGTTTAATTGGCCAATGATTTAATTAGTTTTTTTTTTATTCCATTGGTCTATTTTTGTTTTTTGTTTTGTTTCCCAAATTAATATTTTACATTGAAGGCCTATTTTCATTATTTTCCAAAACAAACCCAAAGAACCCAGGCAGCAACAAAATAAAAATGATCTAATAACGTCTATTCGCCGGATTGATTTTCTAGACCTTATTCAAGGGCAAATAGTTTTCTTTTGTTTGTTTTTTTTTTTGCTTTTGTATTTTCTTTTATTTTTTAGTTTTTGTTTTATTCGTTGACACACACTGGAATAACGTGGATGTGCTTTAGCGAGAAAATAATATTCGATGATAACTGGATTCTAGAAACACACACACACACACACACACACACACACACACACACATACATACATAACATACATACACACCAAAAACTCACTCACTCACTCCTTCACACATACTCACACATACATTCACATAGAATTACACACTCACACTTACACATACACTACACACATACTCTCACACACACCACATGCTCACACACACAACACTCACAAAACACGCTAACATACATACTCTAACTCTCACACACAACTAACACACACTCACACGCACACACTCACTCTCTCTCACACACCACATACACACACAACTGAGAAGAGGTCAAACAGTTGGGTAGAGATACCCAATTTGGTATGATATATATATATATATATATTATATATATATAATTATATATGTGTGTGTGGTTGGGTGTGTGTATTTTGGAGAATAGTTGCTGAATTGAAGTTGTATCTAATTTCGAAAATTAATTAATTAATAATTAATGAATTAGGTGAGCATACCTATTCAAATGTAAGGCTAAACAAATCGAGAAAAATCTGTTTAGCCTTACATTTGAATTTGTATGCCCGCCTAATTCATTAATTATCAATAATTATGTTCAAAATTAGGTACGACTTCAATTAAGCACATATTCTCCCAAAATTGTCGGCTAAAAAAGACATATCAAACACATTGTTTGTTTGTTACTGCTCATATATATTATATATATATATAATATATATATATATATATATATAGTGTGTGTGTGTGTGTGTGTGTGCATACACATATTTTTGGCAGTGAAAAACACCTTAACATTAAGGTAACATTCCTTAAAACCTATGAAATATAAGATAAATGTTTGCCTTTAATAAGTAAGTAAAAGTAAGTCCTCGGAGTGGCCTAAAGGGTATCAGCCAATCAGCGAGGGAGTCTATCCCCTTTTCACTAGTGCCTAAACCAAGGAGATGTTTTTGGTGTCTGAAGTGGAGTGCCACACCTACCATCAGCTCCTCATTTTACCGCACAGATCCTGTGCCTACTCATACGCTGAGTTGGCGAGGCTGGTATCGAACTAGAACCTTGTGGTTTCTAGCGAACGCTCTACCGACTGAGCTAACCAAAAATTATGATAATATACAGGAAAATAAAATTAATAAAATTGCAGATGAATAACACAAGACAGATATGTATTAACATCTGCTTTTTAAATCATTATCTAAATCCGATGCCCGTTGTCTGAAATACTTGCATTTGTTAGTACATATTGCACGTTGATCATGGTTATTAATGATTCAACATTATGCAGACTGGTTTTGATGTTAGTTTGGGCGCGGAAACCCACATAGAAACTCGCATTCATTCATATGAATATATGTCGTGTGTGGATGCATATAATATTATATATTATATATATATATAATTATAATATATATAATATATATATATATAGTAGTTCTTTCAACGACGCCTAATAGGACAAGAACGATTTTGGAAAACAAGTCTGAGGAAGCAGTAGTTGAGAAAGCCTGGGGGTAATGACGAAAGAAAGGTAGGCAGAAGGCACAGGAAGGTGGTAGAGGCTTTTATACAGTCGAATATCGATATGATTGATTGGATATTGTTTTTAGATGTTCGATAAAAGGAAAGAAAAAATAGGTTGTCTGGTTTTATGGAAAGACAAGTGAATAGTCAGTTTTATGATTTTTGTTTTTACTTTTTTTAGTTGCACTTAGCGGCAACCGTATTAATCGTATCGAATCTTCTCTCTCTTCTTCTTCTTCTTCTCTTCTCTTCTTCTTCTCCCATATTTCTTCTTCTTCTTCTCTCTTATTTTCTTCTTCTTCTTCTTCTTCTTCTTCTTCTTCTTCTCTTCTTCTCTCATACTTCTTCTTCTTCTTCTTCTTCTCTTCTTCTCTTCTTTTCTTGTTTCTCACTTCTTTCTTCTCTACTTCTTCTTCATCATTTCGTCTTCATTGTTTCTCTCTTCTTCTTCATTATATCATCCTCTTCTTCTTCTTCTTCTTCTTCTTATCTTCTTCTTCTTCTTCTTCTTCTCTCTTCTTCTTTCATTATTTCTTCTCTTCTTCTTTCATTGCTTCTTCTTCTTCATTTCTTCCTCTTCTTCTCTTCCTTCTTCTTCTTTCTTCTTCTTCTTCTTCTTTCTTCTTCTTCTTCTTCTTCTTCATTGCTCTCTTCTTCTTCTTTCATTCTTCTTCTTCTTCTTCTTCTTTTCTTCTTCTTCTTCTTCTTCTTCTTCTTCTTCTTCTTCCATCAAACGCAAATCAAAATGTACCAGAATGGGGAAAAATGGAAGAATAAAAAGACATAATCGGATTTGTGGAAATATTAAAGAAGTATTCTTTATAATTATATTCGCTCATTGTGAAAAATAATCACAAGAAAGTATGAGTCAAAAGTATTTGAACAACAAAAGAAAACGCTGTTAGTATGCGTAAGTCTCCAAGGGGACATTACGGCTCTTTGAGCAGGGATATAAATAAGACGGTGAAGCTGAATTTGCTGTTTCAGCATATTTGATAGTTCAGAAATTCTTCAACATGAATTCACCTTTTCGAATTTATCCTTGAGATGAATTTTCAGCGTAGGAAGCAAAGCTGTACAGAGCAAAGAAACTTCACTTGCATTAAACCTTGTGTTCACCAATACGCCCATATATATAATATATAAATATATATATATATATACATATATATATTAAGTAGAAAAAGTTATCTCCCGACCGCGGTTTCAGTGTTACTATTACACCCTTCATCGGGATGAGTGGATATTTCCGGGTACTGACCTCTATATAGCTAGATTGATTTAGAAATTTCTTCAAATTACTCCGAAATTTCATCTTAATGGCCTAAGGGCTGCTACTTTGTAGTTGGATTGACCTCCACCTATTTTGACATTCATGGTGATTCATGATTTATCTAGTAGTTCACCGGGTAATGCTATATTTTTATTACCCTTACACTATCTTCAACTTACTCTTTGACAGGAAAATTAGAAATAATTAGATTCCAAATAAAAAATGACTTGATTAATAAAAAGGATGATTCCTAGGAAATGTAGCATAGATTACGCAATGCATTAGAACACCACTAAGATAAAATTATTCAGTAAGGCATAATACAGTAAAATATGATAAAGCAATAACAAAGAAAACTACTAGAAAAGTAAGAAATAAAGAAATAAAACTTAGCCAAAAATTCAAACAAACAGACCCCCTAAAGGTCAAAGAGTAAGTTGAATATTGTGATAAGGGTAATAAATGTGTTTAAAAGATAGAGTTGTAAAAAGATTGATCAATACCCATGAAGAATGAATAAAATAAAACGTTTTTGGCATAAGATAACTCAACAAGGATTGACATGCCGTAAAATCTAACCAACCAACCAACCAACCAAACCAAACGGAATGAATCCGCCCCACCTAACCCCGTCTTAGCTGTTTCTTTAGACTTTCTTAAGCAATCAGTATAGAAGAAAGAAAACACTTAGTGGAAAGAAAATAGTTGTACATTAGGGACCTCCAATTTGACGTGTTAAATTAACCCCCTATATTTAACACAATGGAAGTGCGTGGTGTAATGGTTAAAGTCATGGGAAATAGACTCGTCGCCCCGAGTTCAAATCCTGGACGTGGTAATTGCATTTCACTTAGCGCTAATACCCTTGAGAAAGGTATGAATCCTACTCTCCCTCCAGCTATGGGTAAATAGTAGGGAAGACTGGGCTCTCTAACCTTGATTAGGCAACCGGTCTAGGAGAAGGAAAACTCTGAATTCAAACCTGCTGAACTCCGCTTAAGAAATTGATCTTGTGTCGCATCCTGCTCGTGCGTAGGGGTAGGTAAATATATATATTTAACACAATGAAACTTGCATAAAGGTTAATATTATCTTGAAAATTTTTTAACCCTTCGAAAGAAGAAACATTTAAAAAAAACTACTGATGATCTTTAGAAAATGTTTTCAGCTTACGGAGATAATGAAAATTATGAACGAAAACAATGTTTACATTTTCGCATCGTTAAATCAATTGAAATTTAACGTAGCCAAAAACAAGTTAGGATAACCGTTTATTTTTAATTCTATGAAAATCAACTAAGTCAAATTTTACGAAAATGTCGATAATTATTTACCTGTTGATGGAATTATGTTTAGAATAAGTTTTTCCTAAAATATATTAGGGTAAATATTTTTTTACGAGTTCTATTTTATTTTATAAAATATGAAAAAATGAACCCATAAAAAACGATTTTGGATTTTTTTCTCTAAAGATAAGAGTCTGAATAATTATATAAAACATTTTTATAAGTTCTGCACGTGATTGTTTTAGTAAAAGAACCATGAATACAGAATTCTGCTAAAAATATCAATAAAGAAATCAACTATATTGTAAAAAAAAAACGGATTGTTTTACTTATTTTTTCGCATATACGGTGGGTATTTTTCCCAATCGGATAATTTCATCTTTTAATTAACTGTTTGTTATTTATATTATTTTTTTGCGAGATTTTAAAAAAGTTCAGAAATATTTACGTTTCTTCCTTCGATATTGCCTAAACTGATCACGTGACGTGATTTTGGTGGTCCCTATTGTACACAGCTTAAAACTTGTTCTTGTGTCTCACATTCTGCTCCTAGTGTAGGAGTTGGAAAAATATACATTCCTATTGTTCCCAGCGAAAAGCCGTTTTCTTTTTTTCAATTCAATAAAGAGGACTGCGTTAGATTCTCATGGAATACATCATTAATTTTTCAAAAATGTGATTCTAAATTTCATTTGTTATCCTTCTTCTTATTGAGTCTTGCGTATACCAGTAAACGACATCCGGTGGAGAAATTTCAGTTACGGATCTCTAGGGAGTACGAAGTAACTTTTCATTGTCTGAACCGGTGTGGTAGTATCTGTTAGAGCGCCGTGGAACAACTACTTTTTTATATCTATAAATTTACATATATATATTTACCAACCCCTCCGCACGAGCAGGATGTGACACAATGTCAATTTCTTAAGCGGAGTTCAACAGGTTTGAATTCAGAGTTTTCCTTCTCCTTGACTGGTTGCCTAACCAAGATTAAAGAGCCCAGTCTGTCCTACTATTTACCCATAGCTGGAGGGAGAGTAGAATTCATACCTTTCCCAAGGGTATTAGCGCTAAGTGAAATGAAATTACCACGTCCAGGATTTGAACTGGGGGCGACGAGTCCATTTCCTATGACTTTAACCATTACACCACGCGCTTCCTATAAATTTACATATACTTACATGATAAAGAGTGTGACTTTAAGGCGTTATCACAAACAACAGAGTGACGCAGAGGACTCATGCTGGGCCCATAACCCAGAAGTTATTGGATCGAAACTAAGCTCAGTTAAGAATGATCACTCTTTTAACATCTAAACAATTTCAAATATTATTTTGAAATGAGGCTTGATAATTTATATCACTGAAAATTTTCAGTCTGTTTTCTTCAATACACAACTTTTCGGTCGATGTTCTCTCCGACCTTCTTCGGATATTTCTTGTCTTGGGAATAGGAAAGCTTGAAACCATACAAATATTTGCAAACAAATGATTCTTATGATTAAATAGAAATTGTTAACTGAAGCTGTATTATTGTGTATATGTTTTTAGAATTAGATAGGAATACTTAAACCATATAACTGTGCAAACAAATAATTATTATTACATGTTTATATGACTTTAAAATAAAACAAACTGTTACATAATCTATGCGTTTGCATAAGATTATTGTCGGTCCCCTGTAATTCTGAGGGGATGACCCTTTTCATACCATGGCCGGGTCCTTTAATGGAAAATTACAGAAGCCCGCCAAAATACGTGAGACCTGTTCGGTCCCCAGTTTTGCAGTTAGACGTCAGGCAGTGAAGATGTGCTGCCGAACTGTGACTCACTCTGCATACGCGCGCTATGTTAGTTAGCAGATGTCTGGTGAGGATTTAACAATAAAATAAGATCAAAAGTAAATCGAAGTCTTGTGTTTATTACCTAAAAACTAACAATGACACAGGGCTTCTGATAAGGAGAAATCCCTAACAGAAAACCAGACCCGAAGTCCCCAAGTCAACTCCAGACGCAAGATCTTAGAAGATGCCAGACCAAGTCAAGATGATAGAAGAAATACCAAAGACGATCAGAATACTAAAGACGACCAAGAAATAGAATTAAAGAAAGAGGTATGCAACATTATAATTACTAGCAAATATATGCACCCTCCGGGTGCAAGTATTTAAGTTTTAATGTAATAAAATGTTATATTAAATTAGAAAGGCTAATGAAACTAAATAAGAATGAAGATAAAAAGATTTTAGACGTGGGGGGTGAGGGTATAATTAAAAAATAGAACAACTGAAGGTTACTCTTTCATCTCGTCTTTCATTGCTAAATTTTCCTAATTTAACTATTCAGTTAAAATAGGAAGTAAAGAATAAAATTACAATTATGTATTCTTGTCAATGAATTTATTTTAAGATGTATCCACAAGACTTTTGCTCATATTCATTAAGTTAAAACCAAATAATTAGAAATCAATAATACTAAATACATATTTATTAAAATCAAATTTTTAATATCAATATGCAAATTATCCTTCCCGTTCACACTGTGAACCGCAATTTTGTTGTATATATAAATACAATTGCATGTTATACATATGTAGATATGACCAATAGTAATAATAACGCAAAACAATTTTATTGATAATTGGGGTTTAGATAAAAATAAAATCACGGTGAATGTGACGTAAATAACTAAGGAAATTGTGACTTGAGTAGTAATATAATTTCGGTTACAGACAGAAAAACACTCTATCTACATTATAATAAGAAGATTTAGTGCCAGTGAGGAAGGCTATGCAACAAAACCATATATAAATAAATACTACTGGACATGTATTTATTAAAACTTCTTTTTAAAAAGAAGAAAGTAGTATTTCTCCGTTCTGAGCATATATATAAATCAACATTGCCCTTTATTTCAATGTAGTACTGACATTGACTATAAATTAAATACTCATTGATAATCTTCCATAATTCCTGAAACGACTGTGACGTAAGCAAAGATGTAGTTTCAGTTACAGACAAAAAGTGATCGAATCTCCATTATATATAGATTAGAATTAGATAGGAATGGTTACTTGAAATCAAAGAATCTCTATATATAAAAGAAACGTTCTGTCTGTCAGTATGTATGTATGTATGTATGTATGAACTACGTTCTTTTATACAGGAAAATTGGTGGAGAACCAAAGTTCAATAAATTTTACGCCCTATTTTTTTTCTGAGAGAAATTTTAAAAGTTTTTTTTACCCCTCATTCTCCATAAGAAAAGCCAAATAAAAATACAATAAGGGTATAAATTTATGATTCATTTTAAAAATTGATAGAGAATTCTTTTAAAAAATAAAACAAATTAATAAACAATAAAACATAATTTTATAAAATAAAAGAAAAAATACAAACAAGAATAATAATAAAAATAAGAAACTTAAAAGCAATAATATATAAAGAATAAAAGATAATAAAACAAATATACAGAAATTTATTCATCTATGCAAGCCAGAATATGCACCTAAGTAAGTATTTAAGTTCTAATGTAAGGAAATATATTAAAGTAGAAATACTAACGAAAATAAATAAGAACGCATATAAAAGAATACACTTATTTTGATTATATTTTAATTGGTTTCTATATAAAATCATTCATAGGATTTATTTTAATAGAGAATAAAACAATAATATTAGACTTCAATAGCACTAAGTAATTAATTATTAAACCCGGTTGTGTTAAAACCAGTATACAAATTAACCAAAACATATATTATGTAAACCCTGATTTCTTTGTGATGTATAAAACACGTTGCAGGATTTTGATTGCACTTATAACGTGGCCTCTTTTGGGGCAACTTTAACTCAGATTTTTATAGAGACTACGTTAATGAATAAGATTTATTGTATTTATTAATGATTTTGACTATAAATCATATGCTCATTCACAAACTTACGCAATTCCTGAGGGTATTGTGACATACGCAGTGTCGTAGTTTCAGTTACAGACTGAATGAGACCGAATCTCTCATAAGATATAAATATAGGTAAGATATCTGTTTTTAAGTTTTAAAATCCCAGGCAACGCCGGGTAACTCTGCTAGTTCAGTATAAATTATTAGTACGGATGAGTTTGGAAAATAAATATTCCCATTCTTTCCAGTGACAAACCATTTTCTTTTTCGGATGCATCGGAGACAATTTCCAATTATGGAACGCCTCCAACTAGAGAACAGGAAAATAAATTGTCCCAGATTAGTGTTTACTTACAAAGGGACTTTTCGCATGGCCTACTCTATACAATCCCTCCGCCACGAGTATAATAATAATAATAATAATAATAATAATAATAATAATAATAATAATAATAAACCAGAGAACTGAACAAGTTATGGAACATGAAAGTGAAAGTGATACCAATTGTAGTTGGTGCACTTGGAACCGTCCCAAAAGGATTAGAAAAGTGTTTGGAAAGTTTGGAAATCAGAGGAAGGATTGAAACCATTCAGAACACTGCACTGCTGCAATCTGCCAGAATACTCAGAAGAGTCCTGGAGACCCAAGGAGACTTGCTGTCACTCAGACTCCAGTGAAAGACCATCAGCTAACTCTGATGTGAAAACTCAAAAGGAGTAAAATAATAATAATATACGAATGCAGTAAACCAGCAAAAAGAGAGTACAAGACTCGGCACAACTGGGTGAGAAAGGTGATTCACTGAGAATTGTGCAAGAATTCCACTTTGCACCATTCAACTAAATGGTATATGCACAAACTGGAATCTGTCCTGGAGAATGAGACGCATAAAATTCTCTGGGGCTTCGAGGTACAGAAGACCGGACCTAGTATTGATTGACAAGAAGAAAAGAACCTGTCATCTCGTGGATCTTGCCACCCATGCCGACCACCGAATGAAAATGAAAGAAATCGAAAAGATAGACACATACTTGGACCTTGCCAGAAAACTAAGAAAACTGTGAAACATGAATGTGAAGGTTGTACCAATTTTAATTGGTGCCCTTGGAACGGTTCCCAAAGTTCTGGAAAATAATTTGGGTGAATTAGAAATCAGAGGAAGAATTGAGACCATCCAAATGACTGCACTGTTAAGATCGGCTAGAATACTCAGAAGAGTCCTGGAGGCCAAATGAAACTTGCTATCACTCAGCCTCCTGTGAACCAGGTGTGAAAAACTACTACTACTACTAATAATAATAATAATAATAATAATAATAATAATAATAATCCGGGATTCCCTTGATGGCCAACAGGGGGAACCCGAGCGATATCCTGGTAATGTTGGCCCCTCAAATTTTTCTTCCAGCTACCCAATCGGTAAAAACTCTTCTCTGACACATCAGAGGAAGAAATGGACGAGGGAAGACAACATAAATGTCTTACACTGTTATTTTAAAAGTAACCCTAAGGAAAGAGGGTATAGGAAGAGGTTAATAGAAATTTGGAAACAAAACAAAAACTTTGATACAACAAGCCAAAAACTTGCAGACCAAGCAAGACTGATCCTAAATAAAGTTTGGTTTTCTGATCTCGAGATTATGGAAATTAGTGGTAAGGTAAGTAGAGAGGATGATAACCCAGAGGCAACAATGGAAATAGAAGAAATACAACACACTAACAATCAAAACAGCATGGAACATATTGCAAATGAAACACTAACACAAGATGAGAGACACGAAATAGAACTAATAAAGCAAATTATGACAAAACCGAAGGATACATTGCCATCCCTAAGAAACCAGGACTGGAAAAAAGTAAAAAGAGAAACTGAAAAGGTTAATGAAATATTACAAAAATCCCAACACATAACACTACCGAATTGAACGATCTAATTTATGCGGGAGCAAAACGAGTCAACGAAAGAATTGGTTTGCCAACACGCAAACCGAACAGAAACAGAAATACGAAAGCTGGATGGGAAATGCGATTAGAATGCAGAATTATAAACCTGAGGAAAAAAGCGAAAGAATTGGACAAAGGAAACACACGAGTAAATGCAAATAAAAGACAACGGACATTGGTTACTATACAACATGAAGAAATAAACCAAAAAATACTAGCTAAGGAAGGTAGACTCCAAAGATACCGAGACAGGGTTAAACAATACAAGCAGAATAGGACTTTCCAAAATAATGAAAAGAAATTCTACCAACAAGTCAGTGAACAAATCAGTAAGACAAACGAATATCCAAAGGCAAAGGAAACATAAAACTTCTGGAGCAAAATATGGGAAAAGAAAGAACACAATAGGAAGGCAGAATGGATCAGTGAAATGAAAAAGGAACTCCAAGGACTTGAAGAAGGACCTGAAGCAAAAATACATCTGGAATCGCTAAAAGAAACACTAAAGAAATTACCAAACTGGAAAACACCGGGTCATGATAGAATACATGGATACTGGTTTAAAAAGTTCACATCAATCCATAACAGAATGGCCCGACAGTTGAACAAATGTCTAGAAGAAGCAAACATACCGGAATGGATGACAAAAGGCAGAACTACCTTGATTCAGAAAGGCCCCAAAAAAGGAACCATCCCCAGAAACTATAGGCCAATAACGTGCCTACCTATAATGTGGAAAATCTTAACCGCACAAATAAAAGAAAAAATATACAACTCGCTCCATTGTCGTGGATTATTTCCAGAAGAACAGAAAGGATGCCGTAAGGGAACAAAAGAAACAAATGACCCACTTTTTATAGATCAGCACATTCTTAAAGAGGCCAAAGAGAAGCGGAAAAATCTGTCGATGGCATGGATTGATTACAGAAAGGCATACGACATGGTCCCACAAAAATGGATCCTTGAATGCCTAAAGATGTACAAAATATCGAACAAAGT
>CM042165.1:39032733-39074257 GCA_023376005.1 Doryteuthis pealeii | reverse complement strand
ACAAAAAAAGAGAGAGATACAGCATAAGAAGATGTGTGGTGGTGACAAACATGTAGAACACATCTCACAAAATGTTTCCGAAACGCGATGATTATCTTATTATCTTGAGAATAGTAGTGGATTGTTTCGTATTGCTATACCATGTTTCGAGGTCTTTAAGACCTTCTTCAGAAACGCGAGATGAGGTTTTGTGTCGCAGACTTCGAGTTATATCTATTGTTTGTGTGCTGAGAATTAAGTAGCATGATGGTCGCTCCGAAAATGCGAGTATCTGTGGAAGGTGGGCTCACGAGAGAGTTGATGTTCTAATGTTGGTCAAGTGTAACTGCATCTTGTGCTATCGTGGGTGGCTGTGCAGTGCTGAGAGGTGGGGAGGCACGAAGTACAATAACGAGCGGGAAGTGTAAATTGAGAAAGGTTATATGTGATAAGAGGAGCTCAAGTAGTAGTAGTTCGCTGAGTTCATTGTGGAATGAAGTGGCTCCATGGAAAGACATTAAGGAAGTTCATTGAATAGAAGGGACTACTCAGAAATTAGGAAGACGAGAGTATGGACTTGGATAGGCAATTGAGTTTAAGGAAGTGGCAAGTTGGGAAATTTAGGTCATGGTTTGATCTGCTTAGGGCGGGTTAGTTCAGCGGGTAAGAGCGTTCGCTAGAAACCGACAAAGGTTATAGTTCGATACGGTTCACCAGGCCAATCAGGCGTATGAAGTAAGTACACAGGATCTGTGCGGTAAAGTGATGGAGCTGATGTAGGTGTGGCGCTCCACTTCAGATGCTAAACAATCTCCTTGGTCTAGCACTATTTGAAAGGGGATAGACTCCCTTGGCTGACTGGCTGATACCTGACTTTTAGGCGCCGCGTCGACTTAACTTACTTACTTGATACTATAATGTGTAAGGAACATGAGGTGGGAGGTAATGTGAGTTGTTTGTGGGTTGGTTCTGGTATGTTTAATGTGAGGAATTTTTTATCTACTCTAACAGTGGTGGGGAGAGTTAGTTTTCTAGAATGGAAAAAAAAAAATACAGGGAAAAAATAAGTATAGACGTTGTTGAAAAGGGAGGGGGGCAACAATGTCGTCGCTGTAAAAAAAATCTTTAACAGAAAAAAAAATGGTTCGTGTAAAAATCTTCTGCACTAAAATCGCAACTGACCTCCTGTCGTCACCCACTTCTACTTATTACCTAGTTTCCCTCAACAATCCGGGTGTCTGCATCCCACGCACGAAGATTCTCGAAACATCCGGGTGCCGGAATCCTCATAGTATCATCGGGCACCCGACGCTTACATCGGGACTGTAGCATCTTGACTTCGGTGTCCCCCAATGTGTCGCCGTTCGCATTCTGAAGGACGCGGGTTTGACTTCTCTACAACAGGAAAGCTAGACGACTTCCTTAGAGAATACGGCAATGCCTTGAGTTTCGCCACTCACCTCGTGTTTCTCTGTACAGTTTCTTTTTATAAGAGGGTGTTATGTTGTGTTTGGATTGTAGTTGATAGGATTTTGAATTTGTCGCTTTATAGCTATTAAAGTTATTTTGCCTAAATATGGAGAGATGTCGGAAAGCCGGCTCTGTTGTTTATATCTGCATATTATTTTATTGGCACTGCTGCGAAGATTTAACTTAAAATCTTTTTATTGTTGAATTTAGGCTAGCAATCGGAGCGCTCTTGAAACTGAAAACTATGGTTTTGTTTCGGATTGTGTTTTGAACAGACAGTTGTTCTGGTCAATACTATTAATATTCGTTATGGTCACATATACCATTATATAAGATTCCTGGTGGCTTCACGCTATGAGCTGGTTAGATTCCAAGATAAATGGTATTGATCTCTGAAAAAAAAACGGGAATATACTTATTTTGAAGAGTGAAGTCGATGTCAAAGTTACACGTGATACTATGTTGGTTGACAATTCGAATTTAACGGAAAAAGGATAGGTAGGAAATTAAGTATAATAGCTACAGAGATCAGTGTGCGCATGTTTGTGTGAAATATCTGGGCCATGGTGCTTCCACAAGCTATTAAATAAAAAGAGTTCGAGCCAACGTTAATTAAATAAAAGCCCTCACATTACAAAATCAATTAAATTATAACAAGCTGTAGTCATTGACTCCACTTTGACCCTCATATCACACAAAGCGATCCAAAGTAAGGTGAACAAACAATTGTCTGGGGTACAATGAATTAGTATCGAGTAATAATTTTCTGCGAAAGTTTTCATACCAGATATGACTTCTTCATTCAAGCATCACCAGGTTAGACGTTGCGCACGACATCTATCTCTACGTATAACCCCAACGGACTAGTCATGATCAAGACTCTTAAACCTAACTATTAATCAAATCCACAACTCTTTTATCAAAATAAATGCTGTTCTAAGGCTTTGAGTTTAATGTTTATCATCATATTATAATATGCTAGAAGAGGACGGTCGCGAGGAAGGTTGTTATCCTTACTTAAGGTGGATTCAATGAGTATTTAATTAAATTTACATCTTAGACGTCTGAGAGGTTTCCAATGACTTGGAGCAGACAATGGAAAACTGTGGAAGTACGCGCTTCAATCAAAATCTGTTAAATCTGGCCAAAGATCCAATACAATGGACAAAGGAAGGAGGTTTAGGTTTCCCATCTCTGGGGTAATAATAAAGATGTATTAGAAAAAATGAAGTACCCTCAGAAGACTTGGAATTAGGAGACATAAAATTTTTCTGAGAATCGGCATAAAAAAAAGGACCAAATGCGGACATTTGACTGCTCCGTAGGACAATACTAACACACAAGCCAGCCATATCAGACCAACGAAACATACATGTTTAGTTCTCCGATGTATGTGGAGCTCAAGTGACTAAGGAATAACGGATTGGTTATAGAAACAAATTTAGGGGAAGGAGGCAGAGTGAGTAGAAACCGAGGCACGAGTCAAGAGAAGAAAGGAGAGAGAGAGAAGAGAGAGGCACTGAGTACGACGGAGAGCGAGAGATGAGAGAGAGAGAAGGGAATACCGTCTCTTTAGCCCACCTCGCGAGGTATGAGTAGATTGATGATGATAGTATTTCGGAAGCAGTGAAGAAACGTAGTAACCGATATATAATATAATATAGTAACGCTTTATGAATGATTGGGCTACAGTTTTTTTTTTAATAATGTAAACCGGTTGTTGGGCGTCAACCGGAAGGTCCATACATCCGGGTTGTTGAAACGGCGCCATATAAGTTATGTCAACCTTACATGGAGACAAAAATAAATAATCACTAAGATTAGAGGAGATCTCAATTTTATATTCCGCCATCAGCTCGTCACCAGTTAGACACTCACACTAAACCAGTGGATCTATACAGTGACTTCACATGTAAAAAGAATTTATTTTTCCTTATTTAGGCTAAACGGGCTGGTCACGTCAAAGCCTAAGCACTATATGATTGACAAACCCTATTGGCCCTTGATGGAAAGCCACTTTTCAATCATATGGGTCACTAAGAAGGCGGCATGACGCTGCAACGGGTAATCTGGGATGATGTTAAGACTAGCTATCTATGATAGGAGATTTGGACGTGTTCCAGATTCTATACACACAATACAGTAGCACCCTGGTCCATCTACACTCGGATAATTTGGGTTAGGTCAGTATATGTTTCGCGTTCGCCCCATCTAATGGATTTATAAAATAAGAAATGTGTTTATAAAGTAAACACTGCATGGCAATACTATTCTCACACAACGACTTTATATATCAAAAACTTTATTGGCATAAATGAACCCTGCTCGAGCTTGAGATTCCGTAATACAAAGACAACAAAAAAAAACAGACTGCTCGCTATTAGAGAGCCCCCATCTAGAAATTATAAATTGTGACTGAGTGGAGCGACCTATGCAGAGGGGTACAAATCTTCCAAATTGGGGTAAACCTGTTTGTACCGGATGGGCAGGCACCTTTTGTACCACATGATGCAGGAAGGGATTTCTGGTGGGCTTGACGAGTCATGCATGCACACTCTGGCCCTTACGATATGACGACAAACGTGGCCAGAATCCAGAAAGAGAGGGGGCCATACTCCTATCCGAGGATCATTTGGCTTGTAATCGATAATGAAGGTCCAAACCAACTAAATTTTCTAATGGCAAATACAAAGTGAACCCTTTTTATCAATTATGTTGGGTAGAAAAGTTGGTGAACTTGGATGGTGTACTTGAGTGCATGTAGCCTGGATATGCCAGTAAACTTCTAGTTTATATGGTCGAAGGTTCAGTTTCTAGAATGGTGTCTTGTGCGATATGCTAGTAGCAGATTCTTCACTTCTTCGTAATTGCATTATCTCCAGGTTCTACATCTGATATTAGGTAGGTGACCTGTTAAGGCGTCCCATCATATAGGGTTAAACGAACGCTGTGTTTGAGAAAATTGGTGTAAGCGTCTCATCAAAAGTGAAGAACAAACCGTCTTCGGATGTATAGTACGACAAATGCAAGGACACCAACACACGAGGTTTTGAACAAAATATTGCCTCAGTAAATAGTCAAAAATAACCAGACACAGTACCATTAATGTGTTGTATATGGAGATGTTGGTTGATTTGGCGTTAGTCTGGAGAGGTGGTTGGTTTTCTCTACGAGCAATCTCCACCCTTGTTGGTTATTTTATGCAAGGAAGTACGTTTTGTTTTATTCATTTTTCATGGGTGCCTCATTGCGGTTAGTAAACTCCATTTTGTCTACAACCACATTTTTAAAACAATATTTAAGGAAGATAATAAACTGATCAGTGCAAGTGTTTTAGGCTCAGTTAGTTGGTTGGGGTTGGACCTTTAATGCCGAAGCACGTTTTTGTTTTATTTCATTCTTCATGGGTACTAACAATGTTTTTAAACGCTCACGATCATATTTTAAAACTCCATTTTTCCTATTTAACCCATAAGTCATCAAAAAAAAAAATGAATTTAGGAAAGAACAACAAACTTCTCGAGAACAATACTACTTGTAGTGAAAATCTCATCAAGGGAATCAATACCCTTGGAGCTTATCACACCCTGTAGCATACTCTGGGACTATTCTTAAAATGGACAAGGTGGTGGGGGACTCCGACAAAATGGACGGAAGGACAAGTTAATTGATAATGATACACAAGGCAGTAACCGAGAGGATGGCAACAGAAGGCTATATGTATCGAGAAAAGAAGGTAGACAAGATCTCACCTAACATTGAAATTGCGTAGATGTACAATCCAGGGCTCGAGGATGCACTAAAAAGAGCTACTTACAGCAACAATAACAGCATTGCAAAACCATATAATGGACTAACGGAAACAACAACAAAACTAAAAACAACCATGGGAAGAAAACATGGTTTATTTCCAAGTTAGAGTAACATGATATTCACAGGGGTGACCCCAGAAAAAAATAGATACCTCGACGATTATTTAGTTATTGCCATTAAACTAACCCTAAGCCTAATGACCTACCCCTAACCTAATCCTAATGCGGTGAGGGCCTAAAACTACTCTCCTAGTTAAAATGTAGCAGTTTTATCACAAAATTGTGGGTTGAATTTATTTTATTTCGACGTCACCCACTCTTAATGATCCATAGACGTCAGACTAAGTAAGAGGGGGGCGTCTAGGCTTCAAGTGTTAGGGTTCGGTTAGGGTTGGGAGTTTAGGGTTAGTTCAATGGGAAATCATATATCACAAATATTAATTGGGGCGTTATAATTTTTTCTTCATGATTAGCGCTATCTGTAATATGTTACTCAACTAGACATAACTACAAACAATTGTATGAATATTTTCAACCTAATATAGAGAGATTGAGTAGCATTGAGATAAATCATGGACATAGGTTAAGGAAAAGGAACACACTCAGATAGCAGAAAACGAGAATCTTATAAAGTTGTTGTGAGACAAGGCACAATGCAACCATACCCACGAAAAATTATATCAAAGGTCGCAAAAAATGATAAATTAAAAACAGCAAATTGTTGGATTATGTGAAAATACTGAGATGAAACGACTCAACACCAGGTAAATGATAGCAGCCATTGTTGACTAGTTAACAAATTAAAATCCATTGTAAGTTAATCCATTTGGATTTTGCAAAAGTGAATACCTTTGATATCAAATTGCAACTGCTTGTAGTGGTATAATTAATAGACAATTTTTCTCAAACACGACCACACGCAATACAAAAGAAACTAAATGGATCCCCAAACTCACAACTCACTCAAACTTTGGCATAAGCATGGGCCAAAGATCAGGCCGAACTAATTTTAGGACTGAGAGAGCACTCATACTAGTAAAGTATAGAATTCGAATCCCAGAATTAAGCAAATACTAGTAATGATGACAGAGAATTTTCATTCTACTTATTTACTAAATAGTCCGGACCGGAACTCTCTTGAGGCAGGAACACTACTTCAATTTTTAAAACTCAGAAGGTATTGCAGATTGAATAACAGGCGTAAAATATGAAAAGAAACATACTAAAATATATAATCATAATAGAAATACTATGAAGATTATAAATTTTGAAAATGAACGTTCCTTAAAAATCGCACCATGAGGAGCTAAACCAAGGTCCAATCATCCCCTGCCCGAGTAATAAATAATAAAAACAGTAAATTTAGATAAAAACAAGTCAATATAAGGTATATCAATATTTCTTCTTAGGATCTTTCCTTTATATTAATCCATCTATGCGTGAACAGTTTTCTAAAATTTTTTCTAGTTGAATGAAGAATTTCTGTTGAAATCCCTAATATAATCTTATACTGATGTTTTTATATTTAATAATATAGGGCAATTGTAAACTCATAATCTTCCTTGTAATTATATGGTAGACAGAAAAAATTCATGATAATATCATATAGAGGATTTTAATTTAAAGGATTAGGACAAAATCCTACTGGTTTTTGGATTATCTCGTTTGTTCGATTATATAATCATATAAAATTAGCCCTTTAATTTACTTGATTAAATTCCAGTCGTACTCATAAAAACCATTAAATGTTAATACGGTGTGATAAATACATTTATATTGTTATTCATATCTTCGCGGGTAGGAGCGTATTCTTAAGAAAAAGAGAAATCGAAAATAAGACTAAAAAGCGAAAAAGTCATTATGAATAGCGCTGATATTAACTCTCTCTGCTGATAACTACGTTGAGATCAGTTATTAATTGTGTGTGTATTTGCTCTCGCTTGTGTTTATGTTTTAGGTATATTTGGTATGAATACATCTAGAGAATAAGAGTGACAATCGTCAAACACACTCGAATAATTAGGTGTCTTTTCATTTCTGCAAGAGAGAGAACGGGTATGTGTTAGTTTGAATTATTTATCGAATAACGCTCTCCTTAATAAGGGGTAGAGTTACCTTTATCTGGTGTAACATAAATATCGATCGAACATGTTAAATATATTATGTTATAGGTATCGACGTTACCCACTATCTTTGACGTATATCCCACCGTTTAATCTTAGTCCTGGTCGGACAAAGCAGAAGCTTTAAGAAGATATCTGACTTAAGGGACTATAGATATTGAGTAGAGGGGATAAAAACCTCCATAAAGCTGTAATCGTTACTGGTTAGCACTCACGTTATCTAGGAGGTTTGTTAAAGAGTTGATAGTGCATCTTACGAGTGACTGGTAATTCGTCTTAGCATGGTTTAGCAGTTCAACACTTAGACCACACCAAGTCGCTCTTTCTTTTTATAGAGACCCCCTTACTGAAAGTAGAAAATTGGCCTCTAACGCTTACGTTTACTTATAGCTACACCTATGTAGGTTCTGATGGGCTGTCTCTATATATATAGAAGTATAGTAATTCTTCTACATAAAGTTCACTTGAATAGAGAAAATTACACTTTCATTAAATTATATTATATTTTTACTAAATATCTTTATTGTTTTGAATCTAACTAATGAATAAATCATATATATACATAATATATGACTTTAAAATATGTTTATTATATTTCAGTATATAAAAATAGTGTGTCTTAATAATAAGAACAGGTGAATATCTTCCCACGCTAAAAAAAATTCTGGAATAATATACGAGTAATTATTCTATAAATAAGGAATTAGTTGTATCCTGGAGAGCGTTTTGAGTTATATTTATTTACTGCATATGGTTAATTTGTCAAAGGTAAGGCTAATATCGATTTTTCGCTACGCACTGAGATAAGAACAAATATTATTAACCTAGATTTTTAGGAAAAATAATACAATACACTTCATAATAGCATTTATCTTGTTCTATAGCCAATGAAATTGTAATTATAAATTCACCAAAGATAACCTAACTAAAGGAACAGTTTGACGTAGAGCAGTGTGAGAGAGTATATAAGAACTGGCTCTCATAATGAACAAAAGTAGTGTTTGTCTACTGATTATTTTAGTGAGATATACACTTTGAGGGAGGAAGCTTCCTGGAATTCTAATAATAAATATGCATGATGCTTCATAATTTAAATTACAAGACACTATAGACATAATAATTCTCAATTATACATTTTTCTGCATGAGAGCTCTATCAAACAACCTGTAAGTTGTTGGTAGTTACTCTGTACTCCACGTTATTGTAGGTTTTTCTTACGGGGACCAGTCTAGGACAAAGAGACAGCATAATACCTCCAAGTTTGATTGGGTCCAGATTTCCACTTTGACGAAACTGTTTATAGTCACAAAGTTTGTTATAATAATAAATTTTGTACGTGGTGTATTGTGATTTTATTTGATCAATTTTTTCAAGTCTCGGCAGCGGGGAAAAGATTATAATGATAAATTTTAATGCTACCAGACATATTAATTTCTACGTGGACCATAAGCTGCTTATCCTATTACAAGCGGAAGATTAGAAGAGTACTTGTATTTTGTTCTGAGAAGGTGGTGATGATGTGTTCATACCTCCTAGATTATGTTCTCTCACCTCTGCACAACGCACTCTCATGTTCAGAATTTAGGTTTCTGGCAGTTGTCTAGAACTAGCGCACTCGCGTTACTCTACAAACGTATGCCTGAAGTTGTGACGGGTGTAGCTTTATGCTATATGGAGACCTCAATGGAAACTTAACCGGTCTCACCTCTAGTTGATCGGGGTAGGACTGACAGCACGCAACTAGATATTGTATAAACAACATAATATCTCACCACCTTGTTGAAGCAACCTATTAACCAGTGGACGATGAGTGTATAGGAGGTAGTTGTCAAATTTAAAATTCAACTAACGCACCAAAAGCTCATAATTTTGTGCAAATATAAATAATTGATTTATTACTATATCTTTGGTGTAACGTGTGCTCTCTATTTTCTATTAATATTAAAAGAAAATTAAATTGTGGAGAGTGGTAAATTCGTTTATGTGATATAAGGACACTATTATTTAATTGTGAATATATGTCCTCGAAAAGTAGTTAAAAAACTATATTGCGGAATCACTGAAACATGTTTGATATTAATAGTTATTTTTTTCAACATAAATAAAATTTTTCTTTGGAAGCATACACAACATCTCATAGAACTTAAATGTTTTTAGTGGAAACTTATCTATAAACATACAAGGCGGTATCTGAAATGGGCCCTCACACAACAACACACACACCATTCAATAGTAGTCAATATTACATCCAATTTAACCATCGCATAAATATTACTCCTCTTGCATAAATAACATTTTATAAAACCTCATTGAGTGGTTTCGGTCGCTGAATTTTGTCTTGTCAAAATCGTGGAAAACACCCCCCGTATGATTTGGCGCGTTGACGCATTAGTTTTCTTTTAATGTATTTACGGAGTAAAAGAAAAGAAAAATATTATTTAGGATTTTTAAGGCTTTATAAAGTAGGTTCTGATAATACGTAAATCAATAAAGGAGAAATTATATTGATACAAACTGAAATACACTCTCGCTAAAATTAGGGAGGTGAAGAGTGATAGAAGGGTGTCAATATATAGAAGAAGGTGAGGGGTTAGTTTTTCTTATTTTGGTCTAGAGACACACAGAGAAACACATTAAGATGTGAACCCGCCCTACAGAAACATGCTTTTAATGCTAGTCGATTGCTTTTCAGTCAGTAACAACTTACATTGTATTGCACTGCATCTGCGACACATTAGAGTTTGGAACTACGACTCTTCTCTGCACTTGTACATCCCGTAACACGCCCACCATTTACCTCCTTGCTCGCGAAGTCTTCTATCGTGTTCACATACATACAGAGCACGTGCCACTACACGATATTTAATAGATGTGTAAACTATTAACACTCACAGAGGAAGTCCTATACATATTCTTAATTTCTACTGGTCGTTGACCTATTGCTTTCTTCAGTGTCTAATAATTCGTATATTTCTGCGATAGTTAGACATTATTTTTCTTAGAGTGCTCAGCTGTTCGCAGGTCGCTCCATTTGATCAAACTGATATTTGCTAATTTTAGGAGAGAGGAATGCGGAGAGTGTTGCCGTGTAGATATATCAAAACTGAGAATAAGAGTTTTAAGATTGCTACGGCCAATAGCTCTTATCGTTGCAATTTAACTACTACTTTATGTCATTCATCGTCCAGAGTCTTGCTATGTGATAGCTAATATACAGAAAAACAGACCAACGGGAGCACGAAATTGAGCTCTCAAATTTGAGTTTAGATTTACTTGTTAATAAATAGCATGGACACAACAATGCTCTTTCTGGATAAATGAACATTTGGATGTATATCACGTCCATAAGCTATACTTTACTCTAGCTTTCTTATTTCGAGAAAAATGAGTCTTGCTTTCTGTCATTCTCCATTATTTGTTTGGTTGCGCTTTCTTAGCATTTGTTTTCTCATGGAATAATCGTGGAGGCTATGAGTAAAATCTGTGTTCTCAACCGGCTCTTGACGAGCCTTTAGGTAACAAGTTCTTTTGAGTTGTTGAATACAGCGGTATAGGAGTGTAGGGTAAGAGTAGTGTATCGTTTAGAATTAGTTGATAGTCGAATAAAACCTTATATATATTGATCTGTCTTTGATGAGTACCAGTATTCGACATACAAATCAGAGAAGCATACTCTATGCCCATGCCAAACACCCCGTTTTGTCGATAGGTGATTTAGCAAAAATTGTAAACTATTTATGATTTAAAATTATCAGGGGAGTCACATTATAAGTAAGTAGAAACTAGTATATCTTAAAGTGGTATAATTTATTTCTTGTAAATGGATTTCTTTTAAAAGATTCATTTCAACAGGCAGATTCGGTAGCTCACATAACACGCTTTTGATAAGGAAATGCATTTCTCTCTATTGGGGTATATAAGAATTATAATATCTATGATTGGCTTGCAACAAGTCTTGCAATTATTAATAGTAAAAATGCAGAGATAATTTTTTTAAGATCATATTATGAACTCTATTATTTATAATGAAAACTGTTCTTGGCTTAGCATGATCTCACTAGTCGAGTAGATCCACTTAGGTTTTTGGGTCATTACCTCTGGTTCAATTAGTAGTATATAATGATTTCGGACGGACAATTTTTCAATGTTATTAGTAATTTAAGGTATGGTCAATAATATAATATGTAACTTTATTAATATGTGAGGTTTTGAATAAAAAATTAAAAAAAAAATCATGGGAGAGTAAGACGTAACGATATCATTAGAAACTTCGTGATCTGAGTTGTAGTGTATGTGCAATAGTCCATTCGCACATAAAGTACTGTTTTGTCAAATAATGACGGCACTTTAGTGGACAAGACTTAGAGGCAGGTTCAGATTGAAACCTGATCATATTCGGCAGCCAAAGCCTCCTACCAACGAGCTATTCAGCACAAACCCACCTAAGACTGGGAATTTTCTTCCTTTTTTTTTTAAATGTTTCATTTTAATTGTTAAATTTTACTGATATACGAATATATAAAGGCTGCTAAGAGTGCTCTACATGTTTTAAGAGAGCTTTGCAAATTTGGCGTAATTCGGTTACAGACAGACCAACACATCAATTTGTAATCTCATATTGTTAATGTTGTGCCTTTTTTTCATCTGATTTAACCGCCTCTAATTTAATTGGGAGTAATATTGGGCCAGCAAAAAGAACGCTAAATATAAAATCTAGGTTGATACTTTTCAATTTACTAAACATTTACGACACATAACTTTTTAAATGGCTTGGTTTGGTTGGTTGCTTTACGGAAAGTAATCACATTGTTGGGTCATTTTATGGCCGAAAATATTTTGTTTTACTCATTCTTGATGGGTATTTCAATTTTCGTTTATAAATCATTTTAAAACAATTATTTTCTATTCAACCCATAGAATGGACCTCAGCAGGTACCACCAAACGAATCAGAGTGGACCTGGGAGTATGGTGATGAAGCGGAGTACTTCCACATTCCAGAAGCTTCAGAACTGGAACATCACATAGATTTGAGTTTAACGTCATATCGAGGAACAATAAGCCCCAGCCACGTCTTCTTATGCAATTATATGATAAAAAAGGTTGGGTATTTGCCATATAGGGCAAAGGGTTGGGACAATCGTATAAGGTTCTGAGGGCTTGACGTGACAGCGATTGATCGGACGGGCCTCTCTGAACACGGTTATTCTAGCATAAGTACAGGGTCAAAGCGAAGTGTTTGATGTAATGGACGCTGCTCTGGCCTCCAGGATTCCATCCTTAGCATCATAGGATTACACCACATGACCAATAGGTTGGCCCTATTAGGGGATTTCAAATGTCAGAATAAAGCAGCAGAAGAAAATATACGAACATAAAAGAATAGAATATATGACCAATACAGCTCAATACCATAAAAACAAGGAAACCCTCGATCCGTATAAAGTCACCCACCTACGCAGAAACAAAAATTGGGTTTAATTTCGAGGATGTTGAACGAAATTAAGAAACTGGAAATTCTGGCTGGAACCCGAAATATGTTATGGAAATACACAACAACATACTTCTGTCAGATCACAGTCACTGGTTCCATAACGGCTTTAACGTGGGGAGCTATCAGCCATAATCGTCTTGGGCAGCAATTAGCTGGCAGAGCCCAATCCCTATCCCGGTTTACAACCGATTTGAAAATTCAAAGTGTTTCCGCTTCTCCTAGGCCCAGTTTGCCTAGCTATTTACCTATTGCTGGAGGAGAATAGTTTTGATTCATTACATTTCTCGTTAGGTTATTTAGCGATATGTGAGCAAAACATGTGATGCGGGATTTTGAACTCAGGTCTCTTCAGGAAACTTTAGTCTAACTATCATCATCATCTCATCCATCATTCAATCATGCCTGTTGAACAGTAATGGATTCTAATGCCATTTGGTTAGATGAATTGAGCCCTACTTTTGAAGTAAAGATAAATCTGAAATGATGATATACTGTTTTAATCACTGACGACGCTTCTATCCTGGCAACGAGGTTAAGCCTTTGTTTTTAATCCGTAAAATTGTCTTTATCTAATCATAATGCATCTAATCTATCTTAATTCACGATTTATCCATTGCTATAATAGTAAATTGTTAATCTTTTTTCTTACAAAGAAAATATGATACTCATCGCAACCAATTGACTTGGTTGGCTGGTTGGTTGATTGGTTGGTTGGTTGGATAGGATATTACGCCATATCACATCATTGTCAGGTACAGTACTAACGAAATCTAGAGTTACCCCTTTTGATCATTAGGAGTTTGATGGGAACTTGGAGTGGGGTTTCCGCTATTGTTACAATTTTTTGGCCATGTTAGGTCTTTCAATCAAGAGCAATGTCAGCGGAGATCCCTTGTGTTAAAACAGGCGGATACACCTTTGATTGCTTCCTAGGTGTCCCTTAAAATGCGGCTCGCACCAATGCAAAACAAAACAGCAGGTAGAAGCTGTTAGAAATGAAGTCAGATTCCGCACTAAAAGTATTTCAGTGGGGATACCTGATTTCGTTTCGTACCTTCCAAAAAAAGTACAAAAACTCACAAAATTTGCCTAAAGTTTCATGTCAATATTTGGTTCTACATAAGTTGTGTGACCAGCTATCTTCGTTTTGAAATTAACTAAACTTTTTATAGAACAAGGCAGACAGATCGGCACTTGTCTTTGATCAAAGTCGAAACTGCTCACGTGTTAAAACCAAAACATTACCAAAAATTGTCAGCAAAAGAGGCTTCAAGCTTTAAAAAAAAAAATGATTGAATTGGTGCTAATCAATTTTATTTTTTTAACTTCATGATTTAATGCCTAATGTATTTTGTTTTGAATTCAACTGTAAGTATTTTATGTGATGTATACCTCTTTCTTTACTTTCTTACTTCTATTCTTTTCTGTTCTTCTAGCGTCTCTTCTAACACTCTCTAGCGTCTGGACTTCGTCTTGGGAGACTCGTGTCTGGTCTTCCATTGGGGCTTCTCTCTTATCAGAAGCCCTGTTGTTCATTGGTAGCTTTAGATAATAACACAAGACTTCGACTTTACCACCAGACTTACCTGCGCAGATTGAGTCGACTGCGTGCATAACACGACTTACCACCCTGGTGGTCTCTGGCCGATCTACTAAACCAAATCTATTTCTTAATCTAAATCGAAGAGGGTCTTCTCCACACATTCTCACGGTTATCCACCAGAAGGAAGATCAGGACAGGTCAAGCCTTGTCACTCATCCTTCAAGGCCACCGGCTGCAACTTATAACAGCCTTTTTGATTTTCTACATACTGTACATAAAATTAGGAATCAAATAATTATGTAAACCCATGTATGTTCCTTGCAATTTCATTTTTTTCTCATACAACTTCATTAACTTACATTCATAGATTCCTTGTAAAACATTCATTTGAATTTTAAGCAAATAAAAAGATAGTGCAATAAGTTTTATCAAAATATTTAATTGAGTTGTATTTTGCTTAATAAACTAGCTGACACTTGAGCGGTCCCAGGGGGCTGCCCAGTTTGACGTGTCTGATCTAAACCATAGGATAGGACCTTAACAGGTACTACCATCTATGTCAGACTTGACCTGAGGGGAATTTTCAATGAAAGGGTACCCATACTCCACAGACCTGCAGAATTGGAACATCCTGGAGCAGTTGGAGTATTATTAGCCACACCGACAGGGCTGTTGGTTTGCTTTAGTTCATTTGTTTAACGGCATACCAACCCCAATGGGGGTTATTTTAATGCCCGAAATTTGATTCCTTTGTAAATCTCTTTTTGTTTTGTTTTACGGGCAATCAACCTCTTATGGGCCAGTTTTGAAAGATTCGTAGCAATATTCTGTAAGAAAAAATGTTTAGACTAAATTTTTTGTTGAACAAATTTTCTATCTAAACCATAGATAGGATACCTAACAGGTACTACCACTCCGGGTCAGAGTTGGACCTGAGAGCAATGGTGATGAAGAATTCTCTCCACCCCAGACATCCAGACAGACTCTCACCATCAGATAGAGTTTAACGTCATACCCAGAACAGACCATAAGCCCCTCAGCCACCGTCTTCTAGCACATATATGATTGAAAAGGTTTGGGTGTTTGCCATAAAGGCAAAAGGGGTTGGGACCAAGCCGATTAATCGTAGGTTGCCTCTTTGACCGCCCGTCTAGCCTAAATAAGGGCCAAAGTGGATTATTGCAGTCATGGACTGTTCATCCACCAGGATTCCGTCCTTAAGTATCACGGTTCACCAACCCATGGCCAACCAGCTGGTACCTATTGTGGGGGGGGGTCTTACCTTTTTGTTGAGTGCAGTTGGTGTATTCGAAAATCCCCAGCGACAGGGGCTGTCGTAAATGTTTGATTATAATGTTAACTACTTATGTTTTCCATTGCAATCATCTTTTAATATCACTCTTATTTTTCACTTACCTTCTGTTTTTGAACAAATACTGATGTAGATCCTAGAGAACAGTATTTGTACGGGCACTTACCTCCCATCACGAAAAAAACAACAAAACATAAACAAAGTATTGAGAGACAAAATAGAATTGTCTACCGTTTTACACTTGTCCGCATCACGTGTCTTTTGGTCACGTGACAGGGCGAATCCTAAAATCTCCATTTTTTTTCTCTTTTTTTTTACAAACAGGATATTGGAAGCGACAGACTTAGTCTTTTCGCGTTCATCAGCAGTTTTTTCCAAGACCTCCTGAACTAAAATAAGTGGTTTCCACCCCTTTGTTGTTTAAACCTTCTTCATGTTCCTTGGAACGCCTTGTGACTCTTTTTTGTGTGACACAGCAATTATGTTTCTATTTTTGTATGTTGTATCATTGAATGGTTATATCTGTATTAATTGACTGTATTTTCCCTGCTGAATATTTGTGTTAGGTTACTCTCTTGTTAAAAAACCTAATACATTATAAGAGTACGCGGGTGTTAGCTACGAGTTAATACACTGCTAGATTCTGCTATACAAGTAAGACGAACGAATTTACAATGCGGAACGTAACTTGGAGAAGTACAAGAACGAACAAGAGTATCCATGCTAATACTATTGTATACTTACACCATTTGGAGTTTACCGAAATGCTTAGAAAATTTCAGATGGGAACTACACAAAGATGCTGTATGATTTATTTTGGGGCTAGTCCTGTTAAGTAGCACCCTAAAAATGGTAGCTGTATGACCAACTTATCATAAACACAAACCATCCAAATGTACCAGAAGACATACTGGGACGTCTGGAGAAATGAGGGCGACTTCATCAATGCGTACGTTCTTCTATGAGACTCACATACTTCAACTAAGACACACTCGGTGCGTCTCGGCACACTAGCACAGCAAAACCCTATAACATCCAGCTTAACACACGGACTAGGACCCACACATGACTCATTCTCTCTAGAGGAGCCACCGATCCTTGGTGAGGACACTCGTAAGAAACAAAATTCAGCGAGCTAAGGCATACACCCCATTGAACACTTTTGCATTTTCATCTCTTGAGACGATTTGACGGGCTTTAATTTTCAACTAGAGCGGCGTTGCAAGATATGACTGATCGTAACAATTAAGCGGAACACGAGTATTAATACATACGCATTGATATCATAATGAACCAACGAGTCAAAAACGCATCAGAAGAAAAAAAACGGGAAAAATATATTACAAAACAGAACAGAACCAAATAAATCGCAAGCACAGCGCGTATAACATACCAAACGAAAATAAGACACGCAAACCTAAAACGAATATAAGTAATAATTGCCTAAGAGAGACAGAAAGAATGACAAGAACAGAAGAGAAGAGCAGAGAGAGGGGGGAGAATATGAACAAAAAGTTGAATAAGTAATTGAGAATTACTTCCCTTTACGTTATGATTACCTCCCTTTGGAGAACTCTCTATGGAATACTCAGACCTATATCTAACTCTTAATAAGTGCACCAATTATTTAAGTCGCCATAAGCGTTTCCTAAGTCTATCGGTAGTTTAGCGCTTTGGTCATACAAAAAGAAAAAAATGCAAAAGGTAGAAAAAAAAGAAACGAATTGCAACAAGATGGAGACGAAGAATCAGAAATGAACGAAATGAAAAGATGATAAGATATAAAAAGAACAGACGGAAATGCAGGTGACAAAGGGAAGAAAAACCAAAAAGAACAGAAAAAAAAAAGAACAATGAAAAGGGAGATATTAAAGAACACAAGGAGGAAAATGAAAGCATGCAGACGATACGAAACTTCAAGAGAAGAACGCGAAAAAGACTAGGGCATCGAAGAAATAAATGAAATTAAAAAGATAGACCAAGAAAAAAAGATAAGCGGACGGAACAAGAAGAAGGAGACGAAATTAAAAAGAAAGACACGATAACAGGAAGACAAAGTAAAAGAAAAGAAATGTGAAGGCTGATGACGAAGAAAGGAAGGAAGAAAACCAAAAAGAAAACAAGAAGAAAAAAAAGGTGAAGACGAGGAAAGAAGAAAGAAAGAGTGGAGAAAAAGATAGACAAAAAAGAAAGAGAGAAAGAAAGATATTTATTGAAATGCCTACGCGTGTTTTTGACCAAGCTGTTCTGTCCTTGATATACATTGTATTTTATTTACTATATTTTAAATACAAAACAAAATGAAATAATAATAATAATAACTTAAATCTTATTTATAATGGAGATGTGTGTTTTTCTGTCTGTAACCGAAACTTATATTTCCTACTCAAGTCACAATTCCCTTAGTTATTTACATACATTCTCCATGATTTTAATTTTTATTCTAAATCTCCATCTCAATTATATAATAAAGATCTGTCTTACACTTATTAATACGTTAACTATGTCTATGTACTGAATAAACATGCAATATATTTATATCTATAACACCAAAATAACGGTTACAGTGTTGAAAACGAGATGGCTACATTCTGCATATTAATAATTAAAAAAATCTGGAATTTAATAAACTGTGTGCTTAAGTATTATGATTTCTAAAGCTGTTTGGCTTTTATTTTACATGATATAAGCAAAGAATCTCTTCAATGATCTTAAAATGAAATCCTTAACACCAGATCGAAATTAACTGTCAATTTATTCTTATTCCTCTTATAACATAACTTAGCTTAATATTAGAAAAAAAGTATAATTGAAAGAACCGAAGAGTGACTGGCAAGAGTCTAAGTTTCAGTTTGTGTCCATTTTTTATTATACTCCTCTATTTTCAACCTTCTTTATCTGTACTTATTAGTCTTCATTAGCCTTTTCGCAATTTAATACATATTTTTATTTACATTTAAAACCTTAAAATACTTAGCACCCGGAGGTGGCATATATTTTGTAGTAATAAAATGTAGAGAAAACATTAAATTGTAAGTATACAAAACAAGCAGTCTTCTACAGGGCAAGATATTAATATTTGGAAAATCAAAAGTGGTTGTGAATTAAAGAGAATTTTGATGTGTTAAAAATATTCTTTTTGAAATTTAAGAACGCTTCGGTTTTGAAAGTTTATGGAGAATATTCAGGACATGTAATATTTTATAAAATAAGTTTAATATTCCTATATTATTAACCTGCTTATGAATCTTTGAACAGAAAGTTGTGTTTTACTATTTCATTATATTTTATACTTTATTTTATTTACTCTATCTTATAATACAATTTATTGTAATTTTTAACTAACTGTGAGATATGCTCGGAAAGTTTTCTTGCTTTCCTTGTGCAGTCTACGTCATCATAGCTAATAACAAGAATCAAAGTGCTAATTTAATTATTAAACTAAGTTTACTAAGCCTTTGATAAAGATTTACTATAGTTATTAATTTTTATACCCTACAACCATCTTTCTTTCCCATTAATCTTTGCGAACCACACACACACCAACACACACACAACACACCACACACCACACACACCACACATACACACACAGGCACAGAGCAGAGACACACCACACACACACACCCACACACACAACAACACACACACATAATATAGCTATATACTCTAGATATATCCCTATATATCATATTAACACCACATCAAAGAGGTTTTTCACGGTACAGATGGACTGCGACTACCACCACACTTCTTTCTACCTGGACTTTTTTACATGTTCAACCCTCAAAAAATACTCCAATTTTCTTTATAGTTCTTCCATAATGCTTCCCTTTCCAAGAAAAATCTAAAAACAATTCTTCAAAAAGAAACTTTTCTCCTTGACGACTGACCTAAGGTCGAAACTAGTTCAAGAATAAATACACATATATTAAAAAAATATTCTTTGTTTGTCTTATTCACCTTTTCTGTCATACTATATAATATTATATATATTACTATATAATATAATATAATATATAGTGCTAAATGTCGTGCGTGTGTGTGAGTGTGTAGTGAGAGAGAGAGAGGAGAGTGGTGTGTGTGGTGTATGTGTGCATACAAAGCATCTGTTTGTGTTAGCTGTGCCACAATACACCTGCGGGTTTGGTGTTTTAGCGGCCTTTACAGCCTGGCAAACACCAGGGATGTTACACCGATAAATTTAAATAAATATCGCAAGTGACTTTTTAAGCTGCCTCCGACACCACCGCTGGCACAAGGGAATCCCTTGCCATAATAGCTTTCTGTGGTTACGCTGTTTCCAAGAAAAATACGAAACAATAAGAAACGCGTATTAGTTGAAGAGATGATGTGTAAAGAGTATGCGGGTTTTCGTGCGCCTAAATTGGCTTTTCATCTAACACAAAGTTGAGCTGAATTTGAGCCGGGAAATGGCTTAATACTTAGATTCACTCCCGGACCCCAGGCGCAGTGGAGATGCACCCGACTTTTAAAGGATCTGACATTGTAGCTTATAATCGTGTAAAAACAATAATAAACACGTTTTTATTACATTTTTTGTTCCTTATTATACGCTAACTATTATACCAAATGTGAATACATTTAATAACAATAATACTAGCAGTGGATATTTGTGATATCCGAGGTCTTAATTGCTACGACCGTCTATAAATTCTTGCAACAACCTCTGGTTAAAAATGAGACCGTCCAAAGTGTCCAGATGAAGTACAAAATGCAGAATGTTTAATCTTATCTGGTGTTGTCTATCCGTCGAATTTTTTATCTTCGTTATTTGAGTGTTCATCATCTCAGACATTCAAGAATATGACCCATGCGTTTTTATTATAAAGGAAAGAAAGGGACATGCACACAGACAACCAAATTAAAAAAGAAAGAGCGCAATAAAAACGCGAGAGATGGGAGAAAATTGACACGAGGGGCGTCAAGCGTGCCATATAGCGATAACGCTAATCTGTTTCAATCCGAACTAATGAAACTGTTAGAAAGAAGGAAAGAACAGAAGAAGAGTGAGAGAAGTCTAAAAACAACGCACTTATTATATTTTTATATATTGAAACTATTAGCAAAGCTCTTAAGTAAACCTACTGTTGTAGAAGTAGCTAGCACCCCTTCAGCACTCTACCAGCATGCGTCTGGTTCATAGACTAATAGTCTACGATTAAAAGACATCAACCAGTTGCATACTAATTTAGCTGATTAAATTCGACTGATCTCTTCGTGTTATATCGCATCTCAGCTCTTCTCTATTTCTAGTAAATTGTCATGTGATTGTTGTAACTTATTTGTTGTTTTTTATTCTTTTTTTTTTTTTTTTTTTTTCTTTTTTTTTTTTTTCTTCTGGTTTTTCTGTCTACGTATCCCGTTAACACCGGATTACTTGGTGGCTGAATAAATATATTAAAGACTCAATTTCTTCTATGTATCATTTCACCCCGGGACGAATATAACACATATCAAACGTGTAATAATGTAAATTATGTCTGATGGTATTTCAAGGTCCTGCTAGTACTTAAAATTCTACGTATTAAACTGCATTTAAGACATAATCACTTAATATACAATTTAGTTCTTCTTTTTGTAAACTTGGTGTTTTTTAACGTCGATTTAAGTTTTTTAAAAATCTCTTTAAGTTTCACATTGTCTAAAAATCAATATAAAAAAAAATTAAAAATGTCTTTATCTATTTTGTTATAAAAAAAAATAAAAGATAATAAAAAAAAATAATTTCTGCTCTTTATTTCTTTATTTTTTTATTTATCATTTTAAAAAAATTATTTTTTGTGCCACTCAAATTATCATTCGGAACTGTCGCATTATTCAATTGATTTTTTGGTTCAACTCAAAAATATCACCTGTGATTTAAATTTACTTAGCTCCTATTGACTTTCCCTTGTAGAAATGTAACCTTGCTATGAAAATACACTAGACGACATTGAACTAAGGTTAAAAAAAAAATAGCTAAGAGAAACACTCGGTAGGTGGCACTGTCAACTTCTAAAAGAAAATAAAAAGAACCAAGTCGCGAAAGTAAAAAGACTGAAAAATGACTAAAGTAAATTTTCAATCCGTTGAAGTGATTCCATCTGTCTAGTCACTTGGCCAACGTTTTAACTGGTTCATAACACTGGACAAATGTATTTCAAGGTCGAAAACTAGTAATTTCGAAAAATTATTCAAATGCTTAAATACTAGGATAGTATCCGCGTCAAAATGATGATATATTATCTTATTTAATGGAGATTGTGTTGTTTTTCTGTCTGTAACCGGAAATATATTCACTACCTCAAGTCACATTCCCCTAGTTATTTACGTTACATTCTTCTATGATTTTGTTTATTTAAACCTCAAGTTATTGATAAAAATTGTTTCTTACTAATTATTTAAGACTTGTTAATATCATAATCACTATATAATAACATGCAATTACATTACTATAATATACAACAAAATAGCGGCAATTACAGTGTGAATAGGAAGGCTAATTTGCTATGATCCTAAAAAATTATTACTTACACTAAAATGTGCTTAGTATTATTGATTTCTATTGTTTGGTTTTTATCTTATTGAATATGAGCAAAAATCCGCGGGATTAATCTTAAAAGAATCATTAACAAGAAGAAATAACAGAAATTTATTTCTTAACTTTCCTATTTTAATAAGAGTTAAAAATTAGGAAAATTACCAATGAAAGAGGGAGTAAGGAAAATTTGATGAAGATTTAGTGTTAAAGTTATTCTATTTTTCATCATTACCCCCTCTGTTCCACAATATTTTTTATTCTGAATTCTATTCAGTTTCATTTTAGCCTTTTCTATTTAATATGATATTTCATTACATTAAAACTTAAATACTTGCACCCGGCAGGGTGCATCATTTTCCTTTATATTTTTTTTCTGTGTAATGTTTTCTCACAGAGTAGTGCATAGATACTAAACTCTGAGGAATGACACTTTCTACAGCAAAATAACTTTATATAAACTAGCAAATATATGCACCCTCCGGGTGCAAGTATTTAAGTTTTAATGTAATGAAATATCATATTAAATTAGAAAGGCTAATGAAACTGAATAAGAATTCAGATAAAAAATATTTGGAACAGAGGGGGTATGATTGAAAAATAGAATAACTTTAACACTAAATCTTTCATCATTTTCCCTTACTCCCGTCTTTCATTGGTAAATTTTCCTAATTTAACTCTTTAGTTAAAATAGGAAGTAAAGAATAAATTTACTGTTATTTCTTCTTGTTAATGGATTTCTTTTAAGATTAATCCCGAGATTTTTGCTCATATTCAATAAGATAAAACCAAACAATTAGAAATCAATAATACTAAGCACATATTTATTAAAATTAAATTTTTAGGATCAATATGCAAATTAGCCTTCCTATTCACACTGTAATCCGCTATTTTGTTGTATATATAAATGTAATTGCATGTTATTAGTATGTAGATATGATAAACAGTCTTAATGATGTAAAACAATTTTATCAATAATTGAGGTTTAAATAAAAACAAAATCATGAAGAATGTAACGTAAATAACTAAGGGAATTGTGACTTGAGTAGTAATATAGTTTCGGTTACAGACAGAAAAACACACAATCTCCATTATAATAAGATAATATCATCATTTTTGACGGATACTATCCTAGTATTTAAGCATTTGAATAATTTTCAAATTACATTTTCGACCTTGAATACATTGTGTACCAGTGTTATGAACCAGTTAAACGTTGGCCAATGTGACTAGACAGATGGAATCACTTCAACGGATTAAAATTTACTTTAGGTCATTTTTTTCAGTCTTTTTACTTTCGCCGAACTTGGTCTTTTTATTTCTTTTAGAATTGACAGTGCCACCTACCGAGTGTTTCTCTTGCTATTTTTTTTTACCTTAGTTTCAATGCGTCTAAGTGTATTTTCATAGCAGGTTACATTTCTACAAGGAAAGTCAATAGAGAGCTAAGTAAATTTTAAATCACAGGTGATATTTTGAGTTGAACAAAAAATCATGAATAATGCGACAGTTACCGAATGATATTTGAAGTGCAACAAAAATAATTTTTTAAAAAATGATAAAAAAAATAAAATAAAGAAATAAAAGCAGAAAATTATTTTTTTTATTATCTTTTTATTTTTTTTTACAAAATAGATAAAGACATTTTTAATTTTTTTTATATTGATTTTTAACAATGTGAAACTTAAAGAGATTTTTAAAAACTTAAATCGACGTTAAAACACCAGTTTACAAAAGAAAGAACTAAATATTTATATTAGTATTATGTTCTTAAATGCATTTATACGTAGAATTTTAAGTACTAGCAGGACCTGTGAATATACCACAGCACAATAATTTAATTATTACAACGTTTGATATGTGTTATATCGTCGAGGTGAAATGATACATAGAAGAAATTGAGTGCTTAATATATTTATTCAGCACCAGTATCCGGTGTTAACGGATACGTACAAAAACAAACAACAATAAGTTACAAAACAATCAACATGACAATTTACTAGAAATAGAGAAGAGCTAGATGCGATATAACCAAACGAAGATCAGTCCGAATATTAATCAGCTAATTAATCAACTGTTGAAGTCTTTAATCGTAGACTATTTAAGTCTATGAACCAGACCATCTGGTAGAGTGCTGAAGGGGTGCTAGCTACTCTACAACAGTAGGTTTACTTAAGAGCTATTGCTAATAGTTCAATATATAAAAAGTATAATAATCTTGTTTTAACTCTCTCACTCTTTCTTCTTTCTTTCCTTCTTTTCAACATTTCATTAAGTTCGATTGAAACAGATTAGCGTTATCGCTTATGCACGCTTACCCCCTCTGTCAATTTCTCCCATTCTCTCGTTTTTTCGCTCTTTCTTTTTATTTTTGTCTGTGTAGCATGTCCCTTTCTTTCTTTATAATAAAAAACGCAATGGTCCATTATCTAGCTGAGATGATGACACTCATAAGAAATAAAAATTCGACGGATAAGCAACACCAGATAATTAACATTTGCATTTTTGTATTTCATCTTGGACTATTTGGACGGTCTCATTTTTAACCAGAGGTTGTTGCAAGATTATAACGGTCGTACAATTAAGGAACTCGGATATCACAAATATCCATTCTAATATTATGTTATTAAATGTATTCATTTGTAAAATGTTACGTATAATCAAAGGAACAAAAATGTAATAAAAAAACGTGTTATTATTTTTAACCACTTATAACTACAAGTGTCAGATCCTTTAAAAGTCGGGTGCATCTCACTGACGCCTGGGGGTCCGGGGGAGTGATCTTAAGTAAACCATTTCCGGCTCAAATCAGCTCACTTTGTGTTAGATAAAAGCCAATTTGGCACTCGAAAACCCGCATACTCTTACACATCATCTCTTCACTAATACGCGTTTCTTTTTTCGTATTTTTCTTGGAACAGCAGTAACCACAAAGCTATTATGGCAAGGATTCCTTGAATGGCCAGCGGTGGTTCGGAGGCAGACCTTAAAATCACTTGCGTATATTTTTTAAATTTATCGGTGTAACATTCCTGGTGTTTCTGACCAGGCTTAAAGGCCCTAAAACCACCAAAACCCGCAGGTGTATTGTGGCACAGCTAACACAACAGAGCTTTGTATGCACACATACACACACACACACACTCTCTCTCTCTCTCTCACACACACTCACACACACAACACAAACACTATATATATATATATATATATATATATATATATATATATATAGTATGAACAAAAGTAATAAGACAAACAAGAATATTTTTTTATATATGTTATTTATTCTGAACTAGTTTCGACCTTAGGTCATCGTCAGGAGAAAATTTCTTATTTGAAGAAATTGTTTTTAGATTTTTTGAAAGGGAGCATTATGGAAGAACTATAAAAATTTGGAGTATTTTTGAGGGTTTGACATGCTAATAAAATCCAGGTAGAAGAGTGTGTTGGTAGTCGCAAGTCCATCTGTACGTGAAAAAACCTCTTTGATGTGGGTTAATATATATATATATATATATATATTATATATGTGTGTGTGTGTGTGTGTGTGTGTGTGTGTGTGTGTGTGTCTCTCTCTGTGTGTGTGTGTGTGTGTGTGTGGTGTGTGTGTGTGTGTGTGTGTGTGTGTGTGTGTGTTGAAAGATTAATGGAAAGAAAATGTTGTAGGGATAAAAATTATAAATATATAAATCTTATCAAGCTTAGTAAAACTTAGTTTAATAATTAAATGCACTTTATTTTGTTATTGCTATGTAGACTCACAAGGAAAGCAGAACTCCAGATATCTCACAGTTATTAAAATTACAAAAATTTATATAAGATAGATAAATAAATAAATAAAATTATAATAATAGTAAAACACAACTTTCTGTTTCAAGATTCATAAGCAGGTTAATAATATACGAAATATTTAAACTTATTTTATAAAATATTACATGTCACTGAATATTCTCCATAAACTTTCAAACCGAAAGCGTCTCTTAAATTTTCAAAAAAGAATATTTTTTAACACATCAAATTCTCTTTATTCACACCATTTTATTTTCAAATATTAAAATATCTTGCCCTGTAGAAGACTGCTTTTTTGTATACTTAAATTTAATGTTTCTCTATTATTATTACTAGCAAATATATGCACCCTCCGGGTGCAAGTATTTAAGTTTTAATGTAATAAAATATTGTATTAAATTAGAAAGGCTAATGAAACTAAATAAGAATACAGATAAAAAGGTTTGAAATAGAGGGAGTATAATAAAAAATGGAACAACTGAAACTTACTCTTCCATCACTCTCGTCTTTCATTGTTATTTTTTCTAATTTAAGTATTTAGTTATAAGAGGAAGTAAAGAATAAAATGACAGTTATTTCATCTTGTTAATGGATTTCATTTAAGATTCATTGAAGAGATTTTTGCTTATATTCATTAAAATAAAACCAAACAGTTAGAAATCAATAATACTAAGCACACATTTATTAAATTCGATTTTTTAATATTAATATGCAAATTAGCCTTCTCGTTCACACTGTAAACCGTTATTTTGTTGTATATATAAATATAATTGCATGTTATCAGTACATAGACATAGTTAACAGTATTAATAATGTAAGACAATTTTATTAATAATTGAGATGAGATTTAGATAAAAATAAAATCATGGAGAATGTGATGTAAATAACTAAGGGAATTGTGACTTGAGTAGGAATATAGTTTCGGTTACAGACAGAAAAACACACAATCTCCATTATAATAAGATTATTATTATTATTATTATTTCATTTTGTTTTGTATTTAAAATAATAGTAAATAAAATACAATGTATACAAGGACAAACACTTGGTCAAAACACGCGTAGGCATTTCAATAAATAATCTTTCTTTCTCTCTTTCTTTTTGTCTATCTTTTCGTCAATCTTTCTTTCTTTCTTTCCTCGTCTTCACCTTTTTTTTCTTCTTTTTTCTTTTGGTTTTCTTTCTTCCTTTCTTCGTCATCAGCCTTCATTTCTTTTCTTTTTTACTTTGTCTTCCTGTTTTCGTTGTCTTTCTTTTTAATTCGTCTCCTTCTTTCTTTCGTCCCTTTCTTTCTTTCTTTGTCTATTTTTTAATTTCATTTATTTCTTCGACCCTGTCTTTTCCTTCTTTCTTTATTTCTTCGTCTGCATCTTTCATTTCCCTCCTTTTTCTTTATATTCCTTTTCATTTCTTTTTTTTTTCTTTCTTTTTGTCTTTCTTCCTTTGTCACCGCATTTCGTTTCTTTTTCTTTTTATACTTATCTTCTTTTCATTTCGTTCCATTTCTTTCTTCGTCTCCATCTTTCAATTCTTTTTTTTTTTCTACCTTTGCATTTTTCTTTTTGTAATGACAAACGCTAACACCGATAGACTTAGGAAAACCTTATTCGACTTAAAATAATTGGTGCACTTATTAAGAGTTGATATAGTCTAGTATTCCATAGAGAGTTCTCCAAAGGGGAGGTAATCATAACGTAAAGGAAGTAATTCTCAATTACTTATTTCAACCTTTTTTCTTTCTCCCCCCCCTCTCTCTCTCTCTCTTTCTTTCTTTCATTCTTTCTGTCTTTCTTAGGCAATTTATTTATTTATTTTTAGGTTTCTGTCTTATTTTCTTTATTAGGTGTCTTCATTTTATTTTTGTTTTTTTAATCTGTTTTTCCTTTTTTTCTTGATGTTGCTCTTTCTTCCTGTTACTATCTATGTATTAATACTCGTGTTCCTTAATTGTACGATCGTTATCATCTTGCAACACCCTCTAGTTGAAAATTAAACCGTCCAAATCGTCCAAGATGAAATGCAAAAATGTAATGGTGTTGCTTACTCGCTGAATTTTTGTTTCTTACGAGTGTCCTCACCAAGATCGGTGGGTCCTCAGGAAGGGATCATGTGTTCACGTGGTGAATGTTAGGTTTTGCTGGTCAGCCAACACCGGTGTGTCTATGAGTAGGAGTCCATAGAAGAACGTCGCTTGTGAAGTCGCCCTCATTTCTCCAGAAGTGCCCAGTATGTCTTGCTGGTATTACTTGGATGGTTTGTGTTTATGATAAGTTGGCATACAGCTACCATTTTTAGGGTGCTACTTACAGGACTCCCCCAAAATAACATACAGCATCTTTGTGTAGTTCCCATCTAGAATTTTTCTAAGCATTTCGGTAAACTCCAAATGGGTGTAAGTATACAATAGTATTAACATGGCTACATCTTGTTCGTCTTTACTTCTCCAGTAGTTCCAGCATGTATTGTTCGTCTTACTTGTATAAGAATTAGCAGTGTATTAACTCGTAGCTAACCCGTACTCTTATAATGTATTAGGTTTTAACAAGAGAGTAACCTAACACAAAATATTCAGCAGGGAAAATACAAGTCAATTAATACAATATAACATTCAATGATACAACATACAAAATAGAAACATAATTGCTGTGTCACACCAAAAAAGAGTCACAAGGCGTTCCAAGGAACATGAAGAAAGGTTTAAACAACAAAGGGGTGGAAACCACT
This sequence comes from Doryteuthis pealeii, assembly GCA_023376005.1. NCBI lineage: Eukaryota > Metazoa > Mollusca > Cephalopoda > Myopsida > Loliginidae > Doryteuthis > Doryteuthis pealeii. The sequence continues at coordinate 39,045,472 of CM042165.1, read as the reverse complement.
TATTATTTTTCAGGAGGTCTTGGAAAAAACTGCTGATGAAGCGAAAAGACTAAGTCTGTCGCTTCCAATATCCTGTTTGTAAAAAAAAGAAAAAAAATGGAGATTTTAGGATTCGCCCTGTCACGTGACCAAAACGGACACGTGATGCGGACAAGTGTAAAACGGTAGACAATTCTATTTTGTCTCTCAATACTTGGATGTTTTTTGTGTTTTTTTCGTGATGGGAGGTAAGTGCCCGTACAAATACTGTTCTCTAGGATTCTACATCAGTATTTGTTCAAAACAGAAGGTAAGTGAAAAATAAGAGTGATATTAAAAAGATGATTGCAATGGAACATAAGTAGTTAACATTATAATCAAACATTTACGACAGCCCTGTCGGCTGGGGATTTAGAATACACCAACTGCACCTCAACAAAAAGGTAAGACCCCCCCCCACAATAGGACCAGCTGTTGGCCATGGGTGGTGAACCGTGATACTTAAGGACGGAATCCTGGTGGATGAACAGTCCATGACATGCAATAATCCACTTTGGCCCTTATTTAGGCTAGACGGGCGGTCAAAGAGGCAACCTTCGATTAATCGGCTGGTCCCAACCCTTTTGCCTTTATGGCAAACACCCAAACCTTTTCATCATATATGTGCTAGAAGACGGTGGCTGAGGGGCTTACTGTTCTGGGTATGACGTTAAACTCTATCTGATGGTGAGGTTCCAGTTCTGGATGTCTGGGGAATGTGGAGCACTTCTTCATCACCATTGCTCTCAGGTCCACTCTGACCCGGAGTGGTAGTACCTGTTAGGATCCTATCTATGGTTTTAGATAGAAAATTTGTTCACAAAAAATTTAGTCTATAACATTTTCTTACAGAATATTGCTACGAATCTTTCAAAACTGGCCCATAGAGGTTGATATGCCGTAAAAACAAACAAAAAGAATTTACAAAGGAATCAAATTTCGGCATTAAATAACCCCCAATTGGGTTGGTATGCCGTTAAACAAATGAACTAAACCAAACCAACAGCCCTGTCGGTGTGGCTATATAATACTCCAACTGCTCCAGGTGATGTTCCAATTCTGCAGGTCTGTGGAGTATGGAGTACCCTTTCATTGAAATTCCCCTCAGGTCAAGTCTGACATAGAATGGTAGTACCTGTTAAGGTCCTATCTATGGTTTAGATCAGACACGTCAACTGGGCAGCCCCCTGGGACCGCTCATGTCAGCTAATTAAGCAAAATACAACTCAATTAAATATTTTGATAAAACTTATTGCACTATCTTTTTATTGCTTAAAATTCAAATGAATGTTTTACAAGGAATCATGAATGTAAGTTAATGAAGTTGTATGAGAAAAAAATGAAATTGCAAGGAACATACATGGGTTACATAATTATTTGATTCCTAATATTTATGTACAGTATGTAGAAATCAAAAAGGCTGTTATAAGTTGCAGCCGGTGGCCTTGAAGGATGAGTGACAAGGCTTGACCTGTCCTGATCTTCCTTCTGGTGGATACCGTGAGAATTGGTGGAGAAGACCCTCTTCCGATTTAGATTAGAAATAGATTTGTTTAGTTAGATCGGCCAGAACCACCAGGGTGGTAAGTCGTGTTATGCACGCAGTCGACTCAATCTGCGCAGGTAGTCTGGTGGGTAAATCGAAGTCTTGTGTTATTATCTAAAAACTACCAATGACACAGGGCTTCTGATAAAGAGAAAGCCCCAATGGAAGACCAGACACGAAGTCTCCAAGACGAAGTCCAGACGCTAGAAGAGATGTTAGAAGAGACGCTAGAAGAACAGAAGAAGAATAGAAGTAAGAAAGTAAAGAAAGAGGTATACATCACATAAATACTTACAGTTTGAATTTCAAACAAATACATTAGGCATTAAAATCATGACAGTTAAAAAAATAAAATTGATTAGCACCAATTCAATCATTTTTTTTTTTAAAGCTTGAAGCCCTCTTTGCTTGACAATTTTGGTATGTTTGGTTTTAACACGTGAGCAGTTTCGACTTTGATCAAAGACAAGTGCCGATCTGTCTGCCTTGTTCTATAAAAAGTTTTAGTTAATTTCACAAACGAAGATAGCTGTTCACACACTTATGTAGAACCAAATATTGACATGAAACTTTAGGCAAATTTTGTGAAGTTTTTGTACTTTTTTGGAAGGTACGAAACGAAATCAGGTATCCCCACTTGAAGATACTTTTAGTGCGGAATCTGACTTCATTTCTAACAGTTCTACCTGCTGGTTTTGTTTTGCATTGGTGCGAGCCGCATTTAAGGGACACCTAGGAGCAATCAAAGGTGTATCGCGCCCTGTTTAACACAAGGGATCTCCGCTGGACATTGCTCTTGATTGAAGCCTAAGGATGGCCACAAAATTGTAACAATAGCGGAAACCCCACTTCCAAGTTCCCATCAAACTCCTAATGATCAAAAGGGGTAACTCTAGATTTCGTTAGTACTGTACCTGACAATGATGATGATGGCGTAATATCTATCCAACCAACCAACCAATCAACCAACCAGCCAACCAAGTCAATTGGTGATGAGTATCATATTTCTTTGTAAGAAAAAGATTAACAAATTTACTATTATATGCAATGGATAAATCTGTGAATTAAAGATAAGATTAGATGGCGATTATGATTAGATAAAGACAATGTGACGGATTAAAAACAAAGGCTAAACCCTCTTGCAGGAGAAGGTCGTAGTGGGATAAAACAGTATCATCATTTCAGATTTATCTTTTATCTTCAAAAGTAGGGTCAATTCATCAAACCAAATGGCATTAGAATCCATACTGTCAGGACAGCATGATGATGATGATGATGATGATGATAGTTAGACTAAAGTTTCCTGAAGAGCCGAGTTCAAAATCCCGCATTTCACATGTTTGCATTTCACATAGCGCTAATACCTAACGAGAAATGTATGAATCCAACTATTCTCCCTCCAGCAATAGGTAAATAGTAGGGCAAACTGGGGGCCTAGGAGAAGGAAACACTTTGAATTCAAATCGGTTGTAAACCGGGATAGGGATGGGCTCTGCCAGGCTAATGCTGCCCAAGACGTATGGCGTGAGTAGCGTCCCCACGTTTAAAGCCGGTTATGGAACCAGTGATGTGATCTGACAGAAGTATGTTGTTGTGTATTTCCTAACATATTTCGGGTTTCCAGCCAGAATTTCAGTGTTCTTAATTCGTTCAAACATCCTCGGAAATTAAACAATTTTGTTTCTTGGTAGGTGGTGACTTATTACGACTCAGGTTTCCTTGTTTTTTATGGATTGGAGCTGATTGGTCATATATTCATCTTTATGATTCGTATATTTTCTTCTTGCTGCTTTGATTCTGACATTTGAAATCCCCAATAGGGCCACCTATTGGTCATGGGTGGTAATCCATGATGCTTAAGGATGGAATCCTGGAGGCAGAGCAGTCCATTACATACAACACTTCGCTTTGACCCTTACTTATGCTAGACAACCGGTCAGAGAGGCCCGTCCGATCAATCGGCTGGTCACGTCAAGCCCTAGAACCTATACGATTGTCCCAACCCTTTTGCCCTTATGGCAAATACCCAAACCTTTTTATCATATATGTGCTAGAAGACGGTGGCTGGGGGTCTTATTGTCCTGGATATGACGTTAAACTCAATCTGATGGTGAGGTTCCAGTTCTGAAGCTCTGGGGAATGTGGAGTACTCCTTCATCACCATTACTCCCAGGTCCACTCTGATTCGGAGTGGTGGTACCTGTTAGGGTTCCATCTATGGGTTGAATAGAAAATATTGGTTTTAAAAATGAGTTTATAAACGAAAAATTGAGTACCCATCAAGAATGAGTAAAACAAAATATTTTCGGCATAAAATGACCCAACAAGGGTTGACTTTCCGTAAAAAGCAACCAACCAACCAAGCCATTTTAAAAAGTTATGTGTCGTGTGTTTAGTAAAATTGAAATAAAGTGTCACCTTGATTTATATGGTCTTTTTTGCTGGGCCCATATACTTCCCAAATTAATTGAGAGGCGTTTAAATTCAGATGAAAAAGGCACAACAAACAATATGAGATTACAAATTGTGTGTTTGTCTGTCTGTAACCGAATTACGCCAAATTTGCAAAGCTCTCCTTAAAACATGTAGAGCACTCTTAGCAGCCTTTATATATTTATATCAGTAAAATTTAACAATTAAAATGAAAATTTAAAAAAAAAGAAGAAAATTCCCAGTCTTAGGTGGGTTGTGCTGATAGCTCGTTGGTAGAGGCTTTGGCTGCCGAAATATTGATCAGGTTTCAATCTGAACCTGCCTCTAAGTCTTGTCGCACTAAAGTGCCGTCATATGACAAAACAGTACTGTATGTGGATGACTATGCACATACACTACAACTCAGATCACAATTTTCTAAGTTATTTACGTCACATCTCCATGATTTTTTTAATTTTTATTCAAACCTCAATTATTAATAAAATTGTTTTACATTATTAATATTATTGACCATACCTAAATACTAATAACATGAAATTGTATTTATATATACAAAAAATAGCGGTATACAGTGTGGACGGGAAGGCTAATTTGCATATTGATCTTAAAAATTTGATTTTATTAATAATGTGTATTTTAGATTTCTAATTGAATGTCTAATTTCTTAATGAATATGAGCAAGAATCTCTGAGATGAATCTTAAAAGAAATCCATTAACAAGAATAAATAACTGTAATTTTATTCTTTACTTCCTATTTTAACTAAATAGTTAAATTTGTAAAAAAATCTATCAATGAAAGACGGGAGTGATGGATGAGTAAGTTTCTGTGGTTCGAATCTGTTTATCTGCATTCTTATTTAGTTTTATTCGCCTTTCTAATTTAACTTAATTTTTTATTACATTAAAACTTAAATACTTGTACCCGGAGGGTGCATATATTTGCTTGTATTCATAAAATACAAAAGTAGCAAACTTAATGGCATTGCAGACAGACATATCTGCTGAAGTTCATCTTAGTTCTTGGAGTGACTTGATAACATGTCTTGATGCAGAGATGGTCAGCACTACAAGTGATTCTAAAGTTCAATTGGGCGCAAATCTACCGTGGTGCGTTGATTGACCCCTATGACGGAGAACGAAAAAAGAAAAAGAGCAAGACATTGTCTTACCTGCCGGGATCGAACCTGCGTCCTCCCGCATGCAAAAACAAATGCGATTTAGGCCACTGGACGGACGCGAGATTCGACTGATGTGCCTGGATGTTTGGGTAATGCCCATAAAAATAACCAAAGCGAGTGTGCGTGGCATGACAAGCAGAGAAGCATTCGGCTTACGTGAGACGGCAGTCAGAAAGATTATTTTTGACGACGACGACGACGGATTTTCAGCTGCTGGTCGAAGACTGTTGGCTCAAATATCTATCCCCCCTCTATTTTTCCCCCTTCTATAACCCCTAAATGCCAAGGGCAGATAATTAATCCTATGTTTCACAGTACTTATAAGTGCACGACTTACGAGTTTTCCGAGTTACTAGCTGTCACCCGGTCGATTATTTTGCTTTGGGTTGAGTTTAATTTGAGGCACGAGTGAGCATCAATACGCTTATGTTTAATAAGTTCACTAAAAACATTTAAGTTTCTAAATTTATTACTCCAAAGAAAAATGTTATTATGAAAAAATAACTATTAAAACATGTTTCAGTTCATAATTCATTACATTCTATTTTATTATGTTTTTATACAGTACAGTGCTATTTTCCTTATTAAAAAAAACGTCACAAAATATTATTCAATTATTCAAATTATGCCTGAGTAAGTTTTATGCATTTACACCTCGCCACTGGCAGAATGTTGCACAAGGTGAATTTTTAAGCGTTAGCTCAGTCGGTAGAGCACCCGCCTAGGAACCGTAAGGTTCCGGGTTCGATAGCGGTCCCCGCCAACTCAGCGTATGGGTAGCACAGATTGGATAATCTGACCTGTGCGTTAAAGTGGGGAGCTAACGGGAGGTATGACACACCACCTCAGCAAAAACAATCTCCCTGGTTTAGCGCTTGCGAAAAGGGGATATACTCCCCCGCTGCCGGCTGATACCGATAATAGGCCACACCGCCAAATTTACTTACTTACAGCTGGTTTGAATTCAATGCATTCCTTCTCCTAGACTGGTTACCGTAATAAGACTAAAGAGCCCAGTCTACCATACAGCTACGGGTTGTGTTGGGATGAATTAGAATTTGAGTTTTATCTATTGTCTTGAAAATTTGATAAAACTAATGTCATTTTTAGATTCAGCCCTCCCAAGATACCCTAAATTCATACAAACACTCTTTTTGTTTTCATTGAAAAAGACAAGAGCAGTGCTATTTCTGGAGTTTATCTTATTTATTTCTATTGGTTGAAAAATATTGTTTGCTATATGTTGATTGGCCAGAGGGTCATATTTTAGGTCAAAAATCGATAGCTATTTTGACCTATATATCTCACCAGGAAAACAACATATTTTATTTCCTTATTTCGTGTAGTGAATATATATATATTATATTATATATATATATAATATATATATATATATAAATGGATGATATCAAGTGATACTTTGATAAGATTCAACCAAAATTGAGAACTCAGACATACATGTAAAGTACGTCTAGCCTAAGTAAGGGCCAAAGAGGGGTGTTGCATATCATGAACTGCTCAACCACTAAGATTCCGTCCGTAAGCATCACAGGTCACCACCCACGGCTAACAGGAGGGGGGTCTTACCCCTCTGCAGATGTGCAGTCAGAGTATTCTAAGCTCCAGCCGACAGGGCTAATATGTAGTGAAAGGTTAACGGCTTCTAAAAAAAATTTGATAAATGACTACCCATGAAGAATGAATAAAACAAAATGTTTTCGGTATGAAAAGACCCAAATGGTTTGACATGCCGTAAGATTCAACCAACCAACCAACCAACCAACCAATCAACCAACATAGAGTAAAAGGCAAATGACTTTGTCCAGACTTTGAACTCGAGTCCATTTTCTAAGACGCAACGCACCTCCCGGAGATGAAAAAAATGTTTTATCGACCTTGAACATTTTAATTGGTTTTTAGACGACTGAATTTAATTCAAGTAAATAAGCTTTTGATGATTTTCTGACATCAATATCCAACAGAGATTTTGCCTAATCCTAAATTAAATCAGAAATTAATAATTTTCTGGTCTATAAATAAGGAAAATTATCTTGTTTACATTGCATTAAAAAAACACAGCTTAATTATTGGTTCAACAGAAATCTCATGAATAATTCATAAAACTGTTTCACGTATGTTATATAAGAGATCAAGAAGAAGTTTTACATGATTTTTTTTATATTTTATATTTTACTAGCAGAGATACCTGGCGTTGCCCGGGATTTTAAAAGTTCAAAATAAATCTCTTATCTATATATTAATACTCGTGTTCCTTAATTATACGGCCGTTATCATCTTGCAATACCTTCTGGTTAAAAAATGAGACCGACCAAATCGTCCGACATTAAATGAAGAAATGAAAATCCTGATTATCTAGTATTGCTTATCTGTCGAATTCTTATTTCTTATGAGTGCCTCAGTCTAAAATTAGTCCTGATCTTTGTGTGTTGAGTTTGGGGATCCATTTAGTTTCTTTTTGTATGCGTGTTTGTGTTGAGAAAAATTGTCTATTAATATACCACTACAAATGCAATTTGATCAAAGGGATTTAATTGCAAATCCAATGATTTAACTACAATGGATTTAATATAACATCAACAATGGCTGCTTATTACCTGGTTGATCGTTTCATCTCAGATTTCACATCCAACATTTGCTGTTCTATTTATCTATTTTCGCCTTGATATAATTTCTTCTTATGGCATTGCCTTGTACTACAATTATAAGATTCGGTTTCTCTCTTGAGGTTTCCTTTTCTTAACCATGTCCATGTATTCTCATGTACAATCTCTTCAATTTGTAGTTTGAAATATTCATACAATTGTTTTAGTTATTTTCTAGTTGAGTAACATATTACAGGGTAACCAAGAAAAAATAGAACCCAAATTATTTATTTATTTTCCCATTGAACTAACCCTAAACTCCAACCCTAACCCGAACCCTAACACTAACCCTAACGCCCCCCTCCTAGTTGAGTAATATGATATTACAGGGTGACCAAAAAAAAACAACCCACAAATTTTGTAATAAAACTGTTAATTTTAACTAGGAGAGGTTAGGTTTAGGGTTTAGAGTTGGGGTTAGGGTTAGGGGTTAGGATTAGGGTTAGGGTTAGTTTAATGGGAAAATAAATAATGTGGGTTCTGTTTTTTCTGGGTCACCCTGTAATATCATGTTACTCAACTTGGAAATAACCATTGTTTTTCTTCCCATTTTTGTTTTCTAGTTTTTGTTGTTGTTCCGTTAGTCCATATGTTGCAATTGCTGTTATTGTTGCTGTAAGTAGCTCTTTTTAGTGTCATCCTCGAGCCCTTGGATTGTCACATCTACGCAATTCTCAATGTTGGTGAGATCTTTTCTACCTTCTTTTCTCGATACATATAGCCTTTCTGTGCCATCTCTCGGGTATACTGCCTTGTGTATCATTATCAATTAACTTGTCCTTCCGTCCATTTGTCGGAGTTCCCCCACCACCTTGTCCATTTTAAGAATAGCCCAGAGTATCTTACAAGGGTGAAAGCCCAGGTATTTATTCCCTTGATGAGATTTCTACTACAGAGTTTGTTCTCGAGAAGTTTTGTTGTTTTTCTAAATCATTTTTTTTCTTTTTGACTATGGGTTAAATAGGAAAAATGAGTTTGAAAAAGATCTGTTTAAAAAAAATGAGTACCCATGAAGAATGAATAAAACAAAACGTCTTCGGCATAAAATGGTCCAACCCAACCAACTAACTGACCAAACACTTGCATTGTCAGTTTTATTATCTTCCTTAAATATTGTTTAAAAATGTGTTTAAAAAATGAGTTTTATAAAAATGAGTACCCATGAAGAATGAATAAAACAAAACGTCTTCTGCATAAAATAACCCAACAAGGGTTGAGATGCCGTAAAAACCAACCACCCAACCAACCAATCAATCAATCAATCAACAATTAATGGATGTGTTGGTTAGTTGTTTGGGATTTACGGCATGTCAACCCTTGTTGGGTCATTTTATACCGAAGACGGTTTTGTTTTATTCATTCTTGATGGGTACCCAATTTTTTCAAACACATTTGTTTCTGTTTAACCCATAGATGGGACCCTAACAGGTACTACCAATCAGAGTAGACCTGAGAGCAATAGGAATGAAGAGCTGCTCTACATTGCCAAGACCTTCAGAACTGGAACCTCACCATTAAATAGAGTTTAACGCCATATCCAGGACACCAAGACCCTCAGTCACCAACTTTCTAGCACATATATGATAAAAAGGGTTTGTGGTTGCCATTAGGGAAATAGGGTTGGGACCATCATATCGATACAGCCAATTGATCGGATAGGGGCCTCTCTGACTGCACGTTTGGAGTATGTAAGGGCCAGAGTGTTGCATGTCATGGACTGCTCAGCCACCAGAAATCCGTCCTTAAGCATCATGGGTGCCATCCACGGTCAACAGTTTACCCCAATTGGAAGGATTTTACCCCTCTGCATAGGTGCAGTCGACAAGGCTATAATAGAGGGGGTGTAATAGGTGAAAGTTTGGTTTGTTTGTTTTGTATTACGGAATCTCAAGCTCAGTGGGTCATTTAATGCCAATAAAGTTTTGAAATAAAGTCATTCTTAAAAGATGCTCAGTTTTTTTATAAACACATTTTTCTATTTAATCCATAGATGGGACCGTAACAGGTACTACCATACCGGGTTAGAGTGGACCAGGGTGCAATGGTGATGAACTGGAACCTCACCATCAGATAGAGTTTAACATCACTCCCAGAACCCTCAGCCACCGCCTTCTAGTACCCATATGATGAAAAGGTTTGGGGCTTTCCATAAGGGCAATAGGGTTTTGGCAATCATATAGGTGCTAGGGCTTGACGTGACCAGCCCGTTTAGCCTAAATAAGTGAAAAATAAATCTTTTTTAATGTAAGTCACTGTAAGTACCACTGTATTTTTATTCAATGGGACGAGCTGACGAATATAAAATTGAGATCCATGAAGTGATTTTAGTTTGTTCAGGTGAATACTCTAGCCGTTCAGACAACCCGGATGTATGGCCTTTCCGGTGACGCCAACAACCGGTTTACATTAATAAAAAAAACTGTAGCCAATCATCATAAAGCGTTACTTATTTTATTCAATATATCGTTACCGTTTCTTCGTTTCATCATCATCATCATCATCATCATCATCGAGGTGGGCTAACAGCACGGATTCCTTGACTCTCTCTCTCTCTCTCTCTCTCTCTCTCTCTCTCTCTCTCTCTCTCTCTCTCTCTCTCTCTCTCTCTCTCTCTCGGCCTCCGTCCCTAATTGTCATCAACCTTCTTAGCCAGTGGTTCCCAAACAGAGGAACAACAGGGTTGGTCTGATGGTTGGTTGGTTAGATTTTACGGCATGTCAACCCATTGGGTCCTTTTATGCCGAAGAAATTTTTGTTTTAATCATTCTTGATGGGTACTCATTTTTTAAATACTTTTTTCTATTTAACCCAGAGATGGGACCCTAACATGTACTACCTCTCCTGGTCAGAATGGATCTGGGTTTAATGATGATGAAGGGGTACTCCACATTCCCCATTACTCCAGCATTGGAACCTCACCATCAGATAGAATATAATATCATAACCACGAAAGTAGGAACCTCGGCGACCGTCTTCTAGCATATATATGATTAAAAAAAGGTTGGATTATGATAAAAAGAGTTGGGGATTGATAAATAGGGGCTAAGGCTTGACATGACTACCCCTTGGGGTACGAAATAGCATTCCCCAGCCAATACTGGTGTGTCTTGAATAGAAGTCTATCGGAGAACTTCGCTTGGGAGTTCGTCTTTACTTCAGTGCCCAGCATGTTTTGTTCACCTTACTTGGATCGCTTGTGTGATATGAGGCAAGTGGCTGTACAGCTGTTATTTTGTAGGTTGCTGCTGCCAGAATTTGTTCAAAAGAACATGCACCATTCTTGTATATATCCCAGCTATCTTTTTCGTTAAATTCGAAGTTGTGCAACCATACAATAGTATTGACACGGCTACAGCTTAAAAGAATTCCCGTTTTTTTTTTTCAGAGATCAAATATCCATATGGATTTTAACCTGTCATAGGTGAAGCCACCAGGAATCTTAAGAAAGGTATATGTGACCATAAACGGAATATTATAGTATGTGACCAGAACAACTGTCTGTTCAAACACATATCCGAAACAAACCATAGTTTTCATTTCAAGAGCGCCTCGATGCTAGCCTAAATTCACAATAAAAGATTAAGTTAAATCTTCGCAGCCAGTGCAATAAATAATATGCAGAATATAAACAACAGATCCGGCTTTTCCGACATCTCTCCATATTTAGGCAAAATAACCGTTAATAGCTATAAAGCGACAAATTCAAACCATATCAACTACAATCCAAACACAACATAACACCCGTCTTATAAAAAGAAACTGTGACAGAGAACACGAGGTGAGTGGCGAACGTCAAGGCTTGCCGTATTCTCTAAGGAAGCGATCTAGGCTTTGCCTGGTTGTAGAATCGAACCCGCGTCCTTCAGAATGCGAACGGGCGACACATTGGCACCGAAGTCAAGATGCTACAGTCCCGGATGTAAGCGCCGGGTGCCCGGATGATAGCTATGAGGATTCCGGCAGCCGGGATTGGTTCGAGAATCTCGTGCGTGGGGTGCAGACACCCGGATGTTGAGGGGAAACTAGTATAAGTAGAAGTGGGGTGACGACAGGAGGTCAGTTGCGATTTTGAGTTGCAGAAGATTTTTACGACGACCGATTTTTTTTTTGCTGTTAAAGATTTTTTTACAGCGACGACATTGTTGCCCCCCCCCCTTTCAACAAGTCGAATACTTATTTTTTCCCCTGTATTTTTTTTCCATTCTAGAGAAACTAACTCTCCCACCACTTTAGATAGATTAAATAAATTCCTCACATTAAACATACCAGAACACCCACAAACAACTCACATTCCTCCCACCTCTATGGTTCCTTACACATTATAGTATCAAGTAAGTAAGTTAAGTCGACGGGGCGGCCTAAAGTCGGTATCAGCCAGTCAGCAAGGGAGTCTATCCCCTTTTCAATAGTGCTAGACCAAGGAGATTGTTTTAGCATCTGAAGTGGAGCGCCACACCTACCATCAGCTCCTCACTTTACCGCACAGATCTCTGTGCTACTCATACGCTGAGTTGGCGGGGACCGGTATCGAACTATGAACCTTGTGGTTTCTAGCCGAACGCTCTACCGACTGAGCTAACCCGGCCCTAAGCAGTATCAAACATGACCTAAATTCCCACTGGCCACTCCTGTAAGACTCAATTCCTACAGTCCACCGCTCTATTTCGAGAGCCCCTCCTACTAAACTTCCTTATTCTTTTACACATTCATCCAAAATTAACAGCAACTACACTACTACACCCTCCTATCCTAACCCTTCTATACTAACAGCCCCTCTTACTCAACTCCTCCATCCTCTCACACAGCCACCCCAATTTAAAGTGCAGTTACACTGGACAACAAGAACAACAACACCACTACCCTCCACAGATACGCGACCAAGAATAATCGTCACACACAA
>CM042165.1:39025233-39030233 GCA_023376005.1 Doryteuthis pealeii | reverse complement strand
AGATTTGCATCCAACTACTCTACCTCCAACTATGGGTGACTGGACTCTTAGACTTTGGCTCGGGAACTAGTCTAGGGGAAGGAAAGCTCTGAATTCAAATCTGTTAAACTCCTCATAGAAATTGACCTTGTGTCGCATTCTACTCATCTGGAGCGTTTGATATATATAAATTATATATATATATATATATATATATATATATATATATATATATATAATATATATACTAGCTGAATTATATTCCTAGTATTTATCCTTGTTTGAAAGAAGATTAGATGGCAAGGACATTAGCGCATAGTGAAAAAGCAAACTGCCTCGTCCAGGATTTGAAGTCAGCTTGCCGATCTCATTTCTTACGATGTTAACCGTTATACAAAGTTCACTTCCTACGTGGTTATGTTCATCTATACAATATATGGAAACTTAGAAGGCGCGCAATACTCATACAAACCACCCGTACAAACCGGCCGGGCTTATTGGCCTTCTGGCGGACCAAGCTACCTAAGTAGCACGGCTCAGAGTAACTCCTGGATGGACTCCAATGTAAAATGATCGTCTGCCCGCTTGACTTAGAGCCAGGTAACATAGACGCAGCGACCAAATACTTACTACCCCCTCTTCCTCTCTCTCTCTCTCTCTTCTCTCTCTCTCTCTCTCTCTCTCTCTCTCTCACACCACACACACCACACACACACTCACTCACTCCAAAAAGATTCTCTCTCTCTCTCTCTTCTTTCTTCTTTTACCTCTCAGTTTTCTCCTCCTCTTTACTTCTCACTGTCTCTCACTAAATAAAATAATCAGTGCTAATAGCAAACGAAAGACCAGTGTATATTGTTGCCAGTTGTGTGGCAAGAAATACAGAAAATCGGCTAACAGTCCGTTGGTAAAAAGCCAGTTAGAAAGTTAAAGAGGGAGGGAGCGCGAATCTGGGAAAAGAGTGGCGCTCTATGTTAAAGGCGCTAGGACAATTCGGGACCGGGGGCTATTCGGTATTTGACAATTTGGGACTGGACAATTCAGTTTCTGGAAAATTTAGTCTTGAACAATTTGCTACTAGGACAATTCGGTACGGACAATTTTGTACTAGGACAATTCGGCACTGACCAGTTCAGAACTAGGACAGTTCGGTACCAGACAATTTGGTACTGCATAATTCAGTACTAGGACAATTTAGTTCCGGACAATTCGGTACCGGACAATTTTGTACTAGGACAATTCGGCACTGGCCAGTTCAGAACTAGGACAGTTCGGTACCAGACAATTTGGTACTGCACAATTCAGTACTAGGACAATTGCGTTACTGACAATTCGGTACCAGACAATTTGGTACTGCACAATTCAGTACTAGGACAATTTAGTACCGGACAATACGGTTAGTTCTATGACAATTCGCTACTGGACAGTTACTCTGATTATTTTTTTCATTTGTTTTTTTTCAGAAGTAAATTTATTTTAAGTGATAAAAAAGATTAAGAAAATTTAGTCTTTTATAATATTTTTAGATATATTAAAAAAAAAAAAAAAGGGTTTCCGCATACAGAAATGTTATATTTAACTCTTTGCCAACCAAATTTACCCCACGGCTGTACCAAATTGTCTTGGTAATTTTTACCTGAATGATTAGATGTTTCAAAGAGTACTATATATTCATCGCAGAACTTAATCTATTAACATAGAGTCCGATCATTATTGTAACCTGAGTCCTTCAGCTCAATCAAAGCATCAATAATTGTACAGCGGCTTACGGTAGGATTGCAGTAGTGTGAGAGTGGTTTTGAGCGGTTTAAAGTAGGCAAAGAGTTAATAGAATAAATTGACGAAATAAATGTTAGTCTTTATTCTTGTCTATGATACTAAAATTAGTTTAAAATCTTTATTATCTACTCACGCATACACCCCTTGAAATAAACTAAAATCCCATTAAGCCGTTCCATCTCTTCTAAGAATTAACTCACTATTTGATGTGGGTACATTTCTACACCCACTCCAAATATTTTTTATTTACCTGAAAGGGTTACAGAAGTGCACAATACATCTAGGCATATAGCCGGAAGTTTTATTGGGGTGGGTAACAAAACTGGTCATACTGCTACATGGTTCTAGTTAGCTAAGTACACTCGTCGACCGATCAATCCAAAAAATAAATACTTGCATTCCTCTCATTGCACAGCCTTCTTTCACCAAAATACCAAAATTCTCTCTATGGCTTTATCCTACTTAAAAGATCCCAAATTTGAATGTTTTTTTTTATTAGCAGGTAACACGTGCTCCGAATTAATTTTTGGAGATGGATGTGTAGGGTATTAACTCCCAGTATGTGTTTTATATTAGCGTCAGCTGGGGGTCTTTCTGCTGAAGTCTGAGTGACAGCAAGTCTCCTCCGATATCCAGGACTCCTCTGAGTATTCTATCCGATCTTAACAATGCCGTTGTCTGGAGAGTCTCGATTCTTCCTCTGATTTCTAATTCTTTCAGTCTTTTTTTTTCCAAACCATTTGGGACCGTTCTAAGGGCACCGACTAAAAATGGTATCACTTTCATTCTCATGTTCCACAGTTTGTTTTTTTTTGTTTTTTTGTTTTTTTTTTCAGTTTCCTGGTGAAGTCCGAGGATTTGTCTATTTTTTTTCGTTTTCTTTAATCTTTTCTTCGTGGTCCGCCGGAACGAACATCGACAGGATTACAAGTTCTTTTTTTTTGTTTCCTTTTTTTTTCTTTTGTGAATTAATTCACCCTCACCCACTCAGCAAAACTGCCATCCAATAAACTGCACATCTCACTCGCTCCTCAATATATTTCACTCAAACAGCAACACGTTTCACACACTCCTCAACACATTTCACATACTCAGCAACACATTTCACCCACTCGGTAACACATTTCACCCACGCAGCATCATAGTTTTCGCCCCCAGCAACGCATTTCACCAACTCCCCAACACAATTCCCTAACTCTCAACGCATTTCACCTACACTTCAACACATTTTACCCACACAGCAACATATTTTGCGAACTCAGCAAACACATTTCACCCAGTTCTCAGCCTATATCAGCCTCTCAACAACAGATTTCACCTTCTTAACGCATTTAACCCACTTAGCAACACATTTCAGCCTCTCATCAATACATTTCACCCACTCAGCAACACATTTTACTCTGCAACGGATTTTGCACACTTTTCAACACATTTCACACAGTTCTCAGCATATATCAACGTCTCATCAACACATTTCACCCATTCCTTAACACATTTCTCCTACTCTCCAACACATTTTCCCCACACAGCAACGCATTTCACCAACTCCCTTACACATTTCATCCACTCAGCAACACATTTTAGTAAATCTACAACACATTTCACCAACTCCTCAACACATTTCACAAGTTGGTTATTTACATCGTGTTGATTCTATTTAACCCACTCAGCAACACATTTCACCCTCTCCACGGCCAATTTCACCCACTCAGCCACATATTTCACCCACACAGCAACACATTTCACCAACTCCGCAACACATTTCACCCACTCAGCAATACATTTCATCAACTCCCCTCGGCGCATTTTCCCAATTCCCCAACACGTTTCACCCATTTCACAACCTATTTCAACAGCAACACATTTCCCCCACACAGCAACACATTTCACCAACGCATTTCACTAACGCCCTAACACATTTCATCCACGCGTCAACACATTTTACTAAATCCACAACACATTTCACCAATTTCTCAACAACTTTCAGCAACTTCTCAACACATTTCAGCCACTCAGCAACACATTTCCCCCACACAGCAACACATTTCACGAAACTCCCCCCCCCCCAACGCATTTCACCAACGCCCTAACACATTTCATCCACTCGGCAACACATTTTACTAAATCCACAACACATTTCACCAATTGACCAACACATTTCAGCAACTCCTCAACGCATTTCACTTACTCAGTAAGACATTTCACCCACTTCTCCAAACATTTCACCCACTTCTCAACACATTTCACCAACTCCTCAACACATTTCATACGTCAGTTATTTATTTTGTGTTGATTATATGTCACCCACTCAGTAACACATTTCACCCACGCAGCAACACATTTCATATGTCAGTTATTTATTTTGTGTTGATTATATGTCACCCAATCAGTCACACATTTCACTCACTTCTCAACACATTTCACCCACTCCTCAACACATTTCACACGTTAGTTATTTACATCGTATTGATTCTGTTTCACCAACTCAGTAACACATTTCACCCACTCCACAGCCAATTTCACCCACTCCTCAACACATTTCATACGTCAGTTATTTATTTTGTGTTGATTATATGTCACCCACTCAGTCACACATTTCACCCTCTTCTCAACACATTTCACCCACTCAGCAACACATTTCATACTTCAGTTAATTATTTTGTGTTGATTATATGTCACCCACTCAGTAACACATTTCACCCACTCCACAGCCAATTTCACCCACTCCTCAACACATTTCATACGTCAGTTATTTATTTTGTGTTGATTATATGTCACCCACTCAGGAACACATTTCACCCACTTCTCAACACATTTCACCCACGCAACAACTCATTCCACCCACTCAGGATCACATGACACTTGCACTAAAAAGATCCGCTTTTTGCATATCCTCTTTATTAGTAAAAACAAAAAAAACAAGAGTTGTGTCTTAGTTTATATTTAATGAATACCTCACCAGCTTCCCTCACCACCTTCTCTGGCCAAACAGGAAATTTCTACAGGTCGAATTACTTACTCTGCCAACTGGGATTCTTTTAATCACCTCCCCCCTAAGTTCTTCTTTTTGTTTAATTGGCCAATGATTTAATTAGTTTTTTTTTTATTCTTGGTCCTATTTTTTTTTTGTTGTTTTGTTTCCCCAAATTAATTATTTACCTTGAAGGCCTATTTTCATTATTTCTTCCAAAACAAACCCCAAAGAACCGAGGCTAGCAACAAAATAAAAAATGATGCTATAA
>CM042165.1:39015233-39022733 GCA_023376005.1 Doryteuthis pealeii | reverse complement strand
TCTCCAAGGGGACATTACGGTCTTTGAGCAGGGGATATAAAAAGACGGTGAGTGAATTTGCTGTTTCAGCATATTTGATAGTTCAGAAAATCTTCAACATGAATTCACCTTTTCGAATTTATCCTTGAGATGAATTTTCAGCGTAGGAAGCAAGTTGCACAGAGCAAAGGAAACTTCACTTACATAAACCTGTGTTTCACCAATACGCCCATATATATATATATATATATATATATATATAGTTGTAGAAAAAGTTATCTCCCGACCGCGGTTTCGGTGTTACTATTACACCGTCATCAGAGGGACTGAGTGGATATTTCCGATTACTGAACTCTATATAGCTAGATTGATTTAGAAAATTTCTTCAATTACTCCTGAAATTTCATCTTAATGGGCCTAAGGGGCTGCTACTTTGTAGTTGGGATTGACCTCCACCTATTTTGACATTCCTGGGTGGTTCATGATTTTATCTAGTAGTTCACGGTAATGCTATATTTTTATTACCCTTACCACCTATCTTCAACTTACTCTTTGACAGGAAAAGTTAGAAATAATTAGATTCCCAAATAAAAATGACTTGATTAATAAAAAGGATGAATTCCTAGGAAAATGTATGCATAGATTACGCAATGCATTAGAACACCACTAAGATAAAATTATTCAGTAAAGGCATAATACAGTAAAAATATGATAAAGAAAACTACTAGAAGAAGTAAAGAAATAAAGAAATAAAACTTAGCCAAAATTCAAACAAACAGACCCCCTAAAGGTCAAAGAGTAAGTTGAATATTGTGATAAGGGTAGTAAATGTTTTTAAAAGATTGAGTTGTAAAAAGATTGATCAATACCCATGAAGAATGAATGAAATAAAACGTTTTTGGCATAAGATAACTCAACAAGGATTGACATGCCGTAAAATCTAACCAACTAAACAATCAACCAACCAAATGGAATGAATCCACCCCACCCAATCCCGTCTTATCTGTTTCTTTAGACTTTCTTAAGCAATCAATATAGAAGAAAGAAAACACTTAGAGGAAAGAAAATAGTTGTACATTAGGGACCTCCAATTTGACGTGTTAAATTAACCCCCTATATTTAACACAATGGAAGTGCGTGTGTAATGGTTAAAGTCATGGGAAATAGACTCGTCCGCCCCGAGTTCAAATCCTGGACGTGGTAATTGCATTCACTTAGCGCTAATACCCTTGATAAATGTATGAATCCTACTCTCCCTCCAGCTATGGGTAAATAGTAGGAAGACTGGGCTCTCTAACCTTGATTAGGCAACTGGTCTAGGAGAAGGAAAACTCTTGAATTCAAAACCTGCTGAACTCCGCTTATTGACCTTGTGTCGCATCCTGCTCGTGCGGAGGGGTAGGTAATATATAATATTTAACACAATGAAACTTGCATAAAGGTTAATATTATCTTGAAAATTTTTTAACCCTTCGAAAGAAGAAACATTTTAAAAAAACTACTGATGATCTTTAGAAAATTTTTCAGCTTACGGAGATAATGAAAATTATGAACGAAAACAATGTTTACATTTTCGCATCGTTAAATCAATTGAAATTTAACGTAGCCAAAAACAAGTTAGGATAACCGTTTATTTTTAATTCTATGAAAAATCAACTAAGTCAAATTTTTACGAAAATGTCGATAATTATTTACCTGTTGATGGAATTATGTTTAGAATAAGTTTTTCCTAAAATATATTAGGGTAAATATTTTTTTATGAGTTCTATTTTATTTTATAAAATATGAAAAAATGAACCCATAAAAAACGATTTTGGATTTTTTTCTCTAAAGATAAGAGTCTGAATAATTATATAAAACATTTTTATAAGTTTCTGCACGTGATTGTTCCAGTAAAAGAACCATGAATACAGAATTCTGATAAAAAATATCAATAAAGAAATCAACTATGTTGTAAAAAAAAAAAAAACGGATTGTTTTACTTATTTTTTCGCATATACGGTGAGTATTTTTCCCACTCGGATAATTTCGTCTTTTAATTAACTGTTTTTCTTTGTAACAACTCTTCATGTTCGTTATTTATTTTATTTTTTTTGCGTTCAACAGGTTTGAATTCAGAGTTTTCCTTCTCCTTGACTGGTTGCCTAACCAAGATTAAAGAGCCCAGTCTTCCCTACTATTTACCCATAGCTGGAGGGAGAGTAGAATTCATACCTTTCCCAAGGGTATTAGCGATAACTGAAATGCAATTCCTCCGTCCAGGATTTGAACTGGGGGCGACGAGTCCATTTCCTATGACTTTAACCATTACACCACGCGCTTCCTATGAATTTACATATACTTACAAGATAAAGAGTGTGACTTGAAAGCGTTATCAAAAACAACAGAGTGACGTAGAGGACCCATGCTGGGCCCATAACCCAGAAGTTATTGGATCGAAACTAAGCTCAGTTAAAAATGATCACTCTTTTAACATCTAAACAATTTCAAATATTATTTTGAAATGAGGCTTGATAATTTATATCACTGAAAATGTTCAGTCTGTTTTCTTCAATACACAACTTTTCGGTCGATGTTCTTACCGACCTTCTTCGGATATTTCTTGTCTTGGGAATAGGAATGCTTGAAACCATACACATATTTGCAAACAAATGATTCTTATGATTAAATAGAAATTGTTAACTGAAGCTGTATTATTGTGTATAAGTTTTTAGAATTAGATAGGAATACTTGAAACCATATAACTGTGCAAACAAATAATTATTATTACATGTTTATATGACTTTAAAATAAAACAAACTGTTACATAATCTATGCGGTTGCATAAGATTATTGTCGGTCCCCTGTAATTCTGAAGGGATGACCCTTTTCATACCATGGCCGGGTCCTTCAATGGAAAATTACAGAAGCCCGTCAAAATACGTGAAGTCACGTGGGACCTGTTCAGTCCCCAGTTTTGCAGTTAGACGTCAGGCAGTGAAGATGTGCTTCCGAACTGTGACTCACTCTGCATACGCGCGCTATGTTAGTTAGCAGATGTCTGGTGGGGATTTAACAATAAAATAAGATTAAAAGTAAATCGAAGTCTTGTGTTTATTACCTAAAAACTAACAATGACACAGGGCTTCTGATAAGGAGAAATCCCTAACAGAAAACCAGACCCGAAGTCCCCAAGTCAACCCCAGATGCAAGATCTTAGAAGATGCCAGACCAAGTCAAGATGATAGAAGAAATACCAAAGACGATCAGAATACTAAAGACGACCAAGAAATAGAATTAAAGAAAGAGGTATGCAACATTATAATTATTTAGTGCCAGTGAGGAAGGCTATGCAACAAAACCATATATAAATAAATACTACTGGACATGTATTTATTAAAACTTCTTTTAAAAAAGAATAAAGTAGTATTTCTCCGTTCTGAGCATATATATAAATCAACATTGCCCTTTATTTCAATGTAGTACTGACATTGACTATAAATTAAATACTCATTGATAATCTTCCATAATTCCTGAAACGACTGTGACGTAAACAAAGATGTAGTTTCAGTTACAGACAAAAAGTGATCGAATCTCCATTATATATAGATTAGAATTAGATAGGAATGGTTACTTGAAATCAAAGAATCTCTATATATAAAAGAAACGTTCTGGCTGTCTGTCTGTATATATGTATGTATTTAAGTTTGTACTACGTTCTTTTATACAGGAAAATTGGTGGAGAATTAAAGTTCAATAAATTCCACGCCGTTTTCTTTCTGAGAGAAATTTTAAAAGTTTTTTTTACCCCTCATTCTCCATAAGAAAAGCCAAATAAAAATACAATAAGGGTATAAATTTATGATTCATTTTAAAAATTGATAGAGAATTCTTTTAAAAAATAAAACAAATTAATAAACAATAAAACATAATTTTATAAAATAAAAGAAAAAATACAAACAAGAATACAACAAAAATAAGAAACTTAAAAGCAATAATATATAAAGAATAAAAGATAATAAAACAAATATATAGAAATGTATTCATCTATGCAAGCCAGAATATGCACCTAAGTAAGTATTTAAGTTCTAATGTAATGAAATATATTAAATTAGAAATACTAACGAAAATAAATAAGAACGCATATAAAAGAATGCACTTATTTTGATTATATTTTAATTGGTTTCTATATAAAATCATTCATAGGATTTATTTTTGATAGAGAATAAAACAATAATATTAGAGTTCAATACCACCAAGTAATTAATTATTAAACCCGGTTGTGTTAAAACCAGTATACAAATTAACCAAAACATATATTATGTAAACCCTTATTTCTTTGTGATGTATAAAACACATTGCAGGATTTTGAACACACTGATAACGTGGCCTCTTTTGAGGCAACTTTAACTCAGATTTGTATTGAGACTTCGTTAATAAATAAGATTTATTGTATTTATTAATGATTTTGACTATAAATCATATACTCATTCACAAACTTACGCAATTCCTGATGGTATTGTGACGTACACAGTGTCGTAGTTTCAGTTACAGACTGAATGAGACCGAATCTCCAATAAGATATAAATATAGGTAAGATATCTGTTATTTAAGTTTTAAAATTCCAGGCAACGCCGGGTAACTCTGCTAGTTGCGTATAAATTATTAGTACGGATGAGTTTGGAAAATAGATATTCCCATTGTTTCCAGTGATAAACCATTTTCTTTTTCGGATGCATCGGAGACAATTTCCAATTATGGAACGCCTCCAACTAGAGAACAGGAAAATAAACTGTCCCAGATTAGTGTTTACTTACAAAGGGACTTTTCGCATGGCCTACTCTATACAATCCCTCCGCCACGAGTATAATAATAATAATAATAATAATAATAATAATAATAATAATAAACCAGAGAACTGAAAAAGTTATGGAACATGAAAGTGAAAGTGATACCAATTGTAGTTGGTGCAGTCCCAAAAGGATTAGAAAAGGGTTTGGAAAGTTTGGAAATCAGAGAGAGGATTAAAACCATTCAGAACACTGCACTGCTGCAATCTGCCAGAATACTCAGAAGAGTCCTGGAGACCCGAGGAGACTTGCTGTCACTCAGACTCCAGTGAAAGACCATCAGCTAATGCTGATGTGAAAACTCAAAAGGAGTAAAATAATAATAATATGCGAATGCAGTAAACTAGCACAAAGAGAGTACAAGACTTGGCACAACTGGGTGGGAAAGGTGATTCACGGAGAATTGTGCAAGAATTCCACTTTGCACCATTCAACTAAATGGTATATGCACAAACTGGAATCTGTCCTGGAGAATGAAACGCATAAAATTCTCTAGGACTTCGAGGTACAGACGAATAACCTAATCCCGACCAGAAGACCGGACCTAGTATTGATTGACAAGAAGAAAAAAACCTGTCATTTCGTGGATTTTGCCACCCCTGTCGAAGAAGTGAAAATGAAAGAAATCGAAGAGAGAGACAAATACTTGGACCTTGCCAGAAAACTAAGAAAACTGTGAAACATGAATGTGAAGGTTGTACCAATTTTAATTGCTGCCCTTGGAACGGTTCCCAAAGTTCTGGAAAATAATTTCGATGAATTAGAAATCAGAGGAAGAATCGAGACCATCCAAATGACAGCACTGTTAAGATCGGCGAGAATACTCAGAAGAGTCCTGGAGGCCAAATGAGACTTGTTATCACTCAGGCTCCTGTAAACCACCGGCTACGACAGGTGTGAAAAACTACTACTACTACTAATAATAATAATAATAAATAATCGGAGTTCCTTGATGGCCAACAGGGGGAACCTGAGCGATATCCTGGTAATGTTGGCCCCTCAAATTTTTCTTCCAGCTACCCAATCGGTAAAAATCTTCTCTGACACATCAGAGGAAGAAATGGACGAGAAGACAACATAAATGTCTTACACTGTTATTTAAAAGTAACCCTAAGGAAAGAGGGTATAGGAAGAGGTTAATAGAAATTTGGAAACAAAACAAAAACTTTGATACAACAAGCCAAAAACTTGCAGACCAATCAAGACTGATCCTAAATAAAGTTTGGTTTTCTGATCTCGAGATTATGGAAATTAGTGGTAAGGTAAGTAGAGAGGATGATAACCCAAGAGGTAACAATGGAAATAGAAGAAATACAACACACTAACAATCAAAACAGCATGGAACATATTGCAAATGAAACACTAACACATGATGAGAGACACGAAATAGAACTAATAAAGCAAATCATGACAAAACCGAAGGATACATTGCCATCCCTAAGAAACCAGGACTGGAAAAAAGTAAAAAGAGAAACTAAAAAGGTTAATGAAATATTACAAAAAATCCCAACACATAACACTACCGAACTGAACGATCTAATTTATGCGGGAGCAAAACGAGTCAACGAAAGAATTGGTTTGCGAACACGCAAATGGAACAGAAACAGAAATACGAAAGCTGGATGGGAAATGCGATTAGAATGCAAAATTATAAACCTGAGGAAAAAAGCGAAAGAACTGGACAAAGGAAACACACGAGTAAATGCAAATAAAAGACAACGGACATTGGTTACTATACAACATGAAGAAATAAACCAAAAAATACTAGCTAAGGAAGGTAGACTCCAAAGATACCGAGACAGAGTTAAACAATACAAGCAGAATAGGACTTTCCAAAATAATGAAAAGAAATTCTACCAACAAGTCAGTGAACAAATCAGTAAGACAAACGAATATCCAAAGGCAAAGGAAACATAAAACTTCTGGAGCAAAATATGGGAAAAGAAAGAACACAATAGGAAGGCAGAATGGATCAGTGAAATGAAAAAGGAACTCCAAGGACTTGAAGAAGGATCTGAAGCAAAAATACATCTGGAATCGCTAAAAGAAACACTAAAGAAATTACCAAACTGGAAAACACCGGGTCATGATAGAATACATGGATACTGGTTTAAAAAGTTCACATCAATCCATAACAGAATGGCCCGACAGTTGAACAAATGTCTAGAAGAAGCAAACATACCGGAATGGATGACAAAAGGCAGAACTACCTTGATTCAGAAAGGCCCCAAAAAAGGAACCATCCCCAGAAACTATAGGCCAATAACGTGCCTACCTATAAAGTGGAAAATCTTAACCGCACAAATAAAAGAAAAAATATACAACTCGCTCCATTGTCGTGGATTATTTCCAGAAGAACAGAAAGGATGCCGTAAGGGAACAAAAGAAACAAATGACCCGCTTTTTATAGATCAGCACATTCTTAAAGAGGCCAAAGAGAAGCGGAAAAATCTGTCGATGGCATGGATTGATTACAGAAAGGCATACGACATGGTCCCACAAAAATGGATCCTTGAATGCCTAAAGATGTACAAAATATCGAACAAAGTAATAATATTTATTAATAATGCCATGAAAAAACAGCAGGAGGACAGAACTTAGCAGAGGTGAAAATACAAAGAGGCATCTTCAGGGGTGACTCCCTATCCCCATTACTATTTGTTATAGCAATGGTGCCTCTTAACCACACACT
>CM042165.1:38990233-39010233 GCA_023376005.1 Doryteuthis pealeii | reverse complement strand
TCCGTTCTCACGATTCTCCCCTGAACGCAAGGTGAGATCGAGGTCAAGCGCTGTCACTCACCCTCAAGGCCATCAGCTGCACTAATATGATTTCTACACTATTGTCATAATCATTAGGTATCTAATGATTATGTAACATTTTACATATATGGAGTATTATAAATAAATAAATAATTGGATACCTTGGTATAGATATAAATTTATTTCGGCATTTCTCTGCCTCGCCAGTCTGATATTTACGAATCCAAATTACCAACCACAAGGTTGAAGAGCACAGCTAGTTCTATTATTTACGCATAGCTGAAGGGATAATGATTTGATGCATACCTTTCCCTAAGGTATTAGCGCTATGTCAAATGCATACAGGATTTGAAAGTGTTAATACGCTACAAACGTTCTGAAAAATGAACCTGTAACGTAGCCTATATATTCATTAACTGGCAATTATTTCGAGTATTCAGGTGCTCTGGTTGGACTATTGTAGCTACTGGCAAAATGAGCCTAAAATGCGTTTTTGACAAAATGACTTTACAGAAAATAATTTACCAAAAATCAGATTTTAATGAAATTTTCAGTGTTTATTTATCACTGAATGATTTTTATAATGCATTATTTATTTTATTTCAAAACTTTCTCATTTTTTTCAGGTCACTTAATTTTGACCCCCCTTGTGTTGGGGGCGTAACATTTTTGCGAGTTGGTCATTTTCGATACTAATTACAGTATAAATAATGAGATGAAAGACCGAAGTTATGAATAGAAACAATTTTTTTTACGGTGGCTTTTCTATGAGAAAATAAGTACCGAAAATTGAAAAATAAAATATTAAAAAAAAATTTTTTTTTATATTTTATTTTTCAATTTATATTTTATTTTTCAATTTTCGGTACTTATTTTCTCATAGAATTTTTTTGAGATTTCTTTTTTATTCATTTCGATAATTATTTAATTGGCTATTATCTTATAAAAGAAAACAATTATACATTGATATTTTTTATGCATAAAAAGGGGGCGGGGTACATTTTCAATAGAGTTTTTCTTCAAAACTTATTACTTTATGTGTCTAAAATAAGGTTTGAATTAAATAGATATTTATTTCTAGAATCTAAAAATATAAGATTTTAAACTGAACGTCAGGCTTTTCATATTTTAAATGAATTTTATATATTCATTTTTCATAGCAAAAATACTAAATTAAAGTTTTGAAATTAAAATAACTGATGCATTATAAAATTCATTAATTTATAAATCAATACTGAAAATTTCATTAAAATAAGATAATTACCTGATTTTTGGTAATTTTTTTTTTTTTTGCAATCGCGAATATTACATAAAAATTGTAAACAAGCGCGTAAAACCATTGAATAATAGACAAAATGGTGGATCGCGTCGAAATTGACCAAAACAAATCGTTTTAAATCTATTAAAATAAACTGCATATGTAATGATATTTTTCTTTTTTTTTAATGATGATTATTATGTTAGTACTTATCGATTTTGACAAAGTTTGACCTTAAATAATAGATTTGATTATTTTTAATTCGCTTTTAAAATTCGTAGCAGATGAAAAAATTGCCAGTGCCTAGACTATTGACTACCTGACGCTCAGAGTTACACATGGAAGGCAATGCCTGAGGTACGAACATGGATTTGTTTCCCATTAGCAGTAATTAAATATTACTTAAATATTTAACTGAGACATTTGTTTATTTAGATGTTTACGTAGAAATCCATCGTGTTCATTCTATTTGAAAGCGGCGTTTTGAGGATGGTTTAGTCTGATGTTAAAGGCAAATGTTTTTTTAGGCAGAGCGATGGCAACCTGATGTGCAGGGTCGCACGTGGAACGCGATGTCTGAGGTGTGAGAAGGGATTTGTTTCACATTAGCGGTAACTGTTTTACTTAAATATTTAACTGGCACATTTGTTTATTGGCTTTAACATCAAACTAAACAAATCGATCAAACTAAATTTTGGCAATGTTTAGATACGTTTTAGCCATTTAACTTCCGGTGTTTCTATTATCGTCATGTGTCTAATTCATTTTTTCAATCCATTGTATTTGTCTATTGTAACACTATTGAAGTGTTATGGGTTGATTGGCGATCTATTAATTAATTACTAATTAATTAAAACTACCCTAATTATTAATTATGGTGGTTTGTTAAAATTAAAAGTAAAAATAAGAAAAACAATAATAATAATAATAATAATAATAATATGTAGACTTTGCGGTAATAGAGATGAGACTGTTAACCATATACTCTGCGAATGTAGCAAACTAGTACAACGAGAATACAAAACTAGACACGACTGGGTTGGGAAGGTGATCCACTGGGAATTATGCAAGAAATTAAATTTTGACCACACAACAAAATGGTATATGCATAAACCAGAATCTGTTCTTGAGAACGAAACGCACAAAATTCTCTGGGACTTTGAAATTAAAACGGATCACCTTATCCCAGCAAGAAGACCAGACCTAGTGTTGATTAACAAAAAGAAAGAACTTGTCAACTGTGGATTTTGCAGTGCCAGCGGATCACAGGGTGAAGTTAAAGGAAAATGAAAAAATTGACAAATATCTGGACCTTGCCAGAAACTGAAAAGTTATGGAATATGAAAGTGAAAGTTATACCAATTGTAGTGGTGCACTTGGAACAGTCCCAAAAGGATTAGAAAAGGGTTTGGAAAGTTTGGATATCAGAAGAAGGATTGAAACCATTCAGAACACTGCACTGCTGCAATCTGCCAGAATACTCAGAAGAGTCCTGGAGACCTGAGGAGACTTGCTGTCACTCAGATTCCAGTGAAAGACCATCAGCTAACACTGATGTGAAAACTCAAAAGGAGTAAATAATAATAATCGTTTATATTAAAAAATATATTGTTTCCTATTACCCCCCCTCTGGGGCCAGCCTTCTGTGGTCATTTTTTTCAGTCAGAATGTGTAGCTGTTGTTGTCATCTCTACACTTGAATATCTTATAATAATGGAGAATCGGTGTCTGTCTGTAAACAAAACTACGTCATTGCTTACGCCACAATACACTAAGAAACTACGTAAGTTTATCAATGAGTATTTAATTTATAGTCATAGTCAAAATCATTAATACATAGAATAAATCTTATTTATTAACGCTGTTTCTATGAAAATCTGAGTTAGATTTGCCTCAAAACAGCCCATGTTATTTATGAGTTTAAAATCCTGCAGCGTGTCTTATATATTACTGAGAAGTAAAGGTTTACATAATATATAGTGTGAATAATTTGCATACTGGGTTTAACAAAACCGGGTTTAATAAATAATTGCTTGGTGTTATTGATTTCTATTTTATTACATTCTAAACATATCAAAATTAATTCGATGAATATTATATATATATATATATATATATAATATATATATATATATATATATATATGAGAATTGATAATTTGCTTTAGAAGCATTGTTGAGTAAAGTATATTATTATTTATATTTTTTGCTTGAAGGCAATTACAATGCGTATATCGTATAAAATTCGATAATTATCATGACAAGCGAACTCGGCAAATATTGTGCCCCACGTAGAACATCGTACAGCTGTTTCAACTTTATTAAGTCTCATCAGCGATCTATACTTACGATTTCCCTCCGACAGAAATCGAAACCGGGAACTTAGCACGCAGAATCAGAGACTACCCCTGGGCCACCGATACTTAGCACACGATACATGCGAAATTAATTTATCCTTGACAAAAAACAGAATCCATGAATGAACTAACTGAAACTCACAAGTAAGAAAGAATCAACTCACAGGTAAGAAGTAAGTAAAGAAGCAGACTTAATATGGGTGACACAGCCACGGGTGCCTCCATACGTCGATATGTCAAGATGGCTATATCCAAAAGAATGGGTATGCAATAATGGTTATTTTATGGTGTATTGGCTTTTTAGGAATTAACACAAAAATTACTGCATCCATTGTGAACCACAACACAATGCCATCAAACCCTGACCAGACCTTCAGCAGCAGCCAATTTTGCCGCTGCAACCGTGCCAACCTGTCCTGCATAGGCCTTATCACCCACGAACATGCCAGCAGTCAACTAGGACCACCCCCTTAATCTTTGCTCACGAAGCCAAGCCAGGAACTTCATAGGGGTCATTTGAAAGGTTTAAAGTATGTTACCAGCAGAAATTTCATTCCAGATTTCTAATCACCTACAGCTGGGACTATAGAATACGCCGGCTGCAACTGTTGGCCGGGAGTGATGACCTGTGATGCGTGAGGACTGGATTCGTGTGGCTGGGCAGTCGATGACATACAACACTCCACATTTGCCCTTACTTAAGCTAGACGGGCGGTCAGAGACGCCCCTCCAATCAATCGGCCGGTCACGTCCCGACTCTTATTGCTCTAATAACAAATCCAAACTTTATGATACATATAGGCTAGAAAGCGGTGGCTAAGGGTCTTAGTGTCCTAGGTATCATATTAATCTAGTAGTGAAGTTAATCAAGTAGTGAAGTTCCAATTCTGAAACTGTGGGGTGTGTGGAGTACCCCTTCAACACCATTACACCCAGGTTCACCCTGATACGGAGTGGTAGTACCTGCTAAGGTTGCGTGTATGGTTTAAATAGAAAAATGAGTTTAATTTTTTTTTAATTGAGTTTAAAGAATTGAATACCCATCAAGAATGAATAAAACAAAAGGTATTCGGCATAAAATAACCCAACAAAGATTGTCATGCCAAGAACTAACCAATCAACTATTTTTTAACTAGGGTTATCTGACATCTTTCATTAATTATTTCATGTCTCAAAATGTATTCTTGCTCTTTCTTTCCATCTTTCTTTCTTTTCTACTTTCATTCTTTCTTTCTTTCTTACTTACTTTCCTTCTTTCTTTCTTTCTGTCTTACTTTCCTTCTTTCTTTCTTTCCTACTTTCATTAATTCTTTCTTTCTTTCTTTCTTACTTTCCTACTTTCTTTCTTTCCTACTTTCATTCTTTCTTCTTACTTTCCTTCTTTCTTTCTTTCCTACTTTCATTCCTTCTCTCTTTCTTTCTTTCTTTCTCTTCTTTCTTCTTTTTCTTTCTTTTTTTTACTTTCCTCTTCTTTCTTTCCTACTTTCATTCTTTCTTTCTTTTTGCTTTCCTACTTTCCTTCTTTCTTTCTTTCCTACTTTCATTCTTTCTTTCTTTCTTTCTTTCTTTCTTCTTACTTTCTCATTTTCTCTTTCTTTCTTCTTTCTTACTTCTTTACTTCTTTTCTTTCTTTCCTACTTTCATTCTTACTTACTTTTTTCTTTTTACTTTCTTACTTTCCTTCTTCTTTCTTTCCTACTTTCTTACTTACTTTCTTTCTTTCCTACTTTCATTCTTTCTTTCATTCTTACTTTCATACTTTCTTTCTTTCCTACTTTCATTCTTATTTACTTTCTTACTTTCTTACTTTCCTTCTTTCTTTCTTTCCTACTTTCTTACTTCCTTTCTTTCTTGGTCTCTAGGTTATCTTTTATGTCCTTAGGCCTTTTCTTTAAAACATACTTCTTGTTTCTTTTTCTTTCATATTATTTTTTTTCTCTTTCCTTTTATTGTCTTTCCTTTTTTCTTTATTTGTTTATTTTATCATATTTTTGCTTTCCTCATTTTTAAAATCTTCTTCAAGTTTCATTTTCTTTTATTTTCTTCTCTTTTCTCCTCCTCTTCTTTTCTTCATTTGTTTCTTTTCTTTTCTCTTTCATTCTTTCTTTTTTCTTTATCCGTCCCTTCTCTTTAAATATTTCTCTTTTTCCTCGATTTATGTAAATAATTATTTATTCATTCCCCCCCTTCCTTCATTCCTTCCCTACTTTCCAAATATTTCAATCTTTTCTCTCTTTCCTTCTCATATTCTCTTTTCATTTGTCTTTTCTTTTTTTCCCTTTCTTTCTTTTGTTTATATTTCATCATTTTTTTATTCGCGTTTTAAATCTTTCTTTTTTTTTTTTTATTTCCTACTTTCTTTCTTTTTATCTTTGTATTCATTAATTTTTTCTTTCCTTTTTTATTTGATTTTTTTCTATTTTCTTCTTCCCTTTGTCGTTCTTCTTTCATTCCTTTCTTCCTTCATTTCTTCTTCTTTATATTCATATCATTTTTTTAATTCCTTTTTTGATATTTCCTTTTCATTTCTTTCTTTCTTTCTTTCTTTCTTTCTTTCTTTCTTTCTTTTCTTTCTTTCTTTATATTTATTTACCTCCCTTCTTCCTTTAACATTTAGACTTTTTCCTTTTATTCATAATTTTCCTTTGTGCTTCAGCATTCTTTCTCTATTTATTTATTCATTCATTCATTTTTATGCATTTCCTGTGAATTTTGCATTTGCCTCTCTTTTACTTTTTCATTTTTTTTTTCGATTTTTGAAAATAAATTTATTAATTAGTCTGTCTGTCTGTCTATCTGTCTGTCTGTCTACTTGCCCCCTCCTCTCTCTCTCTCTCTCTCTCTCTCTCTCTCTCTCTCTCTCTCTCCTCTCTCTCTTTGCATATTTATATCTTCCCACAAGCACAGTGGCATCAAGCTCCTCTTCTCTTTTAAATTTATTTATTCAGTCCCCTTTCAATCTTCTTCTTCTTCTTCTTCTTCTTCTTCTTCTTCTTCCCTTGACTGACTCCTCCTCCCCCTCTTTCTCTCTCTGCGTCTATTTTCAGAAAATTACTTTAGTTCTTCTTCTTCTTCTTCTTCTTCTTCTTCTTCTTCTTCTCTTCTTCCCATGACTGACTCTCCCCCCCTCTCTCTCTCTATCTATCTATCTATTTTCAGAAAATTCCTTTAGTTCTTCTTCTTCTTCTTCTTCTTCTTCTTCTTCTTCTTCTTCTTCTTCAATTTCCTCCGGAGTCTGACTCAAGAGCTGATCGCATTTCACTGTCGCTCATGACGTAAGTGCATCAGGAAATGACGTCATCCACCTGATAATCAATATCCCATAATCATCGCTTAAGAAGGGCGTCCGTAATTCACCTGCGCAAATTGAGTGCGCCGAACCGGAAGTGGTTCTGATAGAGTTAATAGCCTAACATCGTTCAAATATGGCGACTCACATTAACTGATCGTTGACTGACGCTGTTTAAAGAGTATGAACCATAGAGGACCTGCATGATTGCATCGTTAAAGACTTCGTAAGTTCACCTTTGAACCAGGATTATAAACAGTGGTAAATGGATTGATGTTTCATGCGAGGACGTTAATTTGTAATTATATGCAAACATTACTGACTTAGATGGTAAACAGTTAGAATATCTGACCGTGATGCTTTCGTTTCGGGTTCAATTATATACTGAGAAACTTAACCAGAAAAAACAAAGAATTTTCTTTTTTTTAAGGGAGAGCTCTAAGCAAATCGTTTATCTTCGTGTGTTTACAATATGTTTTCTACAATTTCCGGCAACTGTTATGTATTACCTGACAAACTGTTCCTATCATTCATTGCCCTCGGGAGGTCCTCTGTGCAGCATCTAGTATTTGCACAGAGCTGTTCAATGTAGGTATTTGCTGGAAAACCTGCACCAGCATAGGCACGTGCTAGTTTCCACAGGAGAACGTCGCTTATGAGTTCGTCCTTGCTTCTGCAGCAGTGTTCAGATATCTTGTTCGTCTCACTCGGATGGTTTATGTGATAGGGGGCAAATTGTTACATAATAATTGGATCCCTAATACATTTTAAGGTAGTGTAGAAATCATTATGGCGATCAGTACAGCTGATGGCCTTGAGAGTGAGTGACGGCGCTTGACCTCGATCTCACCTTGCGTTCTGCGGATGGAACGTGAGAACCGGAAGGCAATAGAAGGCCCCCTTCCGGTTTAAGGATACTAAGTAAGTAACTTAGTCAGTTAGAACTTAGAAGCCGAGCTAGCAACATGTAAGCCTCATCTGCGCAGATTGTCTGGTGGGGATCTGGAATAAAGTAACATCAACATAAATCGAAGTTGTTTATTACTAAAAACTAACAATGACACAAGGCTTCTGATAAGGAATGATCCCCAAACAGAAACCAGACCCGGAATCCTCATAGAAGACCAGACGAGACCTTAGAAGATATACCAGACCAAGATAGATGATAGACGACCAGAGTAAGAAGTAATAAGAAAGGTATATAACGTTATATGCTGATTTGGCTTAGTGAAAAGACCAGTATATAACATATACCTATTTAGTGCCGGTAAAGAAGGCGCTATGCAACAAAATGGCCGTACAGTTGCTTCTACGATTTGTTTAAGATTGCACACGACATTCGTGTGTAGCTCCTATCCAGCTTATTCTCTAAGCAGAAATCTTAGCAGCTTACTTTTTAGCAGAAATCGACAATGGATGTATGACTCCAGGGTTGGTTTGTTTGTTTTGGTTTACGGCATATCAACCTCGGTGGATCATTTAATACCGGCAAAGTTTTGAAACATCCGTAGCGATAGTTTGGTAGAAAAAATTTTAACTCAATTTTTCTATAAACAATTTTTCTATTTAACGCATAGATGGGACCATAAAAGTTTCTACCACTCCGGGTCAGAGTGGCTCTTGGAGTAATGGTGATGAAAGGGTACTCTACATTCCCCAGGCATCCAAAACTGGAACCTCACCATCAGTTTGAATTTAACGTCATGCCCAGGATATGAAAACACTTAGCCACCTCCTTCTTGCACATATATGATAAAAAGTGTTCGGGCTTGCCATAAGGGCAATAGGGTTGGGTTCCGGAGTCAAGAAGAGTTCAAAGATGGTTGGTGGCTTGCTTGGTTTTACAGCGTTTGACAACTTGTTGTTATTGTTGTTGTGGTTTTGTGTTGTTGTTGTTGTTGTTGTTGTTGGTGGTGGTGGTTTTTTGTAGTTGTTTTTCGAGCAGTTATATAGTTTTAAATAATTAATGATGATTACACCTTGTTTTTGTTTATTTTTTTATGGTGTTATCGTTTGTTTTTTTTTTTTGTTTTTTTCAAGCAATTATATAGTTTCAAGTAACTAATCATATCTTGTTATTGTATTTATGTAGTTAAGTCAGTTAATTGAAACGAAAAGAACTTATTTTATAAGTACACTCCATAGTAAGTCATCTCTCAAACCGTCTACCCTGAAGATATATATTGAGTTTAAGCAGCTATTACAGCGTGTAATAAGGAGGATGAAAAATGAGTGGTGATCTAAAATTTCCTCTGAAATTCAGAAGGCCTTTAATAAAAAGGACCAAAAACTGTTCTATAGCCTCATGCGTACAGTTTTCGGTCCATTAACTTCTTCCGTTGTTCCTCTAAGGTCAAGGGACAACATCACCTTGATTAAAGAACCCAAAAAAATCCTTCAACGATGGCAACAACACTTCACGGATTTATTTAATAACCCTTCTGTAGTCAGTGCTGATGTTCTGCAGAGTCTTCCTCAACAGGAGACCAAATATGAGATGGACCATTTACCAACTTTTACAGAATTTGAAATGGCTATCAAACAAATTAATTCTGGAAGGGCACCAGGTTTGGATGGGCTTCCAGTGGAACTGTTGAAGGTTAAAAGTTTTAATGTCAATCTTGCTCTGTTTGATCTCTTAACTCAATATTGTTTTGTATTTGTGTTGTTTTGTGTTCTTGTCTGTTCCTTTTTAATGATAATAATCTGATGGCACACAGTCAAGGAGTTTCACCTATTCGTGAAGTTCCAGTTCTGGATCTATGGGGAATGTGGAGTATCCCTTCATCACCATTGCTCCCAGGTCCATT
Source organism: Doryteuthis pealeii (assembly GCA_023376005.1). NCBI lineage: Eukaryota > Metazoa > Mollusca > Cephalopoda > Myopsida > Loliginidae > Doryteuthis > Doryteuthis pealeii. The sequence continues at coordinate 39,000,499 of CM042165.1, read as the reverse complement.
CTGACCCGGAGTGGTAGTGCCTGTTAGAGTCCCACCTATGGGTTAATTAGAAAATAAAATAAGTTTATAAAAATGTGTTTAAAAATTAAGTTTTAAAAGAAATTGAGTGCCCATTAAGAATGAATACAACAAAAATGTCTTCGGCGTAAAATAACATGCCGTAAAACCCAACCAACCCAAAATTCACCTATTCCTATCTAATATCAATAATTTGCATACTCTGAATGGTTTAATATGTAACTGAGCATAAAGCATGTAATTGTTTAAAAATTGAGTTTCAAGAATTGAATACCCATCAAGAATGAATAAAACAATAGATATTCGGCATAAAATAACCCAACACAGATTGTCATGCCAAGAACTAATCAATCAACTATTTTTATAACTAGGGTTATCCGTCATCTTTCATTAATTATTTCATGTCTCAAAATGTATTCTTGCTCTTTCTTTCCTTCTTTCTTTCCTCCCTACTTTCATTCTTTCTTTCTTTCTTTCTTTCTTTCTTACTTTCCTTCTTTCTTATTTTCCTTCTTACTTTCCTACATTCATTCTTACTTTCTTATTTTCCTTCTTTCTTTCTTCCTTCCTGTCTTTCTTTCCTACTTTCTTTCTTTCCTTCTTTCATTCTTTCATTCTTTCCTACTTTCATTCTTACTTTCTTTCTTTCTTATTTTCTTTCTTTCTTTCTTTCTTTCTTTCCTACTTTCTTTCTTTCTTTCTTTCCTACTTTCATTCTATCTTTCTTATTTTCCTTCTTTCTATCTTTCCTACTTTCATTCTTACTTACTTTCTTTCTTTCTTACTTTCTTATTTTCCTTCTTTCTTTCTTTCTTTCTTTCTTTCTTTCCTACTTTCTTTCTTTCTTTCTTTCTTTCAGACTTTCATTCTATCTTTCTTACTTTCTTTCTTTCTTTCCTACTTTCATTCTTACTTACTTTCTTTCTCTTTTACTTTCTTACTTTCCTTCTTTCTTTCTTTCCTAATTTCTTTCTTTCTTTCTTTCCTACTTTCATTCTTTCTTTCATTCTGACTTCCTTCCTTTCTTTCTTTCTTTCCTACTTTCATTCTGACTTCCTTTCTTTCTTTCTTTCTGACTTCCTTTCTTTCTTTCTTTCTTTCTTTCTTTCTTATTTACTTTCTTTCTTTCCTACTTTCTTCCTTCCTTTCTTTCTTGGTTTAATATGTTTACTAAGTATAAAGTGCCTAATTGTTTAAAAGTATTGTGAATTCTAATTGCTTGTAAATTTCTAATATTTCATCTCAATACCTTTGTTGGCTTAAAAATGTTCACTTTGGTTTGATTTGGCTTATTTAACGGCATATCAAACACTTATGTATTATTTAATACCGAAATTTGATTCATATGCAAATGTCTGATTTTAACAATAACTAGTTATATTTTGATTGTTGATTTGTTGTTCGGTTGGATTTTCACGATATGTCAACACGATACCGAAGTCGTTTTGTCTTGTTCATTCTTGTTGAATCCTACAAAGAGCATTATTTCTTAACCTCTATACATAAAAATAACACTTGACATGCTGTTAAAATTATTCATTCAGTTAATCAATCAATCTTTCAAAACGTCCACAGGAGAACGTCACTAGTGAAATCTATGCCTGAAATAATTAAGGATGTTGTTAAAGTTCGTAGAGGGGCAACTAAATACTTACTTAATTTTTCTTTTTTTTTCTTTTCTTTTTTCTTTTTTTTTTTGTCAATGATTTCCCTCGATAAGAAATTGTTTTGGTGATGGTGAAGTCATTTTTCGCGACGACAATTTATCTTTGCACATAGCAAATGTGATTACATTATTTCATTAGGAAGGGCATATAAAAACAATGGCAAGGCCAGGGACACATTCTGTATCTAAATCCAATTGAAATTTAGGGTTTATTTGGTGGTGATCCATAACAGTTTAACTACAGTGTATGAATTAACTTTTTTGCGAATTGGTTTACGATTTAGGGTTTGGGGGATTAAGGTTGTTTTTAATTACGTATCGCTAAAAAAAAACACACAACAAAAAACCCAAATTACTATACATTTAATGTTGAAAATTTTTTTTAAATCCAAATTTAATTGAAATTATACATTGCAATACTAACTCAAACAAATGAGACTAATGTGTCTACCGTTGGATTCAATAATTAATTTCAATGGTTAATTAAATGTATATTAATTTGCATTTTTTGGTGGGGTAAGCATTAGGTGATTAAAAACAACCTTAATCCCCAAACCCCTAAATTGTAACCCAATTCGCAAAAAAGTTCATTCATACACTGTAGTTAAACTGTCGTGGATTACCACCAAATAAGTTTCCGTTTTAATTTTCCAACCAATTTGGTTGTATAAATATTTATTACGTAAAATAACCACATAAATTTGATACAAGGCCTAAAATGGGAGGAAGAATTCTTGCACGCCAAATGCACGCCAAATAGCTTCTCCTATTTATGAAATTTCTCAATGTCAGCAGTAGGCATTGCCGTTAAAAAAAATTGGCCAATTAAAACGTGCATTGAACGCATTTAAGATCATTGTTAACTGTCCTAAAATCATTTGCTAACTGTACTTTCTGTGAGCAAGAACTATTGATAAAACATTCTTTCATACCTAGAATTTCAAGACAAGGATTACAAAATCTACTGATACTACACTATTTTCTATGTAGGATTTTAAGGAACACTACAGAAGGGCCCGGGTTAGCTCAGTCGGTAGAGCGTTCGGCTAGAAACCACAAGGTTCCCAGTTCAATACTGGCCCTCGCCAACTCAGTGTATAAGTAGCACAGAGGTAAAGTAAGGAGCTGGTAGTAGGTGTAGCGCTCTACATCAAAGCCAAAAACAATCTCCTTGGTCTAGCGCTAGTGAAAAGGCGATAGACCCCCTCGCTGATTGGCTGATACTGACTTTAGGCCACCTGACGACTTTACTTACAGACTAGAATTACAGGAATTAACCAATTGAACCCAAACTCAACACCGACTTGGATTTACCAACAGAAGAAATAAACGCCTAAAATGGTGACCGGAATTTTAACAGGATGTAGATAATTTTTTGAAATGGTTAAGAAGATCTATTAACTACCCATTCGAGGAATTAGGGACCATTTTGATAAATAATATTCCTTTCAACACTCCGCACTGGTTCCTCTAGCTTTCTTTCCCTCCCCCTCTCTCTCTCTCTCTCTCTCTCTCTCTCTCTCTATATATATATATATATATATATTATATATTATATATATAATATATATATATATATCACTGACTTTTTTTGTTTTTTTTTTCCTTCTTTCATCTTATTATGTTCGATTGAAAAAGATTAGCGTTGTCGCTTCCGTGCGCCCATCCCTCTCTATATATTTCTCTTTCTTTCTTTCTTATTATATTTTTCTGGGTAGCAGGGCATTTTTCTTTCTTTATGATAAAAACAGAATGGTCCATTATTTAGCCGAGGTAACGACACTCATGAGTTGCGGTAATAGAGATGAGACTGTTAACCATATACTCTGCGAATGTAGCAAACTAGCACAACGAGAATACAAAACTAGACACGACTGGGTTGGGAAGGTGATCCACTGGGAATTATGCAAGAAATTAAATTTTGACCACACACCAAAATGATATATGCATAAACCAGAATCTGTTCTTGAGAACGAAACGCATAAAATTCTCTGGGACTTTGAAATTAAAACGGATCACCTTATCCCAGCAAGAAGACCAGACCTAGTGTTGATTAACAAAAAAGAAAGAACTTGTCAACTGGTTGATTTTGCAGTGCCAGCAGATCACAGGGTGAAGTTAAAGGAAAATGAAAAAATTGACAAATATCTGGACCTTGCCAGAGAACTTAAAAAGTTATGGAATATGAAAGTGAAAGTGATACCAATTGTAGTTGGTGTACTTGGAACAGTCCCAAAAGGATTAGAAAAAGGGCTTGGAAAGTTTGGATATCAGAGGAAGGATTGAAACCATTCAGAACACTGCAGTGCTGCAATCTGCCAGAATACTCAGAAGAGTCCTGGAGACCTGAGGAGACTTGCTGTCACTCAGACTCCAGTGAAAGACCATCAGCTAACACTGATGTGAAAACTCAAAAGGAGTAAATAATAATAATAGTATTATTAATATATATAGAGATAATAAGAGTATTATTAATATATAGAGAGATAGTAATAATTACCGTCCTGTCGGTGGGGCGTTAGAATGCACCGACTGCACTTCTGCAGAGGGGTAAGACTCCCCCAATGGGGCTACCTGTTGGCCGTGGGTGGCGACCCGTGATGCTTAAGGATAGAGCCCAGGTGGATGAGCAGTTCATGACTTTCAATACTCCACTTTGGCCCTATCTTGGGCTAGACGGGCGGTCGGAGAGGCCCCCTCCGATCAATCGGCTGGTTACGTCAAGCCCTAGCACCTATATGATTTTCCGAACCCTATTGCCCTTATGGCAAGCCCCAACCCTTTTTATCATATGGGTGCTAGAAGGCGGTGACTGCGGGTCTACATGTCCTGGGAATGACGTTAAACTCTATCTGATGGTGAGGTTCCAGTTCTGGAGGTTTGGGGAATGTGGAGCACCCCTTCATAACCATTGCTCCCTGGTCCACTCTGGCCCAGAGTGGTAGTACCTGTTATGGTCCCATCTATGGGTTAAATAGAAAAATGTATTTATAAAAAAATTGTATTATCCATTAAGAATTAATTTATTTCAAAACTTTATCGGCATTAAATGACCCACTGAGGTTGATATGCTGGGCGGCCCACATTAGCGTGCCCATGCGCTGGCTTCCACAGTAGTACGTCGCTTATGATTTCGTCCTTGCTTCTCCAGCAGTGACCTGCATGTCTAGTCCGTCTCACTCGTATGGTTTGTGAGATGGGGAGTAGGTGGCCATACAGTTGCTCTTTTGTGGGGTGCTGTTTCCACGACCTATCCAGGACCGCCCGTAGCATTCTCGTACAGCTCCAATTTAGCTCATTCTCAAGGCGCTTCGTTAGAGTCCAGGTGGTACAGCCATACAGCAGTACCGACACAACCACAGCCTGGAAGAATCGTCTCTTTAGCTTGTCGGGGAGATCCAGTCAATAGACGATTTTTTTAAATCATAAAACTAACCTCTAACCCTAAACCCTAACCCTAACCCCTAACAAACAACCGGATATTGACGGTGTGAATGAAAAACATGTCCTTTCTTAATCGAGATCAAAAAGGGTTGCCTAAAGGTAATATGGTCCTCTTTTTTTTTTACTCCTTTAATAAATTTGCTGATTTTACTTACTTATGATACAAACCTTCTGACATTGAGTTTTTTAGACTCCCATGCCTCTCAGGCGACATCTTTCGAAATAGAACTTTTATACCGCCCGAATAGTGTTCTCTTGCTAGTTATTATAAAGTATAGTTCTTTCCATCAATCAAGAGAGTCACCAGACAGTATTAGAGGGCGACAAGAGAGTCACCAGACAGTATTAGAGGGCGGCAAGAGAGTCACCAGACAGTATTAGAGAGAGGCAAGAGAGTCACCAGACAGTATTAGAGAGCACCAAGAGCGCCACCAGACAGTATTAGAGGGCGGCAAGAGAGTCACCAGAAAGTATTAGAGGGAGGCAAGAGCGCTACAGACAGTATTAGATGGCGGCAAGAGAGTCACCAGACAGTATTAGAGGGCGGCAAGAGAGTCACCAGACAGTATTAGAGTGGGGAAAGAGAGTCACCAGACAGTATTAGAGGGCGGCAAGAGAGTCACCAGACAGTATTAGTGGGGGCGGGGGGCAAGAGAATCACCAGACAGTATTAGAGAGCGCCAAGAGCGCCACCAGACAGTATTAGAGGGCGGCAAGAGAGTCACCAGACAGTATTAGAGTGGGGAAAGAGAGTCACCAGACAGTATTAGAGGGAGGCAAGAGAATCACCAGACAGTATTAGAGGACGGCAAGAGAGTCACCAGACAGTATTAGAGGACGGCAAGAGAGTCACCAGACAGTATTAGAGGCGGCAAGAGAGTCACCAGACAGATTAGAGGCGCAAGAGAGTCACCAGACAGTATTAGAGGGGGCAAGAGAATCACCAGACAGTATTAGAGGCGACAAGAGAGTCACCAGACAGTATTAGAGGCGGCAAGAGAGTCACCAGACAGTATTAGTGGGGGGGCAAGAGAATCACCAGACAGTATTAGACAGTATTAGAGAGCGCCAAGAGCGCCACCAGACAGTATTAGAGGGCGGCAAGAGAGTCACCAGACAGTATTAGAGTGGGGAAAGAGAGTCACCAGACAGTATTAGAGGGAGGCAAGAGAGTCACCAGACTGCCACTCGGACAAATAGGGACCATTTTGATAAAGAATATTTATGATTAGAGGAATAGCTGAGAAAAGTACAACTGACTCAGGTTCGACTATAGAACCATATATGATATGAACACAACAAGCCTTAGGATTTAAATAGTTTTCTAGCAAATGTCTTCAAACGATCTCATTGTTATTGTAAATTGCTTGATAAAATAATGACCCCAAAGAAAAGAATGCATTAATTATGATGCAATTATAGATAATTTAGCTTGGAGCTATTTTTCTCATTACCCCAAAGATTTAATTTGCTTTTCATTGTTAATGGTTTGGCCGTGTTATTTCGCTTATATTTCGTTAATATGAAATAAAACTATTACACTATTATACAACGTCTTAAAAATGATATGAGATGATGTCCAGAAAAACGTTATATATATATATATATATAATATATATATATATATAATATATATAAGTAAAGAAATAACAAAAGACTTAGAGATTTTGCATTATAGTCTATTTCAGGGAGCTTAGCCAAAGTGCCTAACTCTCCCGGCTCATCAGAGGCGAATGACATTAAGAGCACACATTGAGTTCTCAAACTGCGACGGGATTTTTAAAAAACTCTTGTGTCTTAAGAAGATTTCTTCTCTGGACTTTTGGATTATATATATTATATATATATATATATATATATATATATATATATATATATATATATATATAATCCAAAAGTACAGAGAAGAAATCTTCCTTACGACACAAGGGTTTTATATATATATATATATATATGTATATATATATATATATATATATATATATATATATATATATATATATGAAGAATTAAGGATTGAATTAATCCGACAAAATGAGGTTGAGAATAGAAGAAAAATTTAGATATAACAACACAACTATATTCAATTGATATTTCGCCTCATTATTGGCTGAAGCTTTTTCAAAATTTATTGACTTAAGTGCTTGTACATTCTGCTTTTATAGTGAAAAGGTAGATGGGTAAGAGGGGAAAGAAAGAGAGGTTCTTGGTGAGTGCTTTTCCAGTTTAGAGGTAACTACAGCTCGAGCCCAGCGCCTAAACTTTTTTCTTTATTCATAATATCCATAACATTAAATTAATCCCTTCATATATAAAATATGTACAAAACACAACAAAACACATAATAGACTACTAGACCATCACCATCACAAACATACATCACAAACACACTCTCTCGCGACCCATTATATTATATCAACAATGTGATACAATAAAACTAATCTCCGAGTTATCACCATAAGATCTTCAGGTATTGAGAATTCCACCTGAAATACTAATAGCAGCGTACCGATTAATCAGGCTCAAGTCTCGACTCACACGATCTCATTGTGATCGACTTTCTTGTATACTCGTGTATATTACAATGTAGTGCAACGACGATAGAATGTGCTCGTACTCAGTAGCTGATCTTGCCATAATCTGAAGACAAGGAGCTTGTTAAGGATGATCCGCTTATGGTGGTCCTCAAATTTCCTTTTCATAAAAAATACCTAAAAATAATAATAAAATAATAAAAGAAATAAAAGATAAACCGTGAAAAAATACCACTAACGAGAGTATTAAAGTTACGTGATTGATCCTATAGGTGTTCGAAAAATGTCCAAAATCAGCAAGAACTTCGAGTAGGCTTTCTATGTATCTTTTATAAGTAAGGATCTCGCGTTCTACCTTCGTAATTGAGCACCTACTTTGTAGTGTAAAGTGTATATCGCTGTAATCCTAAACCCTCTCTCCTGAATTGACTCAAATCAGAACCCCTATAAGCAGATTCGAGTGGCCCATTAATTCACTGGTAATGTCCAGCCTTTTATCATTATATATCACACTGATACACACACAACAACATGAACATCATGCGAACCCTAGCAACACCTACCTGTTTATTAATTCTCCTAGAATGTCCTTCATTCATTTATATATGTATTAGCATTTATGACACTACTAGTATCGACCTGTACTAATATATATGCCCTCTGATCCCAAGGTCTGAAAATCAATTGGAAAACAGCTCTGACAGTGAATCGTCATAACAACCTAGCCCTCGTATTCCGTGCGAGATATTTCTTAAAACTTGTATTTGAAGCGGGAGGTAACTGCTCATATAGTCCTGCATACTTTCGCTTTATTTTTTAGTATAGCAGTATACCTCCCACCCTGACGCCCGTTTGCATTCATTCTTTGTTATTACTTAGATTAAGAGATATCTATTCCTCAGTTCAGGTGATAATCAAATTATGTGCTGTTGTAGATTCTTCACTACTCCATCGCTCCTTTTTCCTTTTTTTACCTTTGTCTAGACATAGCTTTACCTCTTTTCTCTACCTTTCGTATACTATTTAATGCTACATTTACCAAGCCATATGTATCTTATTTCTTCCACTCTTTTAAACAGATCCTCCCGGCACCCAATAAAATAAAATAAATTAAAAATCAATTCCTCCCCTTCTGCTCAATTTGATTTCTTCACTTTTTTGGTTTTTATATATTATATAGTTGCGATTACTTGAGCTCGTGTGTGAAGCGAGTTCACACCTACCATTCACGCTCCTCCCAGATTCCCTGTGTAATCATGAGCCGAGTTGGCGAGGGCCATAGTGGGTGTGATCTAGAGAACCCAGAACCTTGTGCTATTCTTTAGTTCGTGGTGTGTGACTACTACCTACTTAAATATTTCCGCAGTGAATTATTCGTATTTGTATAACCATTGCTCGACATCTCCCAATTTCATGTTTTCACTTGGATATACAAAAGTCTTACGTGATTTAATGTTTTGTATGGTAGAATTATATGATCTCTCATTTCTCATGAGATGTATGCCCAGTGTGAAAAGTTGCGTGTATCCCGTAGGGCATTCTCTGATATTGCATCCTAGGGGCTCTTGGTCGCTATATATAAATCAGACTGAGTATCTAAATCTACCCTCGCTCTTATCCTCTACCACTTCTATAACTTCCCTGATTCCCTCGTTGCCTTTTCATAGTGAGGAGAGTCATACCCTAATACTTTCCATCTTCTTTTCCATGCGTGTTACCCCTTTTGTAGCGATATCCCCCCGCCTTCGCGCTTCCATCCTCACTAATACTAAACCTGATCTGGTCTCTCCACTCCTCTCTCTTGCACCGTACGCTCACTCCTTCATCAGTCTCGTCTCTTCTCCTCAAGAATACAAGGTAAGCTTCTCCTCTCTTCTCTACTTATGTTCTCTCTTTCTCTTCTACATCTTATACCGATTGCGTCCCTATCTGTCTTCGATGGTCTGCCGTGCTTTCTGGTTATCATATGTGCCGCTCCACCTGCTTCCATGCTCTCTCTATTGCTCGTCTGTCTGTCTACTTTCTCATCACTTATTGTCTGTCCACGCGCCCCACTTTAGATTTGTCTTCTGATCCTGTGAAACGTGCTTCGTCTAGTATCTCATTCTATCTATCCATTATTTTAATACACTAGGACTCAAGTCTACACATCGCGATATACAACGAAGCAACAACTGACTATTACAAACTCATATTCTTATTCAAGTAAACAATTATCACTCCAAATTAACCATAATAGATTGGGCATCACTAATATATTATATCCTAACAAAGATACTTGACACTTCGAGATACAGAAGTTGAGAACTTTGGATCATTATTATATCAGTATATAAAATAAAAAGTGGGTATTGGTGATGAAGAGCCGCCACCTTCAACTCACTTTTCGCTCATACCGTGAGGATAAATCGCGCTACCGATACAGGTTATGAGGAGGTCGAGATCACAAAATTACGGACATTGGAGGATCTACCTCGTCTCACAAGACGTGACTTCCTCTAAACGACAATACACAAAAAGTGTCGTACTTTTGAATAGAGTGCACACTTAATTGATTATATACTGGTCATATAAAAACGTTAATTGGACACTAATCAAGTGAAA
>CM042165.1:38969780-38990133 GCA_023376005.1 Doryteuthis pealeii | reverse complement strand
CCACCAGAGAGATTCTTCTTCTTTCTTCTTTCTCCTCTTTTCTCTCTCTTCTCTCTCCACCTGTTCCTTTTCGTTCATTGCTTCTGAAAAGTCATCCTCTCGATATCCAGTATCCGTACAGAGGTGATCAATGTAAGTATTTGCTGGTCGGACCACTCTGGTATGTCCATGCGTAGATGTCACATCGAGCGGCCTGGCGACTCGATGTTAAAATCTAATGTTATTAAGAGCCAACAATAGCCTCACCTGTCGACTGACGCTGTAGAATACTCCGACTGCACCTCTCTAGAGGGGTAAAATTCCCACAATGGGGACACCTGTTGGCCGTGGTTGGCGACCCATGAAGCAAAAGTAATTACATTTATTTTTACTTTATTCTAATTGATTTCAATGTAGAGTTATACATAGGATTGCTTTTAATACGTTTGAGAATTAAACAATATTTGATATCAATAACACCAAGTCATTAAATATTAAACACGGTATGCAAATTATTCCCACCATATATCATGTAAATATTTCTTTCTTAATGATTTATAACACATATTGCTGGACTCTTACAACATAGATAACATAAACTGTTTTAAGGGAAATCTATCTCAGCTAGACCTTAATAGAGACAGTGTTAATGAATAAGATGCTAATTGAGATTAAATAACGATTATTTAATACCCATTGAGAATATGAGATAAATTGTGGTGTTGGTGGTTTTTCCAGTTTCGGTTATAGACAGACAGACACATAATCGTCTTATATATATATATATATATATATATATATATATATATATATGGGGGTGGTTGTGAGATTATCTTGTTCTTACCTTGTAGTTTGGGCGTACGTTTAATTGTGTAAATAAATTGTGTCTAAATAACTAAGAGAATTGGGACGTTGGTGGTTATGTAGTTTCAGTTATAGACAAACACATAATCGTCTTATAACACACACACACACACACACACACACACACATATATATACATATATATATATATATATATATATTTTATATATATGGAGGATATGTGCTAATTGAAGTCGTAGTAATTTTGAAAATTAATTAGTTAATAATTAATGATTTTTTTTTTTAAATCATTAATTATTAACTAATTAATTTTCAAAATTAGGCATGACCTCAATTAAGTACATATCCTCAAAAAATTGTCGGCTTAAAGCCATATAGAAATAAACACATTTGTTTGTTTACTTAACCTCATATATATATATATATATATATATATATATATATATATATGGGAGGGTTGTGCTGTTATCTTGTTTCTTGCCTTGTCGTTTTCGCGTATGTTTAATTGTGTAGTTTTTGTCTTAGTTTGGTGTGTGCGTGTAGTCCTTCTATCTCTCTCTCTCTCTCTCTCTCTCTCTCTCTCTCTCTCTCTCTCTCTCTCTCCACATGTCCCTTTCGTTCATTGCTTCTGACAAGTCCTCCTCACGATATCCAGTAGCCGTACAGAGGTGATCAATGTAAGTATTTGCTGGTCGGACCACTCTGGTATGTCCATGCGTAGGTGTCCACAAGAGAACGTCACATGGGTTCGAGGTTACTTCACCAGCAGTGTCTAGCGTGTCTTGCTCATCTTATAATGATGGTTTGTGTGATAGGAAGAAAGTGGTCTACAGCTGCCTTTTTTTTCTTGGGGGGGGATGATGCTTCCAGGATTTGTTCATGGTAGCACACAGAATCCTTGAGTAGTTTCCATCTAGATTTTTTCTGGGCATTTTCGTCCAAGTCGTGCATCCATACAGTAGCACTGTCACTATATAATTTTAATTGGAAGAATTATCGCTTTGTCTAATCAGAGAGATCAATAATCTATCGATAGCAGTCCATGCTTTCCTATGCGTATATTGACATCTCTTTCCATAGATGAGATATTACTACGATGTATGTTAACGGATCTACTAGATGAAGATGTCTCTACACTGCATCCAATGTAGAGACATCTTCATCTTGTTTAAAATACACATGAACACTGTTTTTTTTAACTGAGTTCACATAGTGGCCAAGACAATTTGCTGCCTTCACTAGGCTATGCAGCCATTTTTCAACTTGTGCAGGTGTATTTGCGAGAAGCGCTAAATCATCTGCGTAGTCGGAATATGTAATAGTTTCTTGCTCTTTTTAGACGGAAACTTTTTTTCATTAGATCTAATGACGTTTGTAGTATGTCGTCGGGGCGGGGTGGCCTAATGTCGGTATGAGCCATACAGCGAGGGACTCTATCCCCTTTTCACTAGCGCTAGATCAAGGAGATTATTTTAGCATCTGAGGTAGAGCGCCACACCTACAATCAGCTCTTTGCTTTACCGCACAGACCCTGTGCTACTCATACGATGAGTTGGCGAGGAGCGGTATCGAACTAGGAACCTTGTGGTTTCTAGCCGGACGCTCTACCGATTGAGCTAACCCGGCCCCTGTGGATAATGCATCTTCTTGTAGGACTCCGCGACAATCCTGAGAAAATCATGTAATCGTTAAAATTCTAGTATTAGGTGAGCTGCAATGAACATTGAGAATATAAAACCATAATTATCAAGCATTTACAAAGGAATTAGATAACTCATAAGGATTTGATATGCCGTTTAAAATAACTCTAAACCTAACCATCCCATGTCTGACGTCAGGAAATCAACTGTAACGCGAAGAAAATGCTTCTAAATGAAATTCATTTTCTAGAATTACTCCACATTCCCCAGAGCTCCGGAATTGGAACTTCACCATAAGATAGAGTCTAACGTCATACCCAGGACATTAAAACGCTCAGCCACTGCCTTCTAGCACATATGTGATAAAAAGTTTTTAGGCTAGCCATAAGGGCAATAGGGTCGGGACAACCATATAGTGCTAGAGCTAGCCTATGCACGGTCCAAAGGGGTGTGTCGCAAGTCATGGACTGCTCAGCCACCAGGATTCCGTCCTTAAGCATCAAGGGGTGCCATCCACGACCAACAGGTGGACCCACTGGTGGTCGATATTACCCTTTTCCAGAGGTGCTGTATTCTACAGCCTCGACGACACGGTGTTGTAAAATTGGGTTTAACCTATTAAGATTTAATACAAATGGTTTTAGTAGAACAATTAATAATAAACTGATATGTGACTGCTAACTGATATTCAAATCATGGTATTTGGGGTGGGGAGGGTCGGGGCACAAAATGGTATTTTGGGGAGGAGGGGTCGGGGTAAAATAGCATTTCTAAATAGAATTAATCTCTTTCCTTTGACACCAAGTGTAATTTGACGACACAAGGTTTGAGCGTCAAAATTCTGCAAGTTCATTACTAAAACATTTGTCAGCAGCGAGTTATCGTTCTTAGTTTAGCGCGGGAATTAATGCGGCCCGGTGGGACGCAACGTTCCCAACGCAGAAAGCAGAGAACTGATAGAATCGTCAAATATTTATGCTCGGTTTTCGGATGATTTTCACTGTCAGTGAATTAAAAAGCATCATTGGCAAAAACTAATAATTATAAAATCAGATTTATAAAGTTAATTATCACTTTCATGAAATAGCAATCTCTTTTGAATCAGAACGATAATTTTCAGTCTATCTACTTTGTGGGGATTGGGGTTTTGGGCTTTGTCTTATTTTTTTATTTTTTATCTTTTCGTTGTTGTTGTTGTTGTTGTTGTTGCTTTTTGTCGGGTTTTTTGTTTTTTTTACTTTTTTTGTTGATTTTGGGCTTTTATTGTTTTTGTTCTTTTTTTTTGTTTTTTGTCTTGTTTTTTTCTTTTCTGTTTGTTTTTTTTTTTCTTTTTTGTAGGGTTTTTTACTTTTTTGTCGATTTTGAGCTTTTATTGTTTTTTTCTTTTTTTTTTTTTTTATATTGTTTTGTTAAGAGTTTTTTTCTATACTTTTTTTTGACGGTTTTTGTTTTTAGTTTTTGTGACGGAGAACGAAAAAGAGCAAGACTTTGTCTTGCTTACTGGGATCGAACCCGCGTCCTCCGCATGTGAAAACAGATGCGATGTAGGAACTGGAAGACGCGAGGTTTTACTGACGTGCCCGGATGTTTGGCTAATATGCCCATAAAATAACAAGTGAGTCAAGCGCTGGGCAGTAGCAATCAGCAGCAGCAGAAGCAGTCGACGATGAAGCGCTTTTCAGTAAGGAAATGTGATTTTGAACTGCTAAAGATTATTTCGACTACGACGACGGATTTTTTTTAGCTGCTGGACGTGGAATGTGTTGACCAACAGAGGGTCTGACTTGTGAGAAGACTGAGAACTCGCTTGTTTTTGGTTCCCCCTTGGCGGGAGCTTGTTGATTCGAAGGTCTATTTCGCCCCATATATCCCCCCTTTCTATAGTTTTTAATTGATTTTGAGGAGTTTTAGTTTTATTCCCTCACTAAGCTGTGGTTTTTCTATTCTATTTTTTTTTAATTTCATTTTTGTTATTATTATTATTTTTCCACTGTGATATTCAAATGATTTTTACAATTATTTTCTTTTCTTTGTTTCTTCTTCCTTACTTAATTTCTTTTTTAATTCCTGCTGCTTACCACAACTCATTCGGGATGTCATTGCTGCTCAAACGTCACCCTGTCGGATGAGGCAGAAGAATACCGACTGCTCTTCAACAGAGGGGTAAAATCCCCCCCCCCAATTGGGGCCATTTGTTGGCCGTGGGTAGCGATCTGTGATGCTTAAGAACGGAATCTTGGTGGTTGAGATGTCCATGACATACAACACTCAACTTTAGCTCTTACTTAGGCTAGACGGGAGGTCGGAGAGGACCCTACGATCAATCGGGCTGGTCATGTCAAGCTCTGGCACCCATATGATTGTCCCTACCCCTTTGCCTTTATCGCAATCCTCGAACCCTTTAATATGTGTTAGAAAGTGTTGGTGTTATATACTGATTTTTCACGTTACCAAATCAGCATATAATGTTATATACCTTTCTTACTTCTTACTCTGGTCGTATTTCTTCTGGTCGGCTTTGCTTCTGATCGTCTATCATCTATCTTGGTCTGGTATATCTCCTAAGGTCTCGTCTGGTCTTCTATGGGATTCCGGTCTGGTTTCTGTTGGGGATCACTCCTTATCAGAAGCCCTGTGTCATTGTTAGTTTTTTGGTAATAAACACAAGACTTCGATTTATGTTGATGTTACTTTATTTATAAATCCCCAACCAGACATTCTGCGCAGTCAGACTTACATGTTGCTAGCTCGGTTTTCTAACTTCTAACTGAGTTGCTTACTCCTTAAACCGGAAGAGGGCCTTCTATTGCCTTCCGGTTCTCACGATCCATCCCCAGAAAGCAAGGTCAGAATGATGTCAAGCGCCGTCACTCACCCTCAAGGCCATCAGCTGTACTAATCGCCATAATGATTTCTACACTACCTTAAAATGTATTAGGGATCCAATAATTATGTAACATTGGTTGAGAGTCTCCGTGTCCAGGGTATAACGTTAAACTGCATTCAATGGTGAAGTTTCAATGTTCGTGTTCTGTAGTGTATGGAGCATCCCTTTATTATCATTACTCCCAACCACTCTGACCTGGAGTGATTGTACCTGTTAGGGTCCCATCAATGGATTAAATAGATTAGAATGAATTATAAAAAATGTGTTTTAAAAAGAGTTTGAATGAAAGATTGAATACCCAACAAAAAATATAGAATACAAAACAACTTCCTCATAAATAACCCAATGAGTTGACAAGAAAATGAGCTAACAAAATGTGTTTCAAAATTAGTTTAAACACAATTTCAGTAACCACCAAGAATGAATAAAAACAGTGTCTTCAGCATAAATAACCCTACAAGTGTTTACATGCCGTAAAATTCAACCAACCAACTGCTACAATGAAAAACAGCACATATCGAATATAATGAGAACACATTTTTCTATGGAAAACCGGATTATCCCTTCAGCTTCTTTACCAACTACGCTAAGAAAGCAACTTGCTGTAGAGTTACACCGAAAACACAAGTCAAAGCACGTGGGGTAACCTAGAAAATGAATACAGCACCCCGAGTTCAAATCCTGTACAATACACGTGGAAAAGTCATCTTTCCAACTATTCTCTCTCCAGCTATCGGTAATTTGTGCTTTTTAATCTTGGTATGTTTTGTATATGAGTTATCAAATAACAAGATTGAAATCCGGAAGAAAAGTTAATATAGGTTTATTACTCTTTTGGTACAAAAGATATAAATAGTATAGAGTCCAACGCGCAGCTTTAATAACAGTAAATTCAGTCTCTAGGAAGACTAGCAATAACTCGACTACTCGACTCGTGTAGTCTGTATTATTTATGTTTTTGCCCGACTTTCTGATCCAGGCCTTTAGGAGATCGTCGATGGAACCGCGAATAACTGACACTCATAACTTCAATTGAGTTGGATCCCCCGCATGGTCTGCCTTCATTCGGAATACGGTGAATTCGTTGGATGGATCCGATCCAGGTTGAATGCTGTAACAGAGAGAGTGAGTGAGAGAGAGAGAGAAGAGAGAGAGAGAGAGAGAGAGAGAGAGAGAGAGAGAAGAGAGACAGAGAGAGAGTGAGAGAGAGAGACAGACAGACAGAGAAAACAAAAAGAACTCACTCAAGACGATATGACCTTTAGAGGTTTATAGATTTATGTGTGTATGTGTGTGTGTGTAATATAACGAAGGATAGGAAATAATAAAAAACGTATGCATATAAAGAGTGCTCGATACTATAATGGCAGAGCAGGTTAAAAAGCTAAATATTAGATTATGGATACTATATTACCGTTACACAAGTCACGGTACTATAGTAGCCATAATTTCACATTATATATATATATATATATATATATAATAATATATATATATATATATATATATATGTATGTATGTATGTTTGTATGATTGTATTGCCTGTTTTTCTATGTAAATACGATTCTCTGTATCTAATTATGTTCATATATTAAATATTAATATTTCCCTTATTATTATTACTGTGTTAACTCTTTGCCTTAACTCTTAAATTTCGTTGATTAATTTGTACTTAATTTATTATATTTTCTAAATTCTGTAAAGATATGCTATACACAAAACAAAAAATTGTTAATAAATAATGTTGTCTTCTTTTTTTCTTTTTTTTTTTTTTTCTTTACACATATATGACATATAGTTAGGTATTAGCGCTATG
This sequence comes from Doryteuthis pealeii, assembly GCA_023376005.1. Classification (NCBI taxonomy): domain Eukaryota; kingdom Metazoa; phylum Mollusca; class Cephalopoda; order Myopsida; family Loliginidae; genus Doryteuthis; species Doryteuthis pealeii. The sequence goes on along the minus strand of CM042165.1, from coordinate 38,982,986 downwards.
TGAAATTCAAACAGCGTGTCCCAGATTTGAACTCAGAACGCCAGGGCCATTTTCTACTATGAGAATAATTACACAACCAGCACCTTCATATTTATAATTCATGTTAATAAATCTATTGGGATTATTAAAGTGTTTAACCTCTTATCATTTACATTACTTTTATCTTGTATTGGCATTTCAGTCTCGGAAGACTATAATAAAGTTTTTATGTGCCCTGAAGTTACAGTGTCTCTGTGACTGTGAAGTCCGATGTTTTAAAAACATTCTCGACCACAGATTTCGCATTTGAAGGCTGTCCCTGAAGATGTTGATATGCCAGTGCTTTGTTGCCGCTGCTTTCTTCTGTGCTCTTAGATTCATGGTGTTGCGTCAGTGTGACTTCTGACATGAACAGTCCTCTACGGAGATTCTGCGCCATCGAGGACGGTCCTGAGCCAAATTTTCCCAGCTGGAAGGGGCAATGCCAAAGCACCTGAGATCATTTTTCAGACATCCTTTGAATCACAGCTGAGGGCGACCAATATGTCTTTTTGAGAAAAGGCATGAACAGCTGAAAACAAAAATATGACCGTTTGTTTTTAGGATAAATTTTACACGCTAATTTGTTTTTCAAAATCAAAGTGGTTAATCTTTATCAATATTCTTGAAATTTTGCACTCAATTAGAAGACACCTGGAAGTGTAAACGGGGTCTTTTTTTGTTTGTTTTGTTTGTTCTAGGACCCGTGGAAAATAAACATATGAGAGGGAAAAGTTCTAGGCTATTTGTTTAAAAAATATAAGAGAAGCAAGAAAAAAAGCACTATGTCCGTAATATTAGAGAGTTTGAAAATGTTTTCGTATAAAAGTTGTGAAATTTAAAGATTGCTATACTGTTCGGGATTTGCTCCGAAAGTTTGGATTTTGAAAAAAAAAATCGAAAATTACGTGACTTTCGGATGTAAAACACCCTGTCAACTGACGTCAAAATCGGACGTTATTGATTTAAAATCACAATTTCTCGTATATTTATGGTTCAATCTTAAAATATTTGTATGGTTGGAAAGAAAAGAAAATTATCTCTCTAAATGAATTGCAGCTGGGGCGATCAATCTATCTTTTTCCAGACGTAAGCTTCTGCGTAATGCCCTAAATATTCAGAGTTAGTGCTAGGGTCTCATGCCCTTACTTGGTTATATTGCTATATACACCTTTTATCGGGTATATAATGGACGAGAAAGAGAGAGAGAGATGGAGTATGAGAGATAATGAGAGTTCTTACATGTCTTCTCTTTCTAATTGTTCCTGTTACTAATTCGTCGGCCATTTCCTCAGGGCTGATTCTACGGGTTCCCTTTCTCGGTGTTGATTTTTCTTTCTGATTGCGCCCTGTCGGCTGAGGGTGTAGAATGCACCGACCGCGCCTCTACAAATGGGACCACCTGTTGGCCGTGGATGGTGACTCGCAATGCTTAAGTACGGAGTCTTGGTGGATGAGCAGTCCATGACCTGCAACACTCCACTTAGACCCTTACTTAGGCTAGACGGACGGTCGGAGAGGCCCCCTCTGATTAATCGGCCGGTCACGTCAAGCCCTAGCACCTATATGATTGCCCCAACCCTATTGCCCTTATGGTAAGCCCCAACCCTTTTTATCATATGGGTGCTAGAAGGCGGTGGCTGAGGGTCTACATGTCCTGGGAATGACATTAAACTCTATCTGATGGTGAGGTTCTAGTTTTGGAGATTTGGGGAATGTGGATTACTCCTTCATCACCATTGCTCCCTGGTCCACTCTGACCCGGAGTGGTAGTACCTGTTAGGGTCCCATCTATGGGTTAAATGGAAAATGTATTTATAAAAATATGTGTATCCATTAAGAATTAATTTATTTCAAAACTTAATCAGCATTAAATGACCACTGAGGTTGATATGCCGTAAAACAAAATAACCAAATCTTTCTGATTGTGCTGGGTGTCTGTGCATTCTTATTTTAATTAATCAATAAAGCAAGATTTTTGGTTTTTTAAGAACAACCCAACCCAGATTCAACCGCGCGGCGGGTAGCGACATCCTGGTGAGACAGGCTTTCAAGGCCGCTCACTCTGAATTTCTGGTCGCAACTAATCTCAAAACTGTCAGACGCTTCTAATGGCATGTTTCCGGAAGGTCAAGCAGAGGTTACAACATTGTCAATCATTTGTAATTTTGCACTTGGTAATTTGCACTTATCTCCTCCATTATTTTAAATTTAACGAACTCTGGTTCAAATTTTTACAAACTAAGGTACGTACATAATTCATAAGCTACTTATGAAATATCCATCTTACAGGTAAAAAGTAGCAAGAAAATTTGGTACAGACGTGTGGGAAATTTAAGAGTTAAGGCAAAGAGTTAACACAGTAATAATAATAAGGGGAATATTAATATTCAATATATGAACATAATTAGATACAGAGAATCGTATTTACATAGAAAGACAGGCATACAAACATACAAACATACCTATATATATATATATATATATATATATATATGTGTGTGTGTGTGTGTGTGTGTGTGTGTGTGTGTGTGAAATTATGGATACTATAGTACCGTAACTTGTGTAACCGTAATTTAGTATTCATAATCTAATATTTAGCTTTTTAACCCTGCTCTGCCATTATTGTATCGAGCACTCTTGCTATGCATACGTTTTTTATTATTTCCTATCCTTCGTTATATTTACACACACACACAACACACACACACCACATGCACACACATGCAAAACACATATATATATACACACATATATATAACACACACACACACACATAATATATATATATATATATATATATATATATATAGATATAAATATATATATATATATAGAGAGAGAGAGAAAGAGTTGGAGAGTGAGAGAGAGACTTTAATCACGAGGCACAGAACGCTCTCGATCAGTACCGGAATATTCAAAAGAATTTTAAAAATGCGTATTTTATGTTAAAAATAAAATAAATTTTATTTTTTAATTATAAACCATTTTTATCATTAAAAAGCTCAAAAGAGTTTGCAGTAAAAGTGTATATAAATATCAAAAAGTTCAGGAAAATTCCCGGCTACAAAAGAAAGTTTAAAAAATATAATCGGTCCAACAGTACAATAGATGAAGATGGAAAATTTCAGGAATCTGTAATGATGACAAATTCGTAGTGTCGGGATCCTTATTATATTCGGAATTTGGGCTTCCGTTGATATAATTTAAATAATTCCAATTTTTTTTTTCTGTAGACAGTATGAAAGGTAAAATGGATATGAAATCCGACGATATGTGTAGAAAGTTTGTAGAAAAAACAAGATGTTAAAAGTTAAATGATATATTTATTCGTTTTTCCGTTTACAATGTTGCTTTGATGAAGACCTCTTCATATATATATATATATATATATATATATATATTATATAATTTAAATATACAAGCGTGTTGGTAGATCCTTGCGGAGAGAAAAAACCCAGCAGAAAGTTTGATTGTAAAAATATACTACCAAACATCAACCAGGAAGAGAAAAATTTTTGAAAAAAATAAAGGACCAAGATATTCGTACCAACAAAAAATAATCTATTGGTACAGTATTTGGCCAAAAGAAAAAACAATTTTATATGTATATATATGTATATAAGATATATATATATAATATATTATATATATATATATATATATATTCATATAACCGCTAGGAGAAAGCTAATATAAAAAGTGCTCGATACCTAAGTAGAGCCAATAGAGTCAGATTTTAGCCCTGAAGAGCTTTATGCGAAACTAATAGTAGGTTCGTCTGACTCATAGATTATCTTATATATATATATATATATATATATATATATATATATATATATATAGGGTCATCACAGACACGTGTTTCGACTTATCAAGTCTCTTCAGTGTGGCTAGACATTTTTTTAAGCTACCTCCAGCCGGTTGGGTGTCAGTCCGGCACCTTAACCATTAGGCTGTCTTTCACTTACAGAATGGGAAGGGAATTTTAACTGTTTTAATACACACATCGCTTTGTGTGTAAAGGCCGTCACAGAGTGCTCCATTCAGAGAAGAGCGTTGTGTTTACGCTTGAGTTGGCGACATATATACTGACATGATCTATACATGAAAAATTAGACTCATCTGATATATATATATATATATATATATATATATATATATGGGTAATTCCATGCCAAATCATCAGGCCATGTCACCCAACCCATTCAATTTTTCTGAAATGATGTACACATGTGTGGACTATGAAAAAATCAGAAATCATCAATAACTTAAAATTGGTTAACTTTTAAGACTTTTGTTTATAGCATTTCTGGATTCCACGGGCAAAAATACTCTTATAAACCAAATTTTAGGTGTAGGGAACACTAGAACCCATTTTACAGACAAAAATAGATTACAAAAAGTCGCCATTTTTTTTCACCCCTAAAATTTGGAGAGCTAAAAATCAACATAACTCCGCCAATTTTTTTGAATTGGAAGCTCAAATTTTGGGGAATGTCTAACTTTAACATAGTCCACACCTGTACAAAATTTCAGAAAAGTTGAAGGGGCTGGGGACATGGCCTGATGATTTTACATGGAATTACCCATATAATATATATATATATATATATATAATATATATTATATATATATATATATATGTACTCATACGCATATATAGATATATAGATATACATAGATACATTGATAGATAGATATACCAGCCTATTAGCCTACTTTTGATGGCAATAACCTCGATTCAGAATTCGCATCTAACAACAACAACAAATATTATTGCATTTATCTATTTAAAAAGAAAGAAAGAAAAAAAAACCTGCTATTCTAGCTTTTATTCCCAACTCAGAATTCATTAATCTTTATATTTATGATCAAACAAAATCTATTCCTCAATTATGGTCATCATTATTATTTGCTCTCAGCAAGGCGATTGATGTTATTGTTTGGTTTGTGTACACGATGGTGGGATTGTTAGAGAAAGTGTTAATTAAGTTGTTGACGATCGGTTAGACTCGGATGGTTCCATCAATGAACTGGGGGAATTGAGAGGAGGGAGGCGAGGAGTAGTGTGAGGCTGGTGTTGGGGTCGGGAGACAAAATTATTAGGGCAGTCAGGGTTGGGTTAAGTGGTAGTGAAATCTATTCAAGTGCGAAAGTGAAAGTGAAACAAAGATTTAAAAGGAAAAAGAATAAAAAAATAAATGAAATGAGAGAGAGAGGGGGGATGTAGATTGGGAAAGGAAAAGCAATAGAGGAAGGAAAGAAGGAATGAAAAGAATGAAAGGAAGGAGAAAATGAAAGAAGGAAGAAGAAATGAATGGATAAATTGACGAAAGAAAGAAAAATGATCAAGAAATTTTTAAAAAATAGAAAATTTGATAAGTTAAAAGAAAAGGTGAAGAAAGAAAGAAAGAAAGAAAGGGAAAAGGGGACGAAAAGAAAGAAGTGAAAATCTGTCGAAAGAAAGAAAAAAGGATAAAAGTGACGAAAAAATAAAAAGGAGGAATGAAAGAAAGGAGGGAAGGAAATGTAAAAGAAATAAAAGATACAAAAGAAAAAAAAAGAAAGAAAGAAGAAAAGAAAGAAAGAAGAAAAAAAGATAGTGGTTCAAAAAGTAGATAGACATGTAAGAAAGAAAGAATCGGAAAAAAACTGACGAAAGAAAGAAAGAAAGAAAGAAAGAAAGAAAGAAGGAAAGGAAAGAAAGGAAAAAATGAGGGAAGGAAATATAAAACAGATCAAAAGATACGAAAAAAAGAAGAAAGAAAGAAAGAAAGAATGTAGGTTCAAAAACTAGATTGAAAGAAATAAGAAAGAAAATAAAAAAGCAAAACATGATGAAAAAGTAAGATTATATATAAAGAAAGAATAAAGGAAATGAAGAAGGAAAGAATAATGAAGGATAGAACGAAAAATAACAGAAGAAACGGAAGACTTCTGATACGCAAAAAGAAGAAAGAAAAAAAATAGGGTAGTTGAAAAATATAGGTTAGAAAAGAAAGAACGAAAGAAAGAAAGAAAGAAAGAAGGAAACCTGATATGGCGAAAGAAAAAAAAGGGTGGTGAAAAGTCTATATTAGAAAGAAGGAAGAAAAGAAACAAAAAAATAGAAAGAAAGAAGAAAGAAAGAAAGAAAAGAAGTATTTGATAAGAAGAAAGAAAGAAAGAAAGAAAGAAAGAAAGAAATATTAAATAAAGAAAGAAAGAAAGAAAGATTTGTAAGAAAGAAAAGAAAGAAAGAAAGAAAGAAAAGAAATTTGATTAGAAAAAGAAAGAAAGAAAGAAAGAAATATTTGATTAGAAAAAGAAAGAAAGAAAGAAAGAAATATTTGATTAGAAAAAGAAAGAAAGAAAAAGAAAACAAGAAACAAACAAATATTTGAATAGAAAAAGAAAGAAAAAGAAAGAAAAGAAAGAAATATTTGATAAGAAAGAAAGAAAGAAAGAAAGAAAGAAAGAAATATTTGAATAGAAAAAGAAAGAAAAAAGAAAAAAGAAAGAAAGAAATATTTGATTAGAAAAAGAAAGAAAAAAAGAAAGAAAGAAAGAAAAAAATATTTGATAAGGAAGAAATAAATATAAATAAATATTTGATTAGGAAAGAAGAAAGAAAAAAAGAAAGAAGAAAGAAAGAAAGAAAAAAGAAATATTTGATAAGGAAGAAAAAATAAATATTTGATTAGAAAGAAAGAAAGAAAGAAAGACGAGGTAACTTTGTCAATGATTTTAATAGCGAGATTTCACACATTCGACGCATTGAAAAAAAGATGAAAAATATTTACAGATCTGTCCAATGCAAAAATTGGCATATACAATCTCTTGTGGGCCGTGTACCGATGCATGGGCCGGAAGTAAGCAAGCGAGGAGGGGTTTTGTGGGTGGGGGGGTTATAAGTAGGGGCGATCAGGAATAGAGGGAAGGAAGGGGACCAATGGAGGTCCAAGGCAACCTTGCTGTTCCTAGGTCCGGTGGTCCAAGCAGGAGTTGCCGCAGTCGACTCCTTCGCAGAATTGGAGCGTTTCCAGTGCTAATTCCTGCTTCTCCGCCAGCCTGATTTCCCGGGGGACTCTCTGATTGGGTCCGTCCAATCGATATCAGGAAGACATCCATGAGGTATCGATCTGGCAAAGGTGTGGAGATAAATGGGGAATGATTGAATAAGAAGGTCGGGAGGGATGTTGGTACATGCGTGTGTGTGTGTGAAGGGGGGAGCAAATATAAATAGTGAGGTGGGAAGATAGAAATTATTATTTATTCGGGAGCATTTGCATGGTAACACAAAATGTCTGGTAGCTTGTCGTGTGACAGCAAGTCTCTAGGACCTTACTCGGTATTCTTGCCGATCACAACACTATTGTAGTTTAGACAATTCATCTCTTTCTCGAATGAAAAAAAAAATCTATCCCTGTCTTTTCTATCTATCTATCTATCTATCTATCGTCGTCTGTTTCTATCTATCTAGCGAGCTATATAGCCATCCTAGTCTCTATCTATTTTATCTATCTATTTATCTATCTATTTAGCTAGGTATCCCAGTCTATCTATATATCTATCTATCGATCGATCTGTTTGTATCTATCTACCCCAGTCTGTTTCCATCTATCTATTCATCCTAGTTTGTTTCTATCTATCTTCTATCTATCTAGCGCAGTCTGTTTTTATCTATCTATCTATCTATCTCAGTCTTTTATCTATCTATCTATCCCAGTCTGTTTCTATCGATCTATCGATCTATCTGTTTCTATCTATTCATCTATCCCAGTTTGGTCATATTGGCTGGTTTACTTTGACTTACACATTAGAAGTTGTTTTAGTTTTGATAACAGTTTTTGATGGTAGTTGGTTGTTATATTCAGTGGACATATTGTGGGTTTTATGCCAAATATATATTATTATATATATATATATATATATATTATATATATATATATATATATATATATATATATAATGTTTAGGGTTTTACAAGAAAATTATTTACAAACTGAGAAAGTAGTTGGCCACGGGAACAAAAATGTGGTGGTGAATCCGAGCACGGAACCAAATGTGGTACTATTACATTTCCACATTGACATCGCTAATTGGTGAGTGAGAGTTCTCAGATATATATCTAGGGATTTTAGAGAGAGAGAGAGAGATTAGACTTACTTGGTGAGGAGATCTTACTTGCTTCTTGCTGATCCTTCTACCATCTCCTCCGGTTGTCATCTTATTGGGGGTTGACTTCTAACTAACTTCTTCTTAACCAAGTTTGAGTTCTTCTAAGGGCTGTTCTTCTGACTAAGGGCTGATTTAGGTCATTGCAATTAATTAACAAGACATTTTTAAGCTTTTATTTTATGTAGTCTATGATTCCTATTCACTGCGCCGGGGAGACCAGCCTCAGAGCCCGGCTGAACTCTTTGACGGCCAGCCTGAATCTCTAAACTCTCAGCTCATACTCTTTCTTTCCCCCCTTCGCCACGTATCATTCCTTGCCAATCAAAACTATCATTCCGTCCAATCTAAACTATGCCACGTGTCCATGTTGACATCATCGTTAATTTTTGTCTGTTACTGATCACGCCACTACTTAAACTTTTCCGTAATTAATCACTCAAAATCACCATCATGGTTCACCTCATGACCATTATAACAATTACTCCTTAATATTGCCCTGATGAAGCTTATATATCCAAAATATATAAAAGCCGAAACGCTCTTACATGTACATTTTAACGCACACACACACACACACACACACACACACACATATATATATATATATATATATATTATAATATATATATGAAGTGGCGTGAATAATGGTTAGAATCGTAGGAAATAGACTCCCCGACGCGAGTTCAAATCCTGGACAGACTGTTTGCATTTCACATAGCGTTATAGCATCCAACTATTCTCCATCCAGCTATGGATAAATAGCAGGGTAGACTGGGCTCTTCACCTTGGCTAGTTAACCAGTCTAGGAGAAGGAAACTTTGAATTCAAACCTGTTAAACTCCGCTTGAAAATTGACCTTGTGTCACATCCTACTCAATATATATATATATATATATATATATATATATATATTATAATTTAGATTTTATAAGCTGTAAATAAATTACTACATAGCGAAACCTGGATCACATACTCACCCCACGTGAAGAAACTGGAAAATTTCCACCGTCAGATACCTACACTGCATTCTACGCATTCACTGGCAGGACAAAGTGCCCAACACAGACATGCTGGAAAGAGCAAACATAAACAGCATGCCCGCCATCATCTGCGAGAGACGCCTGCGTTAGCTTGGCCACCTCAGGGGGATGGACAAAGGCCGCATCCCAAAGACCTACTGTATGGTGAGTTAGTAGAGGGCACCGACTAGTAGGGAGACCACGCCTGTGCTTTAAAGATGTCTGCAAGAGAGACATGAAGACATGCCACATCGACATCAACACATGGGAGGCTTATGCAGAAGACCGTACGACCTGTTTCCTCCTCGTCCAACAAGGAACGAAAAGGAGTGAAAAAGAGAGGAAAGAAGTCGCCACAGAAAAGAGAGTCATAAGGAAGGAGAGACAACAGCATCTCCAGGAAGCATCACTGTTTGTTTGCAATCACTGCATCAGAGATTGCCATTCAAAAATTGGTCTGTTCAGCCATTCGCGTAGTTGCAGATAAAAAAAAATAAAAAATTTAAAAAGTGGACACTACGCCATCGTCTTCAATAGACGGGTGGATGCCAACAAAATAGATTACTACGCTTTTATTATCATGTAGATACGTTTTTGTGTGTAAATTGATTTATGTTCTGATTGTTAAATGTTCGTCTTCTTATTCGGTCGTAGGTCGTTTCTCGTTACCATCTTGTCTTCTCGACTGATCGTCGCTTCTCGGATTTCATCCTTCATTTTAAACCCCACGCTGTTTCATTGGAACAAATAACACAGACACAACTTTTGCTGTGCAAACATACTTTATTATCGACCACTTTTTTTATACATCTTACCGACGTTCGCAAGTCGGGAGTCAGTCGGATCAGAGATGGATAATCTGCGCTTGCTCTACTGACTAAGATAAAATTACAATCTAACTTATAAACTTCTGTGGTTAATATGCCGTAAAGCAAAACAAACAAGCAGCCTTATAAACGTCTAGGATTTTAGTCAACTGACTTTAAATTGTCCAATGAAAACCAAGCTTTCAACTGACCTCAGACTGACCTGAAACTGTAAATCACACTGAGTTGACATTATGGTTAGAATCTTTTTAAACTTTTCAATTATAATGAAATATTTCTCAAATTCTTTTGGATGAGGCTTGATAATTTGGATTATTTGGATTATTCGGACTATTTTCCTCATCTTTATTGTTATCTGCGCAACGGTTCGGCCGCTTCCGGCCTTCTTCAGGTATTTCTTGTCGGACTCGGAACCTTCTCTTCGAACTCGGAACCTTCTCTTCGAACTCGGGAACCTTCTCTTCGAACTCGGGGGCCTTCTTGTCGAAATCGGGATCCTTCGTTCGTAATCGGGAGCCTTCACGGAACTTCGAACCTAACTCTTTATTTAATCCACGAGGGTAGACTGTTTCATTCCGTTAACCATGACTGAGTACAAGTGTTAAGCTGTATTAATTATTTATTTTACTGTCGCCCTTGACCAGGTTGAAGCTGCAGCAAGAGATAGTCACTTAGAGCTTTATTAAAACAACGCCTATATCCACTACGCCATGTGTCCAATTGACCAGAAGCGTGCTGGAGGTACACTTGCCGAAATGTTGTGCAGATAACAAAGATAAGAATAATAGTCCGATTAATCCAAATAATACATATAATGAACCGACCATCAGTTTTTGTATTTACGATTACGGTAGGGCAATAGAATACACCGACTGCACCTCTACAGAGAGTTATAATCTCCCCAATGAGGTCACCTATTGGCTGTAGGTGGCAACCCATGATGCTTAATGACAGAATCCTGCTGGCTGAGCAGTCCATAACATGCAACACTCCTCTTTGGCCCTTACTTAAACGAGATCAGCTGGTCACATCAAGCCCTAGAAACTATATGATTGCCCGATCCTATTGTACTTATGGAAAAATCCCAACCCTTTTATCATATATGTGCTAGAAGGCGGTGGTTGAGGATCTTAATGTTCTGGATATGATGTTAAACTGCATCTAGTGGTGAAGTTCCAATTCTGGAGCTCTGAAGAGTTTGGAGTGTTCCTTCGACGCCATTACCCCAGGTCCACTCTGACCCGGAGTAGTAGCGACAATTATGGTCAATCTACGGGTTAAATAGAAAAAAAAGCTTAAAATGTGTATAAAATTGTTTGAAAATTGTAAATACCCATCTTGTTGGCACCTTTCCGTCCAATAAGGACGATGGCTAAGTGTCAAAATTAAAGAAATTAAAAAAATATCTGGATCTGCGTAAGTGACTCTGCAGGCCAATTCCTGAGTGACAGTTTTTGGTGCACCGAATGCACAAAAACTCTGATGCTTTCTGGGGCTGCTGTCTTTTCTCCTCTCTTTCTGGCTCTCATTGCTGTCGAAGCTACTCTCCTCTCCGCCTCACCCCTCTCCATGGCTTGCTTAAAATATCCAGCAAGAATGAATAAAATAAAATATCATCGATATGAAATAACTCAACAAAGGTTGATATGCCATAAAATCTCATCAATCAACCAATTCATAAAGGAGCTGCCAAAACAACATAGTAAATTCACATCAGTCGATATACGAAAAGTCCCCATTAATAACAGCAAAATTCTACATATAGTGAACAACTAAAAAACTTACAAATCATCGAAGCAATTAGTATTATTATAAATAAACATATACAGTAGTAACATAAAACTTCTTTAATAACTAATACACAAACCGAAGCACCCAGCCAATTAAAAACACTTCCAAATAAATAGACATCCACAGTAGACCATCAATAGATATTATCCGTTTAGAGGCAAAATTTGAGTACTACCTAAATATTAATTGAACGGTAACTATTAGAAACTAGCGAAAAACAAAAAAGATATTAATATATATTATATATATATACATATATTGCCATGACCAGACAACTCGGCAATCATCATGTGCGATATCTGGAGCACTGGACAGCTGTTTCGACCTCCTTAGGTCTCATCAGCAGTGCATACCACGATCTCCGCCACTAGAGATTGAACCAGCGACCACAGAGTGAAGAGCGGAATCTCTACACCTAGGATACCAGCCACGCACAAGCAAGAGAATGCCAAATCATCTAGTCATATATATATATATATATATATATATATATATATATATATATATATATATATATATATATATATATATATATATATATATATATATCTTGGTTGAGAATGGAGGAAATTGTGGATATAACAACACAGAGAGTTACTTTATTGACATAATTACTTGTACATTCTACATTTATAGTGAAAAGATAAATGGGTGAGGGTGAGAGAAAGTCGGGTGGGGTATGTGTGTAGGGAATGGTACTTTTATTTCTATGGGGTCAGTCGGTTGACTTAGAAGAGAATTCGATATTTGGAGCGCGGTTTCAAATGTTTTGATGTCCGATGTGTATCGGGGACCGGGGATATTTTTGTTTGTTTTTGTTATATATATATAATATATATATATATATATAATATATATATATATAATATATATATATATAATTTGATTTTCGAGTTTTCTGGCCAACTTTTTAATATTTGGGTGGAATTCGTGGATAAGTCACCCAAAGTTCAGGTCCCGAGTACTTTCGGCACTTCGAAGTGCCATCATCAGGGGTGATGTGTTCCAGTTTTTTAAATCATATTAATGTGGAGGCTGGAAGGAGAAGAATTGATGAGAAAGGTGTTATAGGCATTTTTTAAGAATGCTGCCCAAATACACACACCACACACACACACACACACATTTATTCGGTCCATAGTTGCGTCTTGCCAACTGCCTATGGGATGTTAAAGCCCTTCAGGTTCCCTTGATGTTGTCTTTGTACCTAAGCTTGGTCTACTGATTCCACGTGATCACTCTCTCAGTTAAGAGTACAGAATGTGCTTTGGTAGTCTGTTATCCCAAGTCTGTTTAAGTAGTTAGTGGAAGGGTTATAATAATTCCTTTTTAATGCTGGTATTTTACTCACACCACAATACCAGCATTAAAAAAAGAATTATTATTGG
>CM042165.1:38957280-38967280 GCA_023376005.1 Doryteuthis pealeii | reverse complement strand
GTCACATAGTGATGATTCTTATTGCCAAGTTTGGAATAAGTCGAAAAAGTTCAGAGATATTCTTGGCTGAAGAGCAAGAAGAAGGAAAACAGTTAGATTTACACAAAGAGCAAATATTCTGCCACATAACCTCTATAACACCACTCGGTACGTTGGAGAGGGGCATTTCTTTTTCTATGTTTGAAATCATGTATAGCACCAAATCTGACGTACACCTTTATATATCGTTTACGGGATGGTTGGTTTAGGTACGTATATATATATATATAGTCGTAGAAGAAGTTATTTCCCGACCGCTGTTTCGGTGTTACTCTAACGTCTTCATCAGGGGGATTGAGTGGATATTTTTGGTTACTTTATATAGCTAGACTGATATTTCTTTAATTCTTGCTGAAAATTATCTTAGTGGGCTGCTAGTTTGTAGTTGAGGTTAAACTCCTCCTATCTTGACCTACGTGGGTAGTAGTGCGCTGTAACATTATACTTTTATTACTCTTACGGGTAAGGGTAACATTATACTTTTATTATACTTTTATACCCTTAATAATAAAAGTATTATGTTACAGCGTACTACTAACTTCTTCTACATAACTTCTTCTACGACTATTAATGCTCTATATTCACATATATTGATCCCAATTGGATTATCTACTTACGCTATGTTAACATAGTAATACCATCAATGAATATATATATATATATATATATATATAATATATATATATACGTACCTAACAACGACTTTACTTTATAATATATATATATATATATATATATATATATATATATATATATATATTATATATAAAAGTAAAGTCGTCGGGTGGCCTAAAGTCGGTATCAGCCAGTCAGCGTGGGCTTCTAGCCCCTTTTCACTAGCGCTAGACCAAGGAGATTGTTTTACATCTGAGGTGAAGTGCCACACCTACCATCAGCTCCTTACTTTACCGCACAAATTCCTGTGCTACTCATACGCTGAGTCAGCGAGGGTTAGTATCGAACTTGGAACCTTGTAGTTTCTAGCCGAACGCTCTACCGATTGAGAGAGAGAGAGAGAGAGAGAGAGAGAGAGAGAGAGAGAGAGAGGGAGAACAGCTGGACTACACGCACACACCAACTAAGACAAAAACTACACAATTAAACATACGTGCAAACGATAAGCAAGAAACAAGATAACCTCACAACCACCCCCTATATATATATATATAATATATATATATATATATATATATATATTTATATATATAAAGACGATTATGTGTTTGTCTGTCTATAACCGAAACTACATAACCACTGACGTCACAATTCTCTTAGTTATTTAGACACAATTTATTTACACAATTAAACATGCGCCCAAACGACAAGGCAAGAAACAAGATAACCTCACAACCACCCCCATATATACATATTATATATATATATAATATAATATATATATATATATATAAGTCGGGGCGGCCTAAAGTCGGTATCAGCCAATCAGCGAGTAAGTCTATCCCCTTTTCAATAGCGCTAGACCAAGGAGATTGTTTTGGTATCTGAGGTAGAGCGCCACACCTACCATCAGTTCCTTATTTTACCGCATAGATCCCTGAGCTACTCATACGCTGTTGGCGAAGGCCGTATCGAATTAAGAACCTTGTGGATTCTAGCCAACGCTCTACCGACTGATTTAATATATATATATATATATATATATAATATATATATATATATATATATATATATATATATAAAGACGATTATGTGTCTGTCTGTCTATAACCGAAACTGCAAAACCACCAACGCCACAATTCACTTAGTTATTTATCTCATAATCTCAATGGGTATTAAATAATCGTTATTAATCTCAATTAGCATCTTATTCATTAACACTGTCTCTGAGATAGATTCCCCTCAAAACAGCCTATGTTATCTATGTTGTAAGAGTCCAGCAATATGTGTTATAAATCATTAAGAAATAAATATTTACATGATATATGGTGTGAATAATTTGCTTACCGTGTTTAATATATAATTACTTGGTGTTATTGATATCAAATATTATTGTTTAATTCTCAAACGTATTAAAAGCAATCCTATGTATAACTCTACATTGAAACCAATTAGAATAAAGTAAAAATAAATGTAATTTCTTTTGCTTCATGGGTCGCCAACCACGGCCAACAGGTGTCCCCATTGTGGGATTTTACCCTTCTACAGAGGTGCAGTCGGAGTATTCTACAGCGTCAGCCGACAGGTGAGGCTATTGTTGGATCTTAATAACATTAGATTTTAACATCGAGTCGCCAGGCTGCTCGATTTCGTGTTGGATGTATGACATGCTATACACTGTTGTTGTTCGGGTTGTCACATCGTGGTGTAATGGTTTGCAATCTAGTCTTGCAAGTCCATTATTATTAAATACTGAGTTCAATCCTCGCTGGATGTCCCATACTTACGACTTGTCAGTCAAATAATAATATTTTCCAACCGTTTTGATTTGGATTCAAATACTGTTTTCTACACTGTTCAAAATTGATAGTACACCCATCAGTTATGTAACACTTGTCTGACCAATGCGCAATCGGGATATAATGACTTTCTGGAGTTTTGAAAGCTGGTTTCCTTTCTTCTAACGTGGGGTTTTTATCGGGAAGAGTTTATTGTGCATTTTGTTATTTCAACATAGTTGCCATTTTGTATAGAAGAATTTTGTTGATTTCAAGTCAGTTGTATGGAATTTTGAGTTTGTTGAGGGCAATATCTGTTGTTCCCAGACAATCTATGGCTCACTGATTTGATTGAATACAATCAGAGAATGATTGGACGAGATCCTAATATAAATTGGCACACTGTTGTGCTTTCTATGTGGTTTACGCTCTTCTTTATCTGAGTTGAATGTAACATTGAATTTACTTGTTTCATGTTTGTTTTTAATTATAGATCCTTCCTCTTTAAGGGGTGGGGGGTCCCGTGTCATAGTGGTTCGTTGATTGGTGTTTACCGGCGTATCAACCAATCCTATAAATGCTAGATCTTGACGTGACCAACCGATTGATCGGATGGGGTCTCTCTCTCTCTCTCTCTCTCTCTCTATATATATATATATATATATATATATATATATATATATATATATATTGGAAACAGCACCCCACGAGAAAGCAGCTGTACGGCCACCTGCCACATATCACCCAAACCATCCGAGTAAGACGGACAAGACACGCGGGACAATGCTGGAAATAAGAACGAACTCATAAGCGACGTCCTCCTGTGGAAGCCAGCACATGGACACGCCAGTGTGGGCCAATCAGCAAAGACGTACATTGATCATCTCTGTGCGGATACACGATGCTGCACAGAGGACCTCCTAGAATGATGAGCGATAGGGATGGATGGAGAGAGATTGTCATGGATATCTGTGCCAACAGCACGACATAATGATGATGAAGAAGAATACGCCATGGCACAGGAGTAAAATCCCCCCAATTGGCCCACCGTTTGGCTGTGGGTAACCATCTGTAATGCTTAAGAACGGAATCCTGGTGGCTGAGCAGTCCATGTCATGCAACGCCCTACTTTTCCTCTTACTTAGGCTAGACGAGCGGTCGAATAGGTAAATTTCTTAAGCGGGGTTTAACAGACTTGAATTAAAAGTCTCGTTTCTCCTAGACTGGTTACCTAACCAAGGATAAAGAGCCTAGTCTGCCCTACTATACCGATAACTTAAGGTAGAGTAGTTGGATGCGTACCTTTCTCAAGGGTATTAGTATTATGTGAAATACAAAACAGCCTCGTCCAGGATTTGAACTCGGGTCGACGAGTACATTTCCAACTTCTATCTCTTCTATATATATATATATATATAATATATATATATATATATATATATATATATATATATGTGTGTGTGTGTGTGTGCATATGTGATGAGACCAGCCAATTGATCGTAGGGGATACAATCTAGTGTCTTCCCTAAAACTATCAATAAAAGGATCAAGACTTTTATATCGAGAACTGATACTGTTTCGTCTGGACTAAGTCAAGACATCTTAATATGCAAGTGAGATAAATGGAAATTAATGCGACAGATATATATAAGATAAACGGAAGAAATATATATATATATATATATATATATATATATATATATATATATATATATTATATATATATATGGATGAAATCTATTATATGCCGTGTTTCAACCAAAATGTGCTTACACATGCAGTATTCTATTTTTTTTAAATTATATTTCAAATAAGTTCAAAACAGAATACTGTATGTATAAACAAATCTTGGTTGAAACACGTGTCGGCATATAATGAATTTCATTTCATCCATACTATATATATATATATATATATATATATGTGTGTATGTGTGTGTGTGTGTGTGTGGTGTGTGTGTGTGTGTGTGTGTATTACTTAGTGTATTTCATTTAAAAATCAAACACTGTGCTCTGATGAAGACCTATTGTTTGCATGTGTTTTTCTATTGCTAGTTTATATTTAAAATAACAATTATATTTAAAATAACAATTGATTACGTCGTAAAATGGAATCTTTTTTTTATCTTAAGCGTTTCCTGGTTTGAAAAATAATATGGAAATATTTTAAACTGTTTAAATGCTCTGAAAATTTGAAAAGAAAGACTTTTAATTTTTGAAATGGGGAAGTTTAGAAATCTTTGAAAAATAACACGCTTAGCTGTTATGTATTTCGGTGAAAAGTTTTTGTTTGAATAAATTTTGGGTGTTGACAAATTTAAATGTCTGAAAATACATAGGTGTAGTAATTTAAAATTTTGTAATTAAATAAATTTTGTACTTGTGTGGTAATTTCAAAAAACAGAAAAATATTGTGTGATTTAACTGCATGTATCTGTAACAGATTTTTAAATTTAAATATATGTTTTGTTTTTTTGTTTTTCTTCAGATATAAGTAGTAGGCAATTTATTGAAACTAATTATTTTCACATATATTCAATTTCAAGAAATGCAATTAGTCATAAACTGTAAGAAGAACAATTAAAAAAAAATTTATTCATAATTCACCGAGATCTATTTAATTCTAAAAAATTCTGAAATAGGGTTAGGAGTTATTATCATAACCTTATAATATGATTTCGAGGCCACATTTACATACTATAAGAGACATGATTTCGTAGGCCACATTCAAAAGGTAGGTTATAATGGTACACTTTTATCTTCCTTAATTCTTCTCTTTGTTTTTTTTCTTTTTTTTTCCAAAACTTTTTGTAATTTTTAACTTTTCGTAATTTTCCCCAGGAATAACAGTGCTGGTCTGCATCATTCATCCACAAAGTTTAATATCCAGATTTTCCAACCAAGTCTCAAATTCTACTACTCCAAAGAATTCTCCTACCCCCCCTCCCTTTAAAAATCAACTGAATGCTCCGAACAGCTGACTGGGTGGGGCTGAAATGTTCTTTACATTGGTTTATTCCTGATCTCTATCAAAGAATGGTATGTCTATCGACGACAAAACAAATGTAACTGAGGCTCTTGGAAATTCCATCAAAAAGTCCAGCCTGCTTTTTCAATAGCGTCAGAATCATGGGTTTGGTTGGTTGGTTGGGTTGGGTTGGATTTCTTGTTAATATCAACATTCGTGGGTTATTTAATGCCAAAAACATCCTTGTAGAATAACAGTAGTGGAACTATTTAACACATAGTTGGAAGATGTGGGGACTTCATACTTTTCGCAAGGGTATTAGACTGGAATTCGCTTACAACAAGGTTTCACTCTAGCATGTTAGCCATTACGCTACTAATCGTGTATATTATGTTAATAACTAGCAGGACCTGTGGATATAACACAAATATGATTATTTAATTATTACAACATTTGATATGTTTACTTATGAGCAATTGCAAAACAGTTCAATATGTAAAAAGTATAATAATCTTGATTTAACTCCCGCTCTCTCTCTCTCTCTCTCTCTCTCTCTCTCTCTCTCTCTCTCTCTCTCTCTCTCTCTCTCTCTCTTTCTTTTCATTAACCATCTCTCATTGTATTTCCCCTATTCTCTTTCTTTTCTTTTTTGTTGTATTCTCTGTGTAGCATGAACCAGAATGGTTCATTATTTAGCTGAGGTGACGAAACTCATAAGAAATAAGAATTCAGCATGTAATCAACATCGATAATCAGGATTTACATTTTTGCATTAACCAGAGGTTGTTGCAATATAATAACGGTCATACACGGGTATTAATATATAGATAAAAAATTCCAATCCTAGAAATTTAAGCAGATTGGTTTAGTTTATTTGTTTAATGGCATATAAACCTTCGTGGGCTACTCAATCCTAAGCCATCCTAGTAGAAGTTGTGGTATCATAGCCGGGGGAAAAATGGGTGTTCATACCTTTCCCAAGAGTAATAACCCTAAAATAAATATAGTAGCACGACGGACGTTCGAACTCGATTACTATGATTCACAGTCCAGCACGTTATCCACTACGCCACGAGGACTCCCTGTGGCAGATTAAAAATACTTTATATTTACTTTAAAAATGCGCTCTCGGTCACAAATATTTAAGTTTTAATATAATGAAATGTTATATTGAATTAGAAACACAAATGAAATTGAATAAGAAACACAAAACAAAGATTACACTTATTTTATTTTATTTTAATTGCTTTCAATATAAAATTATACATAGGATTGCTTTAATACATTTGAGAATAAGACAATAATATTAGAAATCAATGTAATTATCTATTAAACACGGTTTTAAAACCGGTATGCCAATTATTTACACCATATACTATGTTGACATTTATTTCTTAATGGTTATATAAACAAATCGCAGGATTTTAAGCACATTAATGATATTGGCCTTTCGGGGCCAATGAAATTAACGGCGTGATCCCAGAGGGCCTCCACTCCCAGGCAACACCTGCCCCCTTGATTTAAAGGGGTAGAGCTGATTTATTGCCCAGTGCCTGAGGCTCCCCCTGGAGGGGAATGCGACGGGATTCCGCATCTTTTGTGGCTGGCATCCCATGCGCTTCGGTTCGTGGGTAGTCTAACATTAAACGTCATTATGTCATACCCGCATAAGTTGTTAAATACCTTAATAAAATGGGCAAATCTCTCTCAGTTAGACATTAATAGAGATATTGTTAATAAATAAGATGCTAATTATGATTAAATAATTATTATTATTTAATAACCATTGAGAATATGACGTAAATAACCAAGGGAATGGTGACGTTGATTGTAACGTAGTTTCGGTTACCGACAGACAGAAACACAATCTCCATTATAATAAGATATATAAATAGTGACTCGAGAAAATATAAATTAAATAAAAATGGGTGGGGTTAATCCGACCTCTCTCTACTTCGAAAGAAGGGTATTGGATTTACCGTAGGTAGAATCCATCGGTATCGCCGCAAAGTAGGTTTCTGCCAAGTCAAATTGCATCCGGATCAATCAACCACCTAGTGTAGGAAACCTTGTAATTATCAGAAAGGCAATTCCTATCGACTGCCCAAAGACATAAAATCCATTTATGCGAACTAAGCTATTTGCTCAAACCGTCTCAGATGACCTTGCTCAACAACACCAACTTAACAATGTCGACGGGAATATGAACGACATCACGAAAAGAATACCCAACATTCACCTTAGGACTGGCTTTGGGGTCTGGTGCTCATCTGAGCGTATGCTTCACACTACGGAAATGCACCCTTAATCCCCTCTTCCCACAGCGTCTTTCTTTGATTATATCAAAGCGTTCGGAAATTAATTACGTTTTATCAGTGAGGATATAAAAATAAATATATGTTCAATTTATATAAATATTAAAGATTTGGTTGCCATTAGCAGGGTTAAGAGGCCCAGTGTGTCCTACTCTTGGCCATAGCTGGAGTGAGAATTGTTGGATTTATACCATTCCCTGGGGCATTAGCGCTATGTGAATGCAAGCAGCCTTGTTGAGTAGCTGATTCCACTTCTTACGATGACAATCGTTACGCCTCCATAATACATACATATATACGTACATTATGGTTGAGTAAGTTCTGGTAACGGTAAAAGTAAAGAGAATTAAATTGACATTTTCATTACAAGGGTAGCTCATTCAAAATCTTTTCTCAAAAATGAAGTTTACAAGGGATGGAAGCGTATAGCTATATATATATATTATTTTATGAAAGGAAAAAAACAAAATTGGAATTATTTAGATTATATCACCGGAGGTTCAAATTTCGAATATAATACGGATCCCGACTCTATGAATTTGTCATCATTACAGATTCCTGAAATTTTCCATCTTCATCTATTGTACGGTCGGACGTATTATATTTTCAAACTTACTTTTATAACTAGAACATTTTCCTGAACTTTTTGAAATTTATATACACCTTTAGTGCAAACTCTTTTGAGTTTTTAATGATAAAAATGCTTATAATTTTTTAAAAAATAAAATCAATTTTATTTTTAAAATAAAAATACGCATTTTTTAAAAATTATTTGAAAATTCCGGTACTGATCGAGAGCGTTCTGTGCCTCGTGATTAATGATATATTCATTTCGTTTTTCCGTTTAAAATGTTGCTTTGATAAAGACCGCATACGGTCGAAACAGATTTCTGTCAGCAAAACTTTAAACATCTTGTTTTTTCTACAAAACTTTCTGCACATATTATTTTATATATTAAATCATATATATATATATATATAATATATATATATATATATATATATATATATATGTGTGTGTGTGTGTGTGTGTGAAGAGAAAAATGGAAGTGAATCCGACGGTATGTAATGTAGTGAAACATTTGAAAAAAACACAGGTTCAAATAAAATGAGTGGTATTTATTCAGCCAATGCTGCAGTGTTTCAATCTGTTTAGTAGATCTTCTTCAGGGCTTTTGTTGATATAAGGAAAAATAAAAAATTTATCACAGAATAATAAGGAGACTGTGATCTGTTTGTTTGGCTGAATAAATACCACCCATTTTATTTGAACCTTTTTTTTCTCATTTTTCACTATATATATATATATATATATATATATGTAGTATAATGAGAAATTTGAAAAAAAACACAGGTTAAATAAAATGAGTGGTAAGTTTATTAGCCTACGTTGCAGTGTTTCGATCTGTTAAGTAGATCTTCTTCAGTATATATATATATATTCAGATCTTCTTCGTATATATATATATATATATATATATATATATATATATATATATATATATATATAGCTAATACCCTTGGGAAAGGTATGAATCCATATATTCTCCCCCCAGCTATTGGTTAAATAGTAGAGTAGACTAGGCTCTTCAGCCATGGGTAGGTAACCAGTCTAGGAGAGGGATAACTCTGAATTCAAAATTCCTGAGGTCGGTCTTTGATTGGGTTTGTGACAACCCTTGATGCACCAATTCTTTCCTATCGACTGTACCAAAAAGTGCGGATGGTCCAACACAAGCCTTCACCACTATAAACAAGATAGATAGATAGATAGATAGATAGATAGATAGATAGATAGATTCATACATACATACATTAGAACAGGCTGGGATAGATAGATGGATAGATAGATTGATAGATACATTAGAACAGGGTGAGATAGATAGATAGATAGATAGATAGATAGATAGATAGATAGATAGATACATTAGAACAGGCTGAGATAGATAGATTGATAGATAGATAGATAGATAGATAGATAGATAGATAGATAGATAGATTAGAACAGGCTGAGATAGATAGATAGATAGATAGATAGATAGATAGATAGATACATTAGAACAAGATAGATAGATAGATAGATAGATAGATTAGAACAGGCTGAGCTAGATAGATAGATAGATAGATAGATAGATAGATAGATACATACATACATACATACATGCATACATACATTATAACAGGCTGAGATAGATAGATAGATAGATAGATAGATAGATATAACAGGCTGAGATAGATAGATAGATAGATAGATAGATAGATAGATAGATAGATTAGAACAGAGAT
>CM042165.1:38939780-38954780 GCA_023376005.1 Doryteuthis pealeii | reverse complement strand
ATTTTGTATCAAATAAAACTTTTTTATCAAATTTGTATCAAATTTTTATTTATATCATTTATTTTGTATCAAATTTTTTACGTTATTTATTTTATTATACATTGAAAAATGTATAATATATACATTAATCTGTATAAAAATTTATAAAAATTTATAAAAAAAACTTATAAAAATATAAATTTTTATTTTTTATTTATACGTTATTTATTTTATTTATGTTATGTGTTAGTATCAAATTATGTTATGTGTTAGTATCAACTTTTTAGTATCAAATTATGTTATGTGTTAGTATCAAATTTTAGTATCAAATTATTTTGTATAAAATTTTTAGTATAAAATTTTGTATCAAATAAAAAATTTTATCAAATTTGTATCAAATTTATTTATATCATTTATTTTGTATCAATTTTTTTGTATCAAATTTTTTTTGTATTGTAGGAACCGTTGTTGTTGGGTGTGTATGTAGTTGAGGAGTTGAAGTTATGGGTCCCCACAATTTATATGTATAAGACTACGGAAATGTAGTTTCCATTGGTAACAAAAAAAGAAGACAAAATTGATAAAGGGAACAAACTTTATATACATTAATTTACAATTGGTATATTCAATTGTTCTTTCTGGTGTTGCAGACTGTATGTGTCTGTACATAGTTGTGTGTGACAAGTGTGACATGTATTGTTTATATTTGTAGCAGTTTTTTCTGTGATTGAAACTTGTGATTGAAATTTGTTTTTGTTCAGCGAGAGAGAGAAATTGGAAACGAAAGTACGAGACCAACCTGATATATCATTTTGTGTCTTCGGGCAGCGACTTCACCCCATTGTGTCGATGTTAGGGGAGAACTTTCGCTCCTACTGTCGAGTTAGAGGGCATTTGCACCAACTCTGTCGAGTCGGGAAGAGCGTAAGCTCCCACTGTCTCCCTGTAGTTTTTCAGTTCTATGGGCCTTTTTATAATTTTCTTATTGTCATTGTCTACATGATCATTAAACTAAAATATTCATCAAATATCAGGTGATTTGCAATGATGCAATATCGAATGATTTTGGTACATTCCGATGGCATACATATTTTCCCATGGAATTTAAACCAATTTTCTATTGTTTTTAAATATATTTCTAAACTAATATTCATTTGATTCTCTTTTGTTTACCTAATTCTAAACTCATGAATATACCATTGTAAAACTAGTTATTTAAGACAACTTAATTATTTTAATTTGGTCAATTCCACATGCCGTAAAAATATAGGGGCCAATCCCTATAGTATCTGTTTAACCCATAGATTCCAAATAGTGGTTTTCACAGAAATCCAAATAACAACAAGTCTCCACGGCCACCAGGACTCTTCTAAGTATGTGGAAAATCCCAAAGGCTAGGTCCCCAAAACACTGGGGACACAGGGAAAAACCGTACGGATATTGGCAACACTGTTGCGTTTGTTGCGCATGCGCCTGCACATGTGTTTGTGCGCGCCTTCCTACGACATTCAATCTTGGCTACGCAGTCGTTTCTGATGGAGTTCCTGATTGACGTTCCCACCAAGTGTAATGTTCGCGCAGTTAATCAGTTTTTGAACGTAAACGACATTAAACCGATTTATATCCATCGCCAATTAAAAGAAGTGTATGGCTAGTTGTGCATGGATGTCAAAAACGTCCGCGAGTGGTGTGGGGAGTTTGCAAAGACGACAAAGTTGAACGCTTCCTCAATGACATGGCGGCGAGCTGGTATGGCATAAGGATACAAAAACTGAAACAGCGCTTACAAGAATGCATCGACTAAAATGACGATTATGTAGACAAATAGATAAAAGTTCAAACTTTAAAATGAAGCAAACATTATTGACAATAAATAATGAACGTTTCTGCGATTTCTAAATATTTGGTCCTTTCTATTTATATGTCCTTGCATATTTGTATCATTTTAAATCTCTGCATCTTTGTGGTCTGTAAGAATTATCTTTTAACTGTAGACCGACTAGCATACCTAGGCTTCTGCAATTATTTGTTTCAGGAAGGCAAATTACAAGATCATTCTATAATGTTTGTCTCTGCACGGATTTGGAAATAAGAATAAGAATAAGAATAAGAAGAATAAGAATAAGAATAAGAAGAATAAGGATATTAATAATAATAATAATAATAATAATAATAATAATAATAATAATAATAGACCTAGTGCTGATTAACAAAAAAGAAAGAACTTGTCAACTGGCGGATTTTGCAGTTCCAGCAGATCACCTGAGGAAGCTGAAGGAAAATGAAAAAATGGACAAATACCTGGAGCTTGCCAGAGAACTGAAAAAGTTATGGAATATGAAAGTCAAAGTGATATTAATTGTAATTGGTGCACTTGGAACGGTCCCAAAGGGATTGAAAAGGGATTGGAAAATCTGGACATCAGAGGAAAGATTGAGACCATCCAGAATAATGCACTGCTGCAATCTGCTAGAATACTTAGAAGAGTCCTGGAGACCTGAGGAGACTTGCTGTCCTCAGACTCCAGTGAAAGACCATCAGCTAACGCTGATGTGAAAAACTCAAAAGGAATAATAATAATAATAATAATAATAATAATAATAATAATAATAAGAAGAAGAAGAAGAAGAAGAAGAAGAAGAAGAAGAAGAATCGCCTTATCTCAGCTACAAGTCCAAACCTAGTATTGACAACAAAAAAAAACTTGTCAACAGATAGATTTTTTGCAGTTCCAGCAGATCACAGGGTGAAGATGAAAAAAAAACGAAATGATAGACAAATACCTGGAACTTGCAAGAGAATTGAAAAAACGTTGTAATATGAGAGTGAAAGTGAAACCAATTGTAGTTGGTGCACTTGAAACGGTCTGAAAAAGCTTAGAAAAAGACTGGAGAAACTGGAAATCAAAGGAAGAATTGAGACCATTTTTACAACAGCATTGTTTAAATCAGTAAGAATACTCAAAAGAGTCCTGGAGACCTGAGGAGACTTGTTGTCACTCCGGGTCCAGTGAAAGACTATCAGCTAACGCTGGTGTGAAAACTTACAAGGAGTGAAATAATAATAATAATAATAATAATAATAATAATAATAATAATAATAATAATCTCTATTGATAATGGAGATTCGCTTCCAGTTTTTGTCTGTAACAAAAATTACGTCACTGCTTACGTCACATTACCCAAAATCGTCATCGTCATAACATATAATAAATACACTCAAATTTAAACATGCACCATTACACAGTCCTCATTGTTTTTTAAAACAACTTTTAATAAATACATGACTGGTATTATATATCTATATTTGTTTTATTTTAATACATATTTAAAGTTTACATTTCAAATTGTTTTACTTTTTAATCGTTTAATGAATTTGATGATTTTACTTACTTAGGGTACAAACTCGCTGACATTGAATTTTTTTATTCCCACTCCTCAGACAATATGTTTCAAAAATATTTTTATTTTGTACTAGTAATAATAATAAAGAAGAAGAAGAAGAAGAAGAAGAAGAAGAAGAAGAAGAAGAAGAAGAAGAATCGAGACCATCCAGACCACGGCTAGAATACTCAGAAGAGTCTTGAACACCTGAGGAGACTTGCTGTCCTTCAGGTTCGAGTGAAACCCCACCACCTAATGCTGCCGTGAAAAGCTCATGTTTGCGCGCGTGTGTATGTGCATTCGAATGTATGTATGTAAGGAGTACTAGCCCAAACCTTGACTTTTAACCAGTATGGTTCTCGTTTTCCTACATTTATCTCTTACACACACACACACACACACACACGCACACAGGTACGCACGCACACATATACATATGTGTGTTTTTTCTGTGAACTCGCGTGTATATACACACACACTCACACACGCACACACACACACACACACATATCTATATATATATTGAGGAAGATTTTTAAGAATTTGAAACACGTGTTGTTTCGAATTCGATAATTTAAAAAAATTAAACCATTAATTTAAATAATCTGATCTAGTCTGTTTAAGATATGAAGCCAGCCATGACAAATGTTTTGTGGCTTTTCTGTTATTAGTTTATTTACTGCTAAGTAATAAAAAGGCGTTTGTCTTGTAATGGTTATTGTCATCAGATATGAACTCAATTCCTGTTCAAACCCCGTACAAGACTTTTTGCATTTCACATAGTGCTAGTGCCGTTGGGAAAGCTATACATCCAACTATTGCCCTTCCAGCTGTGGGGGAAGCCCCAGTGGTGTAATCGGTAACGCTGGACTACGACATCGTAGTAAGCGTGTTCGAACCACAGTCATGCTATTGCGTTTACCTTAGGATTAATGCCCTAAGGAAAGATATGAACCCTATCATCCTCCAACTCTCGATGGAATAGTACCCCTACTGTTCTTCTAATAGGATTGCTTTGGCATAAAATAACCCACGAATGTTGATATTCCATTAAACAAGGAAACCAAAGCAAACCAATCTGGATAGATAGATAGATAGATAGATCGACATATTTAAACAGAGTGTGGATGGAGATAGACAGACAGACAGATCAGACATGCGCAATAAGCTCAACCTTTCTAGGTGAGTGGGTAGGTGCTGCTTGGGGAGAGAAAGACTTCCTTGGACATGGAATTGGTTTTTTAGCTCACCTCGCTCCTCTGACACCGAAGCTCCGGAACAAGGTTGGTTGGTTGGTTGGAATTTTACGGCATGTCAACCCATGCTGGGTTATTTTATGCCGCTATAGGTAAATATTAGGGCAGACTGTGTTCTTTAACTTTGATATGGCAACAGTTCTCGGAGAAGGAAAACTCTGAATTCAAACCAAAGGAGCTCTCATCTCGTGAGTTAAATTGCTTTTGAGAACTCCTCTCCTTCTCCTCCTTCCCCTCCTCTTCTATATATTTACCAACCCCTCCACACGAGCAGTGTGTGACACAAGGAAAATTATTTAAGCGGAGTTTAATAGGTTTGAATTCAAAGTTTTCCATCTCCTAGACTGGTTACCTAGCCATGGTTAAAGAGAGTCTGCCCTATTCATAGCTGTGGAAGAGTAGTTGATCGCAAGTGTATTAGCACTATATAAAATGTAAACAGCCTCTTCTAGGACTTGAAATCGGGTCGACGAGTCCATTTCCAACCATTACGCCACATACCTTCTCCTTCTCTTCCCCTCCGTCTCCTCCCCATCCTCCTCTAAGTGATTGCTTATATAAAACTATGTCAAGTGCGTGGTGTAATGGTTAAAGTCATAGGAAATGGAATCGTTGCCTCGAGTTCAAATCCTGGACGTGGTAATTGCATTTCACTTAGCGCTAATACCCTTGGGAAAGGTATGAATCATACTCTCCCTCCAGCTATGGGTAAATAGTAGGGCAGACTGGGCTCTTTAACCTTGGTTAGGCAACCGGTCTAGGAGAAGGAAAACTCTGAATTCAAACCTGTTAAACTCTGCTTAAGAAATTGACCTTGTGTCACATCCTGCTCGTGCGGAGGGGCTGGTAAATATATATATTTCCATATAAAACTATGTCATCATCCTCTATGTGTGCTAATTCCCTATTTGTTTTGTTTTTGCCAGGGATAATGTAAACTTCGTTCAACTAAGGACGTCCCATCGTGATGTAATGGTTATCAAACCCGTCTCGCATATCCATTACTATTGAATAGCGAGATCGATCATCGCAGGATGCCCCATACTTGCAACATTGTGTCACATCCTATTCATGGCGAACGGGTTGGGTAAATACATACCTTGTTCAAGACTTTGTATAAATGTATAAAGTGCCCTTGACTTTTGTGTAAAACGCATGAAACGATCTTATCTGACCTCTGAGCGTTTCTTCCTAAAATATCTATTGGTTGAGAACAAGTGCTTTTTAAGTTCTGACACACTGGCCATACGTTCAGTCTTAAAGATCAAAGCCTCGTTCTGAATTAGCACTAAGTAAACCTAAATCAAATAAGAGTGAATCGTTTTTTGATTTGACGCCAACAGATTGAAATAAACACATCATTTATTCTACTCAGATTCGTATGATTTGTTATCATCATGAATGGTTGGTTGGTTGGGTTTCATGGCATGTCAACCCTTATATATATATATATATATATATATATATATATATATATATATATATATATATATATATAGAGAGAGAGAGAGAGAGAGAGAGAGATAGTGAGAGATATCCTATGAATATATATATATATTTATTTATAGGATATATATATATCCTATATATATATATATATATATATATATATATATATATATATATATAATATATATATATATATATATATATATATATGAAAGTACTCAAACAGTTTGTTTGATATGACTATGTCGACACACACACACATACGTACACATGGTTGATTGGTTTGATTAACGGCATGTCAACCCATTGGGTTATTTTATGCCGAAGACGTTAATAGCGCGACTGGTTGGTTGGTTGGATTTTATGGCATGCCAACTCATTGGGTCATTTTATGCCAAAGAAGTTTTGTTTTTATTCATTCTCGATGGGTACTCAATTTTTTTTTTAACTCAATTTTTTCTATTTAACTCATAGATGGGACTCTAACCGGTACTAACACTTTTTTTTCTATCTAGCATATAGATAAGACCTTAACAGAAACTGGATACTCCACATTCCACAGAGCCCCAGAATTGGAATTTAACATCAGATAGAGTTTTAAGGTCATACCCAGGACATTAAGACTCTCAACCTCCGCTTTCTAGCACATATATGATGTCGGGGGTGCCATAAGGGTAATAGGGCTAGAACAATTATATAGGTGCTAGTGCTAGACATGGCCAACCGATTGATCTTCGACCACCCGTCTTGCTAAGTAAGGGCCAAAGTAAAGTGTTGCTTGTTATTGACTGCTCAGCCACCAAGATTCCGTCCTTAATCATCACGAGTCGCTACCCACAGCCAATATGTGGCTCCATTGGGAGGGTATAAAAACCACAAGGTTTCGGGTTCGATACCGGCCCTCGCCAACTCTGCGTACGAGTAGCACAGGGATCTGTGCGGTAAAGTAAGGAGCTGATGATAGGTGTGCTACTCCAGCTCAGACGCCAAAAACAATCTTCTTGGTCTAGCGCTATTGAAAAGGGGATACACTCCTCACTGTCTAGCTGATACCGACTTTAGCCACCCGACGACTTTTTACTCCTCTGCAGAGGTGCAGTCGTGTATTCTAAAGCCCCAGCCGTAAGGACTTACTTAGATTGATATGACTTGTTATCCAACCGATAAATGGCGTCCCTATGGAATGGTTGGTTGGTTGGTTGGTTGGTTGGTTGGTTGGGTTTTTATTGCATATCAACCCTTCTTGGGTAATTTTAAACTGTTTAACTCAAATCATACGTGGTAAAAAAAATGCATCTTCGCTATTATTTTAAACTAGCAGGACCTGGGGATATACCACAGTATGTGTTATAGGTGATATACCCTATAGACTAATGGAATGCGCCGACTGTTAGTATAAAGTAACAGGGACAATTATGGCTTGGAGAGTAAGCCAATGCGAGTCAGCTCATAACTCTATTGTCGGACGTATTTCCCCTTCTCTGTACTGTAAATTGTCTACTCTTTGTTAATACATATTCCTACATTTGTTACTGTCGTTTTGTTCTTTTTTGACCCCTTTAAACCCACAACAGTATGACGATTTGATTATTACGACGTTTGATATGTTGACTTAAGAGCTATTGCTAATATAGTTTCAATGTGTAAAAGTAATAGTGTTGATTTAACTCTCTCACAAAACATTTTTTTCTTTCCTTGTTTTCAATTTTTCATTATGTTCGATTAAAACTAATTAGCGTTCACACCCCCTACCCTATCTTTCCTTACTCTCTTTCTTTCCTTTTTTTCTATTGTATTTTTCTGTGTAGCATGCCTTTTTTTTCCCTTTCTTTCCTTATAATAAAAACGGATTGCCCATTATTTAGCTGAGGTGTCGACACTCATCGAGAAATAAGAATTTGGCGAATAAGCAACACCAGATGATCACGATGTAATTTTTTTAATTTCATCTTGGACGATTTGCGGCGGTCTCATTTTAACCAGAGCGTGTTGCAAGATGATAACGGTCGGAAGATTAAGGAACAAGCGTATTGATATATAAATTATTATAATAATAATAATAATAATAATAATAATAATAATAATGGATATATACCTGGACCTTGCAAGAGAATTGAAAAAGTTGTGGAATATGAGAGTGAAAGTGATATCAATTGTAGTTGGTGCACTTGGAATGGTCCCAATAAACTTGGAAAAAAGACTGCAGGATCTGGAAATCAGATGAAGAATTGAGACCACCCAGACTACTGCACTGCTGCAATCGGCTAGAATGCTCGGAAGAATCCTGGAGACCCGAGGAGACCTGTTGTCACTCAGCCTCCAGTGAAGTACCATCAGCTAACGCTGATGTGAAAAACTCAAAAGGAGTAATAATAATAATAATAATAATAATAATGGAGATTGTCTGTATTTCTGTTTGTAACAAAAACTACGTCATAGCTCTACGTCACAGCTTAACAATATTCTTATGCTCAATACATCCAAAATTTGAGTAAGCAATTTTTAAAAAAAATTTTTACTTTCGTTCTTTTTTTTTTTTTTGTAGTAACAAGAAGTTAAGTAAAAAGTTTACAAATAAATAATACCTACGATTTTGTGTAAAATTGATGTGGAAAATATTCAAAATAATTGTTTGATTATTACATGCACGCAACATTTTATTTGAGAGGGACGGGGCTCAGTTTTCATTTCAAATTGTTTTTTGTGTTTTTTTTACTCCTTTAATAAATATGAGGATTGTCTTACTTATGATACAAACCCTCTGACATTGAATTTTTAATTCCCACCCTCTCAGGCAATGTCTTTCAAAAATTAATTTTACGACGCCCGGAGGGTGTTTTCTGTTGCTAATAATAATAATAATAATAATAATAATAATAATAATAATGATAATTGTAGTTGGTGCACTTTGAACGGTCCAAAAGGATTGGAAAAGGGTTTGGAAAGTTTGGAAATCAGAGGAAGAATTGAAACCATTCAGAACACTGCACTGCTGCAATCTGCCAGAATACTCAGAAGAGTCCTGGAGACCTGAGGAGACTTGCTGTCACTCAGACTCCAGTGAAAGACCATCAGCTAACACTGATGTGAAAACTCAAAAGGAGTAAATAATAATAATAATAATAATAATAATAATAATAATAATAATAATAATATTGATTCCTAATCTTTGGAGTAAGAGGCTGTAAAAACCGAAATACTTTTTTGGTACATGCGAATACTTTGTAAAAGTGAAAGTAGATCTTTTCTCTTATCTCTCTATTTTTCACCAACGCAAAGCTTTCTCTTTTTTTTACCCTCAGCCACCTCTCACCACCCACCCGTGACGCCAACACCGCTGTGCAGTATTTCGCGTTTATAGCCGCGATGCGGAATGATACAAACTCGTAAATGGGGTGCAAACTGTCCAAATCATCGGACCTGTTTCCACCTGCGCACGCGCACTGATTTCTCTTTGTTCCGCTTCTATTTTTAGTCCGGCTTGATCTCGAAAGTCGTCTCTGCAGAGTCTTTTGATCGTGAGCGTTCGCCTGTCGATTTTTATCGATCGATTGATGGCATCGATCCGCAACGGTGTATGGAGGGTGGGGGTGAATAGATCGATTGCATGTTGCAAGCCACGTGACGATCCAGATCCATTGGATTCAGTTTGATGGATACTAAAGTGCAACACAGATAGGTAGTTGGGAATATATATACTATATCTATATCTATATCTATCTATATATAATATATATATATATATATATATATATATATATATATATAAATGTAAGGTAATCTAAATGACTGGTAAGTAAGGGATGTTTCTATTTGGTACCATGGAAATCTCACTGTACATCCATACTCTATGCTTTTGTAGGTGCGAACATACATATTCATACAAGGATTTTTATAAATCCCAAAAGAGCTCAATGTATAATAATCAGTAAATTAAATTATATGCAGAGTAATATATTTCACTTTGAAAGAAAGAAAAACTTAACAAACTGTCATCCGTTATATTTTTATTTGGACCAGAAATTCAAAAAATGAAAACCCGTCCGATGAGGCTAAACTTCTTTTTTGAGTTTCTGGTCGAAATAAAATATAACGGGTTTGTTAGTTTTCTTTCTTCGAAAGTTATATTAATATATATTATATATATATATATATATATATAGTGTGAACAAAAAGTATTAAGACAATCAGGAATATTTCTTGTATGTTGTTTATTCTCAACTAGTTTCGACCTTAGGTCATCGTCAGGAGAAAATTTCTTATATATTATATGTGTATATATATGTGTGTGCGTGTGTGTGTGTGTGTACGTATATATATATATATATATATATATATATATATGGAGGCGTGTGGTGTAATGCTTAGTGTCGTAGGAAATGGACTTTCAAGGCGTTAATACCCTTGGGAAATGTATGCACCCAATAAGTCTCGCTCCAGCTATGGATAAATAGTGGGACAGACGGGTTTCTTTAACCCTGGCTAGGTAACTAGTCTAGGAGAATGAAAACTCTGAATTCACACACACACACACACTCGTTTAACTGAGTTTATATATAGAGTTTATATAGAGAGACAGACAGAGAAAAAGATATATATATATATATATATATATATATATATATATATATTGAAATAAGTCCAAACAAAACTCACAATTGTATTAACTTGATAAGAAATAAATAGAAATAAAAAATGTTATTATAGAATATTTACTTTTCTCTCGTTGATATATATATATATATATATATAATTGGTAAAGAAAAAGGCTTAAAAATCGTCAATCTTGCGGTTATATGTCTATTTCTGCTTAGAGGTATCTGTCTATACCAATGAGTTTCATCAGACCGCTAACTTTGTTGAAAATGCTAAACAGATAATTCGTGAGGCTTTATAGATAATTTTTCTGGGAAATCCTGAAAAGGTTTCAAGTTTCAGTTCTTCTTGTCGTCTGGAGACAGGTGACTCACTGGATGGTTTTGTCCTCTCAATAAATTCTTACTTTGACGGATCGGCCACCTTATCTTTTGGCGGTGAGATTTCTTTAATTACTTCTCTATTTTTTTATAGGGTCATTTTCAGTGAACTGTTTCCGTTATTCTTTCAGGTGTTTCCCTTTTGGTTTCTATATATCTATATATATAATATATATTATACACACAGAATACATAAAATATCTGTCTAGCTTCACTGATATCATCAGGTCTATTACTAATTCCTCTGCATGATAAAAATGTGACTCAAGTCAATTTTTAAGCTGAGGTTTTAATACAGAGATTTCCTTCTCCTAAACTGGTTGCCATATTAAGTTTAAAGAGCCCAGTCTGCCTTGCAATTTACCCAGAGCTGGAGAGAAAATAGTTGGATGCATACCGTTCCCACGGGTTTTAGTGCTATGTGAAATGCAAACAGCCTCATCCAGGATTTGAACTCTGATCACAGTCCATTTTCTACAATGATAACCATTACACCACATGCCTCCATAAAATATTACTTGAAACCATATACTTGTGTACAAGTATTAAGTAGAAATAGTTGATATCATGACTGTGTGCAAACAAATGATTATAGACAAATAAAATAAAAATACAATGGAGCCTTAAAATATAGTTATTATTGTAATGAAATATTTAGAAATTAATCAGATTTTAGTATTAAATAACCTATAAGAAGTTGATATGCCATTAAACAAATTTCACACTATTACAACAGTGTATGGTTATCACTATCTCCCTGGCTCTAACCCCTAACCCTAACCCTAACCCTGCCGAGAAAATGGAGTAGAAATACCAATAGATCGACACACTCTATGCCGTGGGTAGGACTACAAAAAGGAACAACTGAATTTGATGTCAAACATTGATAATGTGCGAAGCGAGAGCGAGCGACTTGTTTCGGTATGTTATAGGTACAAGTAGCTGAGTCGGTTGATTTGTAGACGAGGTTTCCTAGCCCCGTCTGCCACTCCCCCTTTGCGGGCACTCGCGTTTGCGACGACTACTTCCCCTTTACGTGCTCTCTCCCGCCCCAACTGACCCATCGCGGGTACTCACGTTTGCAACGAGGAACTCTCGTAAAGAGATAGCTATAGATAGATAGATAGATAGATAGAAACAGACTGAGATAGATAGAAAAGACAACAGTCCAATTAAATCCACTAATTACAATTGACTTTTTTGTGCCTATTACTGTTAGTCTGGCGTGTTTGACCGCAAATTCAGCTGTTCCTTTTTTGTCTTTTTAGTCCTACCCACGGCATATAGTGATTTGTGATATTTGCGGTATTATTAGGAGAGCGCTCAATATCTCTGATTGAGCTATAATATAATAAGAAGAAATAAATATATATTAGTTTGTGCTGTTACATAATCTATGCAGTTGCATAAGATTATTGTCAATCCCCTGTATTTCTGAAGGGATGGCCCCTTTTCATATCACGGGCGGGCTTTCCATGGAATATTACAGAAAGCCCTCGAAATACGTGAAGTCACGTGGGACCTGGTTGATTCTCATTTTCAGCTTGGATGTCAGGCAGATGAGGTCTTTCTGCCTTAGCTGAAGCTCGCTACACACGCGCGTTTATGTTAGTTACATGAAATGTTTTAGTTAAGTAAATAAAAGCTTACATAAATAATATGATTTTGTGGTTGATGAATGTCTAGAGAAAAGAAATGAATTGATGGGACCGGCCACCAGACGAAGTCCATACGCTAGAAGATGAACGTAAGATACCAAAGATGAGCAGAAGAAGAATAGAAGTAAGGAAAAAGAAGAGTATACAACAGTGCGTGTGTATTTAATTACATGGATATTTTATCTATAACCTTAGTTTCATGCCCTTTTGCGGAAAAAAACTGATTGCCAAAAAAAGATGGGCAGGAATCCTAAGGTCGCAGATAAAATATCCATATAATTAAATATATATACACAACTATATATATATACATACGTAAATTTTGAAAATTAATTAGTTGATAATTAATGAATTAGGCGAGCGTATGTGTTCAAATGTAAAGCGTAAACAAATCGAGAAAAAAACAATCTCTGTATGTACATTTCGGCATATTATGCCGCATCAGCAGAGTTATAGACAGGAACTTTATATATATATATATATATTATATTGTGTGTATATATATATATATATGTGTGTGTGTGTGTGTGTGTGTGTGTGTGTTTGTGTGTACATATATATGGAGGCGTGTGGGGTAATGCTTAGTATTGTAGAAATGGACTCGTCCACGTAAGTTCAAACCTTGGACGAGGCTGTTTGCATTTCAAAGCGTTAATACCCTTAGGAAAGGTATGCACCCAATAACTCTCGCTCCAACTATCGATAAAATAGTGGGACAGACTGTTTTCTAGTTTTATCAATAAACAATTTTTTTTCTATTCCTTTCATTCCTTTTAATCTTCCATCCATTGTCATCGTAGTGATCACTATGATAACCCTCAACATATATATATATATATATATATATATATATATATATATATATATAAGTAAGTAAGTAAAGTCGTCGGTATCAGCCAATCAGCGAGGGAGTCTATCTCCTTTTCACTAGCGCTAGACCAAGGAGATTGTTTTTGCATCTGAGGTGGAGCGCCACACCTACTTTACCGCACAGATCCTTGGGCTACTCATAACGCTGAGTTGGCGAGAGCCGGTATCGAACTAGGAACCTTGTGGCTTCTAGCCGAACGCTCTACCGCCTGAGCTAATCCGGCATATATATATTTTTTTTGGGGGGGGGTAGAATATGTGCTTAATTGAAGTCGTACCTAACTTTGAAAGTTAATTAATTAGTAATTAATTAATTGGCGGGCATACCTATTTAAATGTAAGGCTTAACAAATCGAGAAAAATCAAATCTCTATATGTACATTTCGGCCTATTAGGCCTCATCAGCAGAGCTATAGATAGAAAGATCAGCTCTGCTGATGAGGCCTAATAGGCCGAAATGTACATACAGAGATTGATTTTTCTCGATTTTTTAGCCTTACATTTGAATAGGCATGCCCGCCTAATTAATTAATTATAATTAATTAACTTTCAAAATTAGGTACGACTTCAATTAAGCACATATTCTTCCAAAAATTGTCGGCTAAATAAAGCCATATCATAAACACACCGCGTGTGTATTTACTTCTCATATATATATATATATATATATATATATATATATATATATCGTTTTAACAGATAAATAAGTTAGATCAGTAGACGGATGATTGTGATTATATCTCGGGCTGATGCATTCCCCCGAAGCACAATTGCCCGAAAAGACCCGATATAATAAAAAAGAATTTTTCTCAAGAAATGAGAAACAGCTTAGATTTTATCAAAACTGCAGGTCAGGATCACCTTGCCCACAACGTTCGCTTTTTATTTAATAACCTTATCCACTCCATCGAGGTTTAACAAATGAAGACTCACACACATAAAAATATTTTACTATAAACTAGGTGAGCTACCCGGCGTTGCGCGGGATTTAAAAGTTAAAATAAATCTCTTATCTGTAGTTATATACAGACCAGTAAAAATTATATAATACATATATTAATATTGATAAAAGAATATATTCCTTATATTTTATTCTTTATATATTCCTTTTTAAGTTGTTTTTTTATATTTTTATTTTTTGTATTTTTAAATTTTATTGTTTTTGATTTGGCTTTTTATTACGTTGTATCCTTAATTATTTTTTTTAATGCTGTTTTAATTAATTTTAATATATCATTTGTATCTTTATTTAATTTATATTAATTTTTTTAATTTTCCATTAATTTCTATTGTCTATTTATTTCTATTTCTATTATCTTTTCATTTTCTATAATTTTCATCTCATAATTTTTTCATATTTAAATTTAAGTTTTCATTTTCTATTGATTTTTATTTTCTATTAATTTTTTCGTAATCATTTTTTTCATTT
>CM042165.1:38927280-38937280 GCA_023376005.1 Doryteuthis pealeii | reverse complement strand
CGTTTGGCTAGAAACCACAAGGTTCCTAGTTTGATACCGGTCCTCGCCAACCCAGCGTATGAGTAGCACAAGTATCTGTGCGTAAAGTAAGGAGCTGATGGTAGGTGTGGCGCTCCGCCTCAGATGCTAAAACAATTTCCTTGGTCTAGCGCTATTGAAAAGGGGATAGACTCCCTCGCTGACTGGCTGATACCGACTTTTAGGCCGCCCCGATATATATATATATATATATATATATGTCATCGGGACGGCTATATATATATATATATATATATATATATATATATATATATATATATATATATATATGAAGAAATTTTGAAAAATGAAGTGTTCCAAAATAAGATGAATTTATTTATTTATTTTGGAACACTTCGTTTTTCAATTTTCTTCATCTTGTCGGATTTATTTCCATATTTTACCCCTATATATATATATATATATATATATATAATATATATATATATATACTGAAAATAAAGAGAAGAAAAAAGTGTATGAGAGAGGTGGTTACTGGTGAGAGAAACGTAGAGAGACAGAGTTGAGGGGAAAACACGAGTAGAGATTTTTAAAAAAGGAAAGGTAAGATCGAGAAACGACTAATCAAAAGAAAAATAAACACAAAAGAAAGAGAAGAGATGTTGACCGAAGTAAAGAGGGAGACACGGTGAAAGGGAGGAAAAAATAAACACCCATCACCAACAGTATTCTACAGGATAAACGTTTTAGAATGTACTGATCATATATATTTGAACAAGCACATAATCTGTTTTTGTTGCCGCAGGGTTGGAATCAACCCAAAATTATACGTTTGTGAAGATATAAGTTTGATTTAAAATACACGCTGATATAGCACTTAGCACAATACAGTCAGAAGCGAGCTTCCGAATTGAAGCTGTCATTTACTAAGATTTTGCCTAGTCTGGTACAGGCTCAATAGTTAGGAGCAATATCATATTTTATTTATTTATATTTAAAAATCCGATCGTTTCAGTAGCAGTCGGAGAGCTTACCCCCTCGGCTACCATCACCCAGAGAATGTAAAGGATTTTAACTTTTTAATACACACAACTGTATGTATGTAAAGGCAATCATAGAGTGCTCCATCCCTTTTCATAGGAGAGCGTTGCGTTTACGCTTTAGTTGGTGGGCGTCAGCGAGATCCCCTTCCAAAGTGCTCAATCCTAGGGGAAAGGGGAGCATATAATATATATTATATATAAAAGTAATTGGTAATTTGCTTGAAGCATTGTT
The DNA here is from genome assembly GCA_023376005.1 of Doryteuthis pealeii. Lineage (NCBI taxonomy): Eukaryota > Metazoa > Mollusca > Cephalopoda > Myopsida > Loliginidae > Doryteuthis > Doryteuthis pealeii. The sequence continues at coordinate 38,936,026 of CM042165.1, read as the reverse complement.
AAGTATGTTATAATAATAATAAAATATTTTATATATATATATATATATATATATATATATATATATATATATATATATATATACTATTACTAGCATGCATATATATATGTATATATTCACATGCTTATATATATGTATGTATATGTTTTAGTGTGTGCTTGTGTCTGTGTGTACGTATGTCACACATTATTATTAATTTCCTTCATTATATTAATTTTAGTTGCTTTTAATTTTTTATTCTGCAAGAATATATATATATGTGTGTGTGTGTGTGTGTGTGTGTGTGTGTGTGTGTGTGTGTGTGTGTGTGTTTTACATATATTCAAACAAATGTCATTAAATAAAATATAGTCCTTATTATTTTCAAGTTTTCTATTTTCTTTATTTTTTTTTTTTCAAGCTTTCTAATAAATCTTTTAGTCTTACAATCCTGAAAAGCATCGATGATTTCTCCGAACGAGCCATTTTTGGCTAACCAAGTACTTTTGGTTCTTATCCCGACCATTATCAAGGTAGAGGATGTGTGTCTTTCATTATTAAAAATGTTTAATCTTTAACTAAAGTATTGTTTTGTTTTTATCACCAAGGTGATGCCAAGCAATAGTGGCAGTTTATTTTTTTTAATATTTCTATTAATCTTGGTAAACTTATTTAGAATAAAAATTGTTTTAAATATATATATATATATATATATATATATATATATATATATATATATATTAACTAAAGATATTCGACTTCACTGAACCTCTCCAATTTTCCGCACACATCCACTTTCATGCTTTCTTGACTTTCTCAGGCCACTCGACATTGCTGCACCACTCGACTTTCCAAGGCGACTCAACTTTTCTGCACCATTCAACTTTGCTGCACTACTCGACTTTGCTGCACCACTCTATTTTCCTAGACCACTCGACTTTGCTGCACCACTCGACCCTACCACTCGACTTTCCTAGACCACTCGACTTTTCCGCACCACTCAACTTTGCTGCAACACTTGACTTTGCTGCACACTCGACTTTTTCGCACCACTTGACTTTGGTGCACCACTCGATTTTTCCCAGTCCAGTCAACTTTGCTGCACCACTCAAATTTCCTAGACCACTCAACTTTGCTGCACCAGTCGATTTTTCCCAGATCACTCGACTTTTCCGCACCACTCGACTTTACTGCACCACTCAAATTTCCTAGACCACTCGACTTTGCTGAACAATCGATTTTCCCAGACCACTCGACTTTCCGCACCACTCGACTTTGCTGCACCCACTCGAAATTTCTAGGACCACTCGATTTTCTAGACCACTCGATTTTCTTATACCACTCGACTTTCCAAGACGACTCGACTTTTCCGCACCACTTTACTTTGCTGCACCACTCGATTTTCCCAGTCCAGTCGACTTTTCCACACTACTCGACTGCCCCGGACTATTCAACTTTTCCACACCACTCGACTATCCCGAACAACTCAGTCTTTCCCAGACCACTCGACATTCCCGACCACTAAACTTTCCCGCACCACGGATTTGAATCCGTCTCGTCGTGCCCATTTCATACGATAGTAACCATTACACCACGCACCTCCACTCGACGTTATAGCATTACAATCATTGATCAATCGATTGCTTTATTATGCTGATTACAATAAATATTTTTTCCTTTCGTAATCATTCTGTTTCGAACTCCAGAACAAATCGAGAAGTTAATTACGTATTAAAATATTTATAAGCAGTAATCTATATAACATTACAATGAAAAATACTGATTCGTGACAAATAAATTAAAAGAAAGTCTATTCTTCCTACCTCTCCGGTCACGGAGATACGAATATCGACAAACTACTTTATTTGAAGCAATGATCTTTGGTTACAAATATGTTCTATTTGTGAAAGGGAGTAATATCATGAAGCTGAAGGCAAGTCGATGCCACCCGACGACCTTTTCTTCTGGAGGGCCAAGTTTTACCTATTGAGTCAGCCAAGAAGGCTTGGAAAACATCACTCGAAAAGGGACCCTGGTGGTGACGATGATGAAGTTGATGAATGAGAGTAGAAGAGGGTGTGGGGTCTGCTTTGTGCTTTGTGCAGGATGGTACGAAGAAAATTGACCCAAAGAAATATATAATATCTAATAATCAACAGATGGGTAGCTGTTTGTTTGTGTTCACGAATATTGTGTAAGATTACATGCTGATATGTAGATGTGTACACTAAAAGCATTATCTATATATTAATACTTTTGTTCATTAATCTTCCGACCGTTATCATCTTGCAACACCCGCTGGTTAAAAATGAGGCCGTCCAAATCGTCCAAGATGAAATGCAAAAATGTACATTTTGATTATCTGGTGTTGCTTAATGGTCGAATTCTTATTTCTTCTGAGTTTGGTCACCTCAGCTAAATAATGGACCCTTCCGTTTTATGATAAAAGAAAAGTAAGAAAAGGCATGTTACACAGAAAAATATAATAAGAAAGAAAGAAAGAAAGAAAGAAAGAAAGAAAGAAGCAGAGGAAAGATAAGAGAAGGGTAAGATTGAGATAGAGGTGGGTGAGCGGAAGTGATAACAATAATCTGTTTCAATCGAACACAAGGAAAAGACGAAAAGAAGAAAAATGTGTGTATGTGTGTGTGTGTGTGTGTGTGAGTGTGTGTGTCGAGATAGATAGATAGAAACAGAGAGAGAGAGAGAGAGAGAGAGAGACGTTCTAAATAATTGATTTATCATACTCTGATACATCCACAGGTTTATTATATACACTCTAGCAGGACCTGTGGATATACCACAGTATGATAATTTAATTATTACAACGTTTGATATGTTTACCTAAGAGCAATTACAAAATACTTCAAAAATAAAAAGTATAATAATCTTGATTTAACTCTCTCTCTCTCTCTCTCTCTCTCTCTCTCTCTCTCTCTCTCTCTCTCTCTCACTACACACACACACACACACATACACACACACACACACATATATATACTCACACACTCACTCACTCACTCACTCTTTTTTCCCTTTCTTTCGTTCTTTTCATCTTTTCCTTATATTCTATTGAAATGGATTAGGGTTATCGCTTCCGCGCGCTCATGTCCTTTTTTTCCATTTCTTTATAATATAAATTGATGGTCCATTATTTAGTTGATGTGACGCTCATAAGAAATAGGAATTTATGGATAAGCAACACCAGATAATAATAATTTACTTTTTTGCATTTCACCTCGAACGATTTTGGACGATCTCATCTTTAAACAGAGGGTGTTGCACGATGATAATGGTCATACAAATTAAGGAAAACTACACAGGAATGATATCATTTATGATTTACAAATAGGTATTTATATATGTATCTGCGTGAGTGCGTGTGCTTATATATAACATGTATACATGTATATATAAAATATATATAACATATATATATATTAAGAGGAAATACTTAAGATCTTAAGATTCAGAAGAAAGCTCTAACCGCATCGGCGTGGATATGGCAGTCCTATATTGTGACATCAAAGCGACAAAGTATCGTGAGATACTGCTGGGGGCTCTGGGTTAGTGTAATGATGCTTCGGCCCGAAACCATGCCTGAACCCAGAGTCAACATCTGATGAAGGCTTTGTTGGTTGCAATGCTACTGTGTAAATAGCAGTCATTGTATTATTATTCATGCATACTCACACACAGAGACGCTCAACACACACACACACACATACATATATATATATATATATATATATATGTGTGTGTGTGCGTGATTTTGTGTCTATTGAGTATGTGCGTATATGTGTGATTGAGCATGAATATATCTAGAACTTGAAAACTCGCATACATATATATATATATATATATAATATATATATATGCCAGTTTACAAGTTATTCTTATCTATCAGCGATTGTATGCATTCATATATGATATAGATATTTTTTTTTAAATAAGTAAAGTCGTCGGGGTGGCCTAAAGTCGGTATCAGCAAATCAGCGAGGGAGTTTATCCCTTTTCACTGGCGCTGAGGTGGAGCGCCACACCTACCATCAGCTCCTTACTTCACCTGTGCTACTCATTACGCTGAGTTTCTAGCTTGTGGTTTCTAGCCGAACGCTTTACCGATTGAGCTAACCGGCCCATTGATATCTTATTATAATGGAGATTGTGTGTTTTTCTGTCTGTAACTGAAACTATATTCCTACTCAAGTCATAATTCCCTTAGTTATTGACATCACATTCTCCATGATTTTATTTTTATTTAAACCTCAATTATTAATAAAATTATTTTACATTATTAATACTTTAACTATGTCTACATACTGACAACATGCAATTATATTTATATATACAACAAATAGCGGTTTACAGTGTGAACGGGAAGGCTAATTTGCATATTAATATTAAAAAATCGAATTTAATAAATATGTGCTTAGTATTATTGATTTCTAACTGTTTGTTTTATTTTAATGAATATAGCAAAAATCTCTTCAATGAATCTTAAATGAAATCTATTAACAAGAAAAAATAACTGTCATTTTATTATTTACTTCCTCTTTAACTAAATACTTAAATTAGAAAAAAATAACAATGAAAGCGAGAGTGATGGAAGAGTAAGTTTTCAGTTGTTCTATTTTTCGATTATACCCCCTCTGTTCAAATCTTTTTATCTGCATTCTTATTTAGTTCCTTAGCCTTTCTGATTTAATACAATATTTTATTACATTAAAACTTAAATACTTGCACCCGGAGGGTGCATATATTTGCTAGTAGATATAATAAGATATATTCATACCAAACTCACCTATATATATACATATATATATATAGTGTGTGTATGTGTGTGTATGTGTGTGTGTTCGTGCCAATTTTCGAGTCGCCGGTCGTTTTATTTATAACCATGGGTCAAGTTCTTTGACCACTCCTTATTTTTCTCCTTATTCTTGTTTTTCATTAGAGCAGACCATATTTTGGATATATTTCACTTTGGCCATCTTACCTACCCCGGCGATTCCAATCTTCCATAAATCGATAGATATTAACCCTTTAAGGTTCCTTTTTTCCCTTTTGTGAACACGAAAACCAATAAATCTTCATATTACTACGATATCTCTTTAACAGATCTTAAAACAATCCGGAATGTTTTTTTAGCAGTCTAGTTAAATTATTAATTACTTCTTTAAAAAATTATTCGCAATGTCCATTCATCATAATACCAGATGTGTTCTCACTGTGAGAATACCAGTTCTACACGTATGCTTCCTCTTATCCATCTAGAATTGTTAAACCAATGTAGTCATACCAAGTTTATTAAGTTACTAGCAGACCTGTGCTATACCACATTATGATTATTTAATATTAACAACGTTTGATGTATTTATTTAAGAGCAATTACGAAATAGTTCAGTATGTAAAAAAGTATAATAATCTTGATTTAGCTTTCTCTCACACTTTTTTTTCTTTCTTTTTTTTTTTCATCTTTTCTTTATGTTCACTTGAAACGGATTAGCGTTATCACTTCAGCATGCTCATACCCTCACTATCTTTCTCCTCCTGTGTAGCATGTCCCTTTTCTTCCCTTTCTTTCTTCAAAGCCGAATGGTCCATTATTTGGCTGCGGTGGCGACACTCATAAGATATAGAATTCGGTGGATAGCAACACCAGATAATCAGGATTTACATTTTTGCATTTTTATCTTTGGATAAAATTTGGACGGTCTCACTTTTAATCATAGGTGTTGCAAGATGATAACGGTCGTACTATTAAGGAACACAAGTATTAAATATATAATATATATATATATATATATATTATATATATATATAAAGATAAATCTAATGACTCATTAGCTTTAGTCTCCTGCGGTTTTATATATAATATATATATATATATATATATATATATATATATAATGCATATAAATTGTTTTTTCTATTGGCCAAAATATTGTACCAATAGATTTATTTTTGTTGGCACGATTTCTTGGTCTTTCCATTTTTCCAAAAAATTTTTTCTCCCCGGTTGATGTTTTTGTAGTATATTTTTACAATCAAACTATTTGATGGTTTTTTTCTCACTTCGAGGATTTACCAATAAGTTTGGTATATATATATTATTATATAATATATATATATATATATATATATATATATATATATATTAGAAAGGGTTTAAATCCCGGTCATATTAGCAGTTAAGATCTATTTCCACCTATATGTATAATATGTCATGGAAGGTGCAGAGTGTGGCTCGCATCACAACCTTGTGCTGGGCAAATTGAAATTCCACCTCATGCATAGTTCTCAAGAGGTGAAAGTCTTATGTCAACTTCAGGACTCGCATATACAAAAGAGCTTCAGGGGGCGTTTTGAGAATAAGCAGTTTGACGGCATATGGATCATTTCAAGACTAAGATCTACAAGACTGCGCCAAATTCTTGACCTCAAGAAGTGGAAACATCGCGACTGGTTTGATGAGAATGATCATCGATCAACTAACTTCTGGCAAGAAAAACACGCTATTACAAAAAATGTCTCGGTGCATCTTCACAGAGAGCTTTCAGAAGTGCAATCGTCAGTCCATCGCAGAATGAAATAAAATGAAATTTTAGAAAAGCATTATATAAACACCACACACAAACACACCACACACACATATATATATAATATATATTATATGTATGTATCTATTGTTGTGTGTGTGTGTGTGTGTGAATATATAATATATAATATATATATGTATATATATATATATATGGGCCGGGTTAGCTCAGTCGGTAGAGCGTTCGGCTAGAAACCACAAGGTTCCTAGTTCGATACCGGTCCTCGCCAACTCAGCGTATGAGTAGCATAGGGATCTGTGCGGTAAAGTAAGGAGCTGATGGTAGATGTGGCGCTCTACCTCAGACGCCCAAAAAACAATTTCCTTGGTAGCGCTATTGAAAAGGGATAGACTCCCTCGCTGATTGGCTGATACCGACTTTAGGCCGTCCGACGATTTTATATATATATATATATACTAACCTTCCACACGAGCAGGATTATGACAGTAGGTCAATTTCTTAAGTGGAATTTTATCATTAATTTATTCAGAGTTTTATATCTCCAAGACTGGTTACCTAGCCAAGGTTAAAAGCCCAATCTGCACTATTATTTACCCATAACTGGAGGGAGAGTATTTGGATGCATACCTTTCCCAAGGATATTAACGCTATATGAAATGCAAACAGCCTCGTCCAGCATTTGAATTCGATTCAACGAGTCCATTTCCTACGACTCTAACCATTACACCGCGTACCTCTATTTTAAATGAAATTTATACCAAAAAATAGAAAGTGAGTATGGATCCACCTACCCTTCCCTCGTAATGGGTAATTACTTATTTCCGCGCGAGTACGATGTAACACAAGGTCAATTTCCTTAGCGGAGTGTAACAGGTTTAAATTTAGAGTTCTCCTAGATGAGTTGCCTAACCAAGTCTTTCCTATAATTTACCCATAGCTGAAAAAAGAATAGTCGGATTCATACATTTCTGAAGGGTATAAGCGCTAGGTGAAATGCAAACAGCCACGTTCAGGATTTTAACTCATTTCACAGGGTCTATTTTCTACGACGTAATTATTATACAACACGCCAACAACGCTAGTGTGAAGTTCACGCAGCTACTCGGGTTTTGAACACAATAGGAGAGGAAAACCTGGTTCGTTTACTCACTGATACTCTAGATTTGAATACAAATAGGAGAGCAAAACCTGGTTCTTTAGATCTGATACTCTAGATTTGAACACAAATGGAGAGCAAACCTGTTCTTTAGATCTGATACTCTAGATTTGAACACAAATGGGAGAGCAAACCTGGTTCTTTAGATCTGATACTCTAGATTTGAATACAAATAGGAGAGCAAAACCTGGTTCTTTAGATCTGATACTCTAGATTTGAATACAAATAGGAGAGAAAACCTGGTTCTTTAGATCTGATACTCTAGATTTTGAATACAAAAGGAGAGAAAACCTGTTCTTTAGATCTGATACTCTAGATTTGAATACAATAGGAGAGAAAACCTGGTTCTTTAGATCTGATACTCTAGATTTGAATACAAATAGGAGAGAAAACCTGGTTCTTTAGATCTGATACTCTAGATTTGAATACAAATAGGAGAGCAATACTCTAGATTTGAATACAAATGGAGAAACCTGGTTCTTTAGATCTGATACTCTAGATTTGAATACAAATAGGAGAGAAAACCTGGTTCTTTTAGATCTGATACTCTAGATTGATACAAAATGGAGAGCAAACCTGGTTCTTTAGATCTGATACTTCTAGATTTGAATCTGAATACAAATAGGAGAGAAAACCTGGTTCTTTAGATCTGATACTCTAGATTTGAATACAAATAGGAGAGAAAACCTGGTTCTTTAGATCTGATACTCTAGATTTGAATACAAAAGGAGAGCAAACCTGGTTCTTTAGATCTGATACTCTAGATTTGAATACAAATAGGAGAGAAAACCTGGTTCTTTAGATCTGATACTCTAGATTTGAATACAAATGGGAGCAAACCTGGTTCTTTAGATCTGATACTCTAGATTTGAATACAATGGGAGAGCAAACCTGGTTCTTTAGATCTGATACTCTAGATTGAATACAAATGGAGAGCAAACCTGGTTCTTTAGATCTGATACTCTAGATTTGAATACAAATAGGAGAGAAAACCTGGTTCTTTAGATCTGATACTCTAGATGGGAGAGCAAACCTGGTTCTTTAGATC
>CM042165.1:38892280-38914780 GCA_023376005.1 Doryteuthis pealeii | reverse complement strand
TTGAACTCGAGCGACGAGTCCATTTCCTACGACTCTAATCATGGGGTGCCTCCTAATATAAGTAGTATTTCTCAAGGGTATTAGCACTATGCGAAATGCAAACAGCCTTGTCAGGATTTGAACCCGAGTCGACGAGTCCATTTCCTACGACTCTAATCATGGTGCCTCCTAATTAATAGTATTTCCCAAGGGTATTAGCGCTATGTGAAATGCAAAAGCCTTGTCCAGGATTTGAACTCGAGCCGACGAGTCCATTTCCTACGACTCTAATCATGGGTGCCTCCTAATATTATAGTATTTCTCAAGGTATTAGCACTATGCGAAATGCAAACAGCTTGTCCAGGATTTGAACGAGTCGACGAGTCCATTTCCTACGACTCTAATCATGGGTGCCTCCTAATATAAGTAGTATTTCTCAAGGGTATTAGCACTATGCGAAATGCAAACAGCCTTGTCCAGGATTTGAACCGAGTCGACGAGTCCATTTCCTACGACTCTAATCATGGGTGCCTCCTAATATTAATAGTATTTCCCAAGGGTATTAGCGCTATGTGAAATGCAAATAGCCTTGTCCAGGATTTGAACTCGAGCCGACGAGTCCATTTCCTACGACTCTAATCATGGGTGCCTCCTAATATTAATAGTATTTCTCAAGGTATTAGCACTATGCGAAATGCAAACAGCCTTGTCCAGGATTTGAACGAGTCGACGAGTCCATTTCCTACAACTCTAATCATGGGTGCCTCCTAATATAAGTAGTATTTCTCAGGGTATTAGCACTATGCGAAATGCAAACAGCCTTGTCCAGGATTTGAACCCGAGTCGACGAGTCCATTTCCTACGACTCTAATCATGGGTGCCTCCTAATATTAATAGTATTTCCCAAGGGTATTAGCGCTATGTGAAATGCAAATAGCCTTGTCCAGGATTTGAACTCGAGCCGACGAGTCCATTTCCTACGACTCTAATCATGGGTGCCTCCTAATATTAATAGTATTTCTCAAGGGTATTAGCACTATGCGAAATGCAAACAGCCTTGTCCAGGATTTGAACGAGTCGACGAGTCCATTTCCTACGACTCTAATCATGGTGCCTCCTAATATAAGTAGTATTTCTCAAGGGTATTAGCACTATGCGAAATGCAAACAGCCTTGTCCAGGATTTGAACCCGAGTCGACGAGTCCATTTCCTACGACTCTAATCATGGGTGCCTCCTAATATTAATAGTATTTCCCAAGGGTATTAGCGCTATGTGAAATGCAAATAGCCTTGTCCAGGATTTGAACTCGAGCCGACGAGTCCATTTCCTACGACTCTAATCATGGGTGCCTCCTAATATTAATAGTATTTCTCAAGGGTATTAGCACTATGCGAAATGCAAACAGCCTTGTCCAGGATTTGAACGAGTCGACGAGTCCATTTCCTACAACTCTAATCATGGTGCCTCCTAATATAAGTAGTATTTCTCAAGGGTATTAGCACTATGCGAAATGCAAACAGCCTTGTCCAGGATTTGAACCCGAGTCGACGAGTCCATTTCCTACGACTCTAATCATGGGTGCCTCCTAATATTAATAGTATTTCCCAAGGGTATTAGCGCTATGTGAAATGCAAATAGCTTGTCCAGGATTTGAACTCGAGCCGACGAGTCCATTTCCTACGACTCTAATCATGGGTGCCTCCTAATATTAATAGTATTTCTCAAGGGTATTAGCACTATGCGAAATGCAAACAGCCTTGTCCAGGATTTGAACGAGTCGACGAGTCCATTTCCTACGACTCTAATCATGGGTGCCTCCTAATATAAGTAGTATTTCTCAAGGGTATTAGCACTATGCGAAATGCAAACAGCCTTGTCCAGGATTTGAACCCGAGTCGACGAGTCCATTTCCTACGACTCTAATCATGGGTGCCTCCTAATATTAATAGTATTTCCCAAGGGTATTAGCGCTATGTGAAATGCAAATAGCCTTGTCCAGGATTTGAACTCGAGCCGACGAGTCCATTTCCTACGACTCTAATCATGGTGCCTCCTAATATTAATAGTATTTCTCAAGGGTATTAGCACTATGCGAAATGCAAACAGCCTTGTCCAGGATTTGAACGAGTCGACGAGTCCATTTCCTACAACTCTAATCATGGGTGCCTCCTAATATAAAGTATTTCTCAAGTATTAGCACTATGCGAAATGCAAACAGCCTTGTCCAGGATTTGAACCCGAGTCGACGAGTCCATTTCCTACGACTCTAATCATGGGTGCTCCTAATATTAATAGTATTTCCCAAGGGTATTAGCGCTATGCGAAATGCAAACAGCCTGTCCAGGATTTGAACTCGAGTCGACGAGTCCATTTCCTACAACTCTAATCATGGTGCCTCCTAATATTAGTAGTATTTCCCAAGGTATTAGCGCTATATGAAATGCAAAGAGGTCCAGGATTTGAACTCGAGTCGACGAGTCCATTTCCTACGATTCTAACCCTTATGCCACGAGTCTCCATCGTTAGTTTAGCTATAAGACTGCATCCGTTGTATTAGTCCTACTTTAGTAGGAATGCAAGTAAGTCGGCGATTGAGTCCGATTTTTTCAAAATCCCAAACATTTGTGTTAATTTCAGTAGGTCGAAGATTAAGGAAATGTCTACCTTTGAACTTCCGACTTGATGCCGTGAACATCTGTTCCGATCTCCATGCACTTCTGAGAAGTGCCATGTTCAGAGATCGCTTGTTGTTCATTCTGTCGGCCGAATGTCGAACGTCTGCTTTTGTGTCAAAATCTGCAAAGATGGCCGACATTCCTATTTGTTCGGGATCAGCCAGCATTAACAATAGTTTGGAAAGCAAATCGAGTCACTGCACAACTTCTGACAAAAAAAATCTATCTTCCTAAGACTCTGCATCTATCTATCTATCTATCTATCTATCTATCTAAGACTGTATGCATCTGTCTACCTACCTACCTACCTACCTATCTATCTCTCTCTCTCTCTATATATATATATATATATATATATATATATATATATATATATAATTTAATATATCAAACTTGTTGGTAAATCCTCGCGTGAGAAAAAAAACAGCAAATAGTTTGATTGTAAAAATATACTAGCAAACATCAACCTGGAAGAAAAAAAATTGTAAAAAGAAAAGACCAAGATAATCGTACCAACAAAAAATAATCTATTAGTACAATATTTTGGCCAAAGAAAAAACAATTTATATGCATATATATATATATAAGATATATATATTCATACAAACCCGCCAGGAGTCTAAAGCTAATAAGTAAAAAGTGCTCAATACCTAAGTAGAGCAAATAATAAAGACAAATCTAATGATTTAGACGAACCTACTAAATGTTTCGCTTAATGCTCTTCAGGGCTAAGTCAGATCTTAGCCCTGAAGAGCATTAAGCGAAACTTTTAGTAGGTTCGTCTGACTCATTAGATTATCTTTATATATATATATATATATATATTAATATATATATATATATAAGACTGCATCTATCTATCAGTTCACATATATTGCAATTGTTTATCTTAGTCTGTTTCAATCTATCGCAGTCTATTTTAGTCCTTCCGTCTCGTTTAGACTAGCTTTCTATTTATCTATCAATTCACATCTATGCTGTTTATTCAACTTAGTCTTTATTTCTATCTATCGTAGCTTGTTGATATCCATCAATATCGGTTATTTTCTATCTCTATCTATCTATCTATCTATATTCAACTGTTCATATCTATCTATCTATCTATCTATCTAATATATATATATATATATATATATATATATATATATATATATCCATAGTTCGTTTATCTTAGTCTATCCTTTAAACTATTGTTGTTTGTTTATGTTCTTCAGTCTCGGTTAGTCTCTATCTATTTATCTATCTACCTATCTATCTGCATATCTTCATATCTATCAATTCACATCTATTGCGATTTGTATCCACCTGTTCATATTCATCAATATAGGTTAGTTTCTATCTATCTATCTATCTATCTCTCTCTCTCTCTCTCTCTCTCTCTCTCTCTCTCTCTCTCTCTCTCTACATATATATATATATATATATATATATATATATATAGATAGATAGATAGATAGATAGATATATTCGACTGTTTATATCTATCTATCTAGCTATCTATCTATCCATCTATCTATCTATGAATTCACATCTATTGCAGTTTGTCTATCCTTAAATCTATCGCAGTTTGTTTATGTCTATCAGTCTCGGTTATTATCTGTCTATCTATCTATCTATCAGCATATCTTCATATCTATCAATTCATATTTATTGCGGTTTGTTCAGCTTCGACTATATTTCTATCTATCGTAGCCTGTGCATATCCACCATTCTCGGTTAGTATCTATCTATCTATCTATCTACCTATCTATCTATATATCTATCTATCTATCAATTTATCTATCGACCTGGCTTATTGTAGTTTGCTTATCTTTGCCCTTCAATCAATCGTAGATTTTTCCCATTTACCAATCCTGGTTAGTTTCAGCCTTTTATAATCATCTATCTATCTATCTATCTGTTTATCTATCTATCTATCTATCTATCTATCTATGTACCAATTAACTGTACCAATTAAATTTCTATCCATCGTAGCCTGTTTATATCCATCAATATCTGTTAGTTTCGATCTATCTATCTATCTCGCCCTTTTCTGAATGAATAAAACAAATCGTCACCGGCATAAAATAACCCAACAAGGGTTGACATGTAAAATACAACCAACATCCAACCAACCAATCAGTTAAAGCCCTTTACTTGTTTCCTAAAAATGAAAATTCACTGCCAATTCTCGATAATTCTTTATTTACAGTGGCTAGACGTCAAGACATCATCCCTTCATTCATATGTATTTTTTCATACTCTTCGGCACGAGCAAGACGCGACATCTTATTATAATGGAGATTGTGTGTTTTTTCTGTCTGTAACCGAAAACTATATTCCTACTTAAGTCACAATTCTCTTGGTTATTGGCATCACATTCTCCATGATGTTATTTTTATCTAAACCTCAATTATTAATAAAATTGTTTTACATTATTAATACTGGTAACTATGTCTACATACTGACAACATGCAATTGTATTTATATATACAACAAAATAGCGGTTTACAGTGTAAACGGGAAGGCTAATTTGCATATTAATATTAAAAATCGAATTTAATAACTATGTGCTTAGTATTATTGATTTCGAACTGTTTGATTTTTATTTAATGAATATAAGCAAAAATCTCTTCAATGAATCTTATATGGAATCCATTAACAAGATAAAATAACTGTCATTTTATTCTTCACTTCCTCTTTTAACTAAATACTTAAATTAGAAAAAATAACAATGAAAGACGAGAGTGATGGAAGAGTAAGTTTCAGTTGTTCCATTTTTATTATACTCCCTCTGTTTCAAATCTTATACTCCCTCTGTTTCAAATCTTTTTATCTGTATTCTTATTTAGTTTCATTAGCCTTTCTAATTTAATACAATATTTTATTGCATTAAAACTTAAATACTTGCACCCGGAGGGTGCATATATTTCTAGTATAAATAATTTCTTTAGCGGGGTTTTGCATGTCTGAATATAGTTTTTCTTTTCCTACATCGGCTGTGTCCTGGGAATGACGTGTGGAGTATCCTTTCGTCGCCATTATTCCCGGATCCATCCTGTCTCTGTGTTGTTTCCATGACTAAAAACTAAGAAAGATAGGACGCACAGAGAAGCAGACAACTCGATGGAGGATAAATACCATCCAGAAGAAGAAGAAGAAGAAGAAGAAGAAGAAGAAGAAGAAAGAAGAAGATGATGATGATGATGATGATGAAGAAGTAGAAGAAGTGATGATAATCAAGAAGAAGATGATGATGATGATCAAGAAGAAGAAGAAGATTTGGTTTGTTTGGTTTGTTTGTTTTACGGCATATCAACCTCAGTGGGTCATTTAATGCCGATACAGTTTTGAAATAAATCAATTCTTAATGGATAATACAATTTTTTATAAATACATTTTTCTATTTAACCCATAAATGGGACCCTAAAAAGGTACTACCACTCCGGGTCAGAGTGGACCAGGGAGCAATGGTGATGAAGGGGTGCTCCACATTCCCCAAACCTCCAAAACTGGAACCTCACCATCAGATAGAGTTTAACGTCATTCCCAGGACATGTAGACCCGCAGCCACCGCCTTCTAGCATCCATATGATAAAAGGGGTTGGGGCTTGCCATAAGGGCAATAGGGTTGGGAAAATCATATAGGTGCTAGGGCTTGACGTGACCAGCCGATTGATCGGAGGGGCCTCTCGACCGCCCGTCTAGCCCAAGATAGGACCAAAGTGGAATATTGCATGTCATGAACTGCTCATCCACCTGGGTTCTATCCTTAAGCATCACGGGTCGCCACCCACGGCCAACAAGTGGCCCTATTGGGGGAGTCTTACCCCTCTGCAGAGGAGCAGTCGGTGCATTCTAACGCCCCACCGACAGGGCGGAAGAAGAAGAAGAAGAAGAAGAAGAAGAAGAAGAAGATGGTGATGATGATGATGATGATGATCAAGAAGAAGAAGATGATGATGATGATGATGATGATGATGATGATCAAGAAGAAGAAGAAGAAGAAGAAGATGATGATGATGATGATGATGATGATGATGATCAAGAAGAAGAAGAAGAAGAGAGATGATGATGATGATGATGATGATGATGATCAAGAAGAAGAAGAAGAAGAAGAAGAGATGATGATGATGATGATGATGATGATGATGATGATGATGATGAAGAAGAAGAAGAAGAAGAAGAAGAAGAAGATGATGATGATGATGATGATGATGATCAAGAAGAAGAAGAAGAAGAAGAAGAAGAAGAAGATGAATGATGATGATGATGATGATGATGACGATGATCAAGAAGAAGAAGAATATACATTAAATATATACATATTATTAAATAACCATTGAGAATATAACTTACATAAGCAAGAGAATGGTGACGTTGGTGATGAAGTAGTTTCGGTTACAGACAAACAGACACATAACCTCCATTATAATTAGATGAAAAATTCTGAAATCTATATATTAATACCAGTGCTCCTTAATCTCCCGACCGTTATCATCTTATAACACCGGCTGGTTAAAAAATGAGTCGTCTAAATCGTCCAAAATGAAATGCAAACATGTAAATCCTGATTATCTGGAGTTGCGTATATACCAAATTCATATTTCTTATGAATGTCGTCACCTCAGCTAAATAATGGACCATTCCGTTTTTATTATAAAGAAAAGGAAGAAAAAAAGGACATGCTACACAGAAAAAAAGAAAGTAAGAGAGTAAGAAAGAAAGTAAGAGAGTAGGGAAAAGATTGGAGAGGGATTGAGCGTGTGGAAGCGATAACGCTAATCTGTTTAAATCAAACACAATGAAAAAATGAAAATAAGGAAGAAAGAAAAAATGATGGAGAATGAGAAGATTATTATACCTTTTACTTAATGAACTATTTAGCAACAGCTTTTAAGTAAGTAAAGTAAAGTAAAGTCGTCGGGGCGGCCTAATGTCAGTATCAGCCAATCAGCGAGGGAGTTTATCCCTTTTCACTAGCGCTAGACCAAGGAGATTATTTTTGCATCTGAAGTGGAGCGCCACACCTACTATCAGCTCCTTACTTTACCGCACAGATCCCTGTGCTACTCATAACGCTGAGTTGGCGAGGACCGGTATCGAACTAGGAACCTTGTGATTTCTAGCCGAACTCTCTACCGACTGAGCTAACCCGGCCCATCCACAGGTCCCGTTAGTAAAAGATTTTTTTTTTTTAGGAAAAAATCCTCTTATTTATTGAATGATCCTCGTACTTCTTCTCTAAATTATCGGTTATTACCGAAAGTTGTCAATAGGTGGCGCAATCCTTAGCGCTGTAATTGCCAGAAATCGAGGAACTTTTTTTTACCGGTTACATAAATCGACAAATCAATTTGATCCTCCCGTTTTTGTCGTGTTTGCGTGCGAGTAAAGCCCGTGCGCTTAACCAGTCTTCATTGCGATGACAGGGGCGAGAGAGAGAAAGGGGGGGGAGAAACAGACAGAGAGAGAGACAAAGAAAGAGAAAGAGAGTGAGAGAGAGAAATAAAATACCGCTATGAAATCTGAGACTGACTCGCCCGAATCAGCTTTCAGCGGAAGGAGAGCCAAGTCTCGTCGACATTTCATGTCTCGTAAAATATGCGAGAAACTATTAACGTCTGACTTACTGTCATATCAGATTATACCGGCATTTAATATCAGATCAAACAGTTAAACAACGTTGATTTTGGCCCAAAAAACCTTAGCATTTTTCATTCAATTGTTTTATATCGAGTAACGATTATAACAGTCTCGTCTATACAGTATTGGACAAAAGAAACCCCGCCCTGTCGCTGGGGCGTTAGAAGGCACCGACTGTACCTCTGCAGAGGGGTAAGACTCCCCCAATGGGGCTACCTGTTGGCCGTGGGTGGGACCCGTGATGCTTAAGGATAGAGCCCAGGTGGATGAGCAGTTCATGACATGCAATACTCCACTTTGGCCCTATCTTGTGCTAGACGGGCGGTCGGAGAGGCCCCCTCCGATCAATCGGCTGGTCACGTCAAGCCCTAGCACCTATATGATTTTCCCAACCCTATTGCCCTTATGGCAAGCCCCAACCCCTTTTTTGTCATATCGGTGCTAGAAAGCGGTGGCTGCGGGTCTACATGTCCTGGGAATGACGTTAAACTCTATCTGATGGTGACGTTCCAGTTTTGGAGGTTTGGGGAATGTGGAGTACCCCTTCATCACCATTGCTCCCTGGTCCACTCTGACCCGGAGTGGTAGTACCTGTTAGGGTCCCATCTATAGGTTAAATAGAAAAATGTATTATAAAAAAATTGTATTATCCATTAAGAATTGATTTATTTCAAAACTTTATCGGCATTAAATGACCCCTGAGGTTGATATGCCGTAAAACAAGACAAACAAACAAACAAAAGAAACCGACAATGAAAATAATTAACCATATAGGGCCGGGTTAGCTCAGTAGGTAGAGCGTTTGGCTAGAAACCACATGGTTTCTAGTTCGATTCCGGTCCTCGCCAACCAGCGTATGAGTAGCACGGGGATCTGTGCGGTAAACTAAGGAGCTGATGGTGGGTGTGGCGCACCACCTCAGATGCCAAAAAACAATCTCCTTGGTCTAGCGCTAGGGAAAAAAGGGATAGACTCTCTCGTTGATTGGCTGATACCGACTTTCGGCCGCCCCGACGACTTTACTTATATTAATACTCGTGTTCATTAGAATTACGACCGTTATCATCTTGCAACACCCTCTGATTAAAATTGAGACCGTACAAATGGTCCAAGTTGAAATGTAAAAATGTAAATTCTGATTATCTGGTGTTGCTTATCAGTCAGATTCTTGTTTCTCATGAGTGTCGTCACTCGGTTAAATAATGCACCATTCGATTTCATTGTAAAGAAAGAAAGGAAGAAAATGGATATGCTACACAGTAAAATATAAATGAGAAAGAAAGAAAGAAAGTATGGGTAAGATAGAGAAAGGGTTGAGCACGCAGAAGTGATAACGCTAATCTGTTTCAATCGAACATAATGAAAAGATGAAAAGAAGGAAAGAAATAAAAAAAGAGTGACATGCTTCGTTGGGGTTCAGGTGGTGCAGCCGTACAGTAGCACCGATACAACTATGGCTTGGAAGAATTAAATACCTGCGGATTACATAGTCACCAGATATCTTACTATGATGGCTACTGGGTTTTAACCATGTAAAAAAATTTAAAAAGTCATCGGGGCGGCCTAAAGTCGGTATCAGCCAGTCAGCGAGGGAGTCTATCCCCTTTTCAATAGCGCTAGACCAAGGAGATTGTTTTTGGCATCTGAGGTGGTGCGCCACACCTACCATCAGCTCCTTAATTTACCGCACAGATCCTGTGCTACTCATACGCTGAGTTGACGAGGACTGGTATCGAACTAGGAACCTTTTGGTTTCTAGCCGAACGCTCTACCGACTGAGCTACCCAGGAAATGGAATGAGTGTCCTACAGCGTATGTCACTATAATCCAATGATGTGCTGATGTCTTTCTACCTTATTATCTTACGCATCTGTAGTTGGAATTTTGGCGGCAAAGACGGCTATCACCAGCCAAGATAACGCAGTGTGTGTGTGTAATTTTATAAAAAAGTTAAACCTAAACCTACTAAAAGTTTCGCTTAGTGCTCTTCAGGGCAAAGATCTGACTTTTCCCTGAAGAGCACTAAGCGAAACTTAGGTATTGAGCACTCTTTACTTTTTTAGCTTTAGAATATCCTGGCGGTTATATATATATATATATATATATATATATATATATATATATATATATATATTATATATTGTTTTTTCTTTTGGCCAAGTATTATAGTATCAACCGATTATTTTCGGTTGGTACGACTATCTTGGTCTTTTCATTTTTCAAAAAAAAATTTTTTCCCCAGGTGATGTTTGGTAGTATATTTTTTTAACAATCAAACTATTTACCGGTTTCTTTCTTACCGCAAGGGTTTACCACAAGTTTGATATATTAAGTTATATATATGTATGTATGTATATATATATATATATATATATATATATATTATATATATATATATATTTCATTACTTTTCGGGTAGGAAATAAGCGTAACAATCTATACAACACGGAATTAACGGTATGATACGGTATGAAAAGAAACAGCTGTTTTTACATACGACGTAAATATTATACTTTAATATTTTATATTTTAATAGCAAAGAAAAAAATCACACCATGCGGTGTAAAGGTTAATTTTACAAGATATTGCCTGGAGAAAGATGAGAGTTAAAATTCATTGTTAGAGAGTTTGGTTTGGTTTGGTTTGGTTTACGGCATTTCAACCTCAGTGGGTCATTTAATGTCGATAAAGTTTTGAAATAAATCAATTCTTAATGGATAATACAATTTCTTTATAAATACATTTTTCTATTTAACCCATAGATGGGACCCTAACAGGTACTACTACCACTCCGGGTCAGAGTGGACCAGGGAGCAATGGTGATGAAGGGATTCTCCACATTCCCCAAACCTCCAAAAACTGGAACCTCACCATCAGATAGAGTTTAACGTCATTCCCAGGACATGTAGACCCTCAGTCACCGCCTTCTAGAACCCATATGATAAAAAGTGTTGGGCTTACTATAAGAGCAATAGGGTTGGGGCAATCATATAGGTGCTAGGGCTTGACGTGACCAGCCGATTGATCAGAGGAGGGGCCTCTCCGACCGCCTGTCTAGCCCAAGTAAGGTTCTAAGTGGAGTGTTGCAGGTCATGGACTGCTCATCAACCAAGACTCCGTCCTTAAGCATCACGGGTCGCCACCCACGGCCAACAGGTAGCTCCATTTGGGGGAGTCTTACCCCTCTGCAGAGGTGCAGTCGGTGCATTCTAACGCCCGACAGGGTGGATTGTTAGAGGGTTTGTATCATAAAAAATCATATTGTAAAATCGTCAAATATATAAAAGGAGTAAAAAATAGATAAAACAATTAGCAATGGAAACTTAGTTTCTGTCCCCTTCAAATAAAATGCAGCGGGAATCTATTAATTATTAATTAGATTATTATTTTGCATATTTTCACAAAATCGTAGGTATTTATTTATTTGTAAACATTTTACCAAACTCTTGTTATTGAAAAAATGACGATAGTAAAAAAAAAATAATTTTTAAAATTTTGATTACAGTATTGTTCTTTATTCTATGTATTGAAGATTTCAGGTAACATGATGTAAGTAGTGACATAGTTTCGGTTACAGATAAACAGAGAACGAATCTCCATTATTAATAGACATAGCTTTTAAGATTTTAATATTTCAGTATTTTTGAAAAGCGACGTATCTTCGAAAATGACGCAAGTCGAAACGACATAAATAGAGTTATGACTGTACAGTACATAGTCTATCAACAATATTGAGTACTCTTAACTCATAGATATAGCAAACCATATTATCAAACAATAATATATATATTATATTTATATTATATATACTAGCAAATATATGCACCCTCCGGGTGCAAGTATTTAAGTTTAATGTAATAAAATATTGTATTAAATTAGAAAGGCTAATGAAACTAAATAAGAATACAGATAAAAAGATTTGAAACAGAGGGAGTATAATAAAAGATTTGGAACAGAGGGAGTATAATAAAAATGGAACAACTGAAACTTACTCTTCCATCACTCTCGTCTTTCATTGTTATTTTTTCTAATTTAAGTATTTAGTTATAAGAGGAAGTAAAGAATAAAATGACAGTTATTTTATCTTGTTAATGGATTTCATTTAAGATTCATTGAAGAGATGTTTGCTTATATTCATTAAAATAACACCAAACAGTTAGAAATCAATAATACTAAGCACATATTTATTAAATTCGATTTTTTAATATTAATATGCAAATTAGCCCTTCCCGTTCATACTGTAAACCGATATTTTGTTGTATATATAAAATATAATTGCATGTTTTCAGTATGTAGACATAGTTAACAGTATTAATAATGTATGACAATTTTATTAATAATTGAGGTTAAATAAAAATAAAATCATGGAGAATGTGATTGTCTATAACTAAGAGAATTGTGACTTGAGTAGGAATATAGTTTCGGTTACAGACAGAAAAAACACACAATCTCCATTATAATAAGATATATATATTTATATATATATATATGTGTGTGTGTGATGACTGCAAACACAATCTGGTGAATTGGCACTGAGTTTATTTTTGCCATTCAGTTATCCAAAAATTAACTCCTGCCAGATAAAATTGGAAACTGCCTTGGCTTAACGCTAAACGGCTTATGGCGAGAAAGAGCTAGATTACAGCCGCCTTTCTCGATGAGAAGGTACTTGGGGAATTTTTCTACACACAACAAAGCTCGCCCGCTCCACCACCCACCCACCCACGCTTTTTTATTAAACTACCGCCGATTTACCCCCACCCCCACCTGCGTACCCAGTTATTCTACCTGAGTCTATGTTATACACCCTGACTTGTTCTTGCCTCCTCACCCAACCATAAATCCGCCATAATTAGTTTTATTACCTCACCCTCCCCTCGAATGTATCAGCGATGACAGGCTAGTGGATCGGTCACGTTTTTGTTTTGTTGTTGTTTTGGGCACGACTGTACAAGTCTGCAGAGGGGTAAGACTCCCCCAATGCGGGCTACCGTGGCCGTGCGGTGGAGAACCCGTTGGATGCTTAAGGATAGAGCCCAGGTGGATGAGCAGTTCATGACATGCATACTCCACTTTGGCCCTATCTTGTGCAGACGGGGCGGCGGAGAGGCCCCCTCCGATCAATCGGCTGGTCACGTCCGCCCTAGCAACCTATATGATTTTCCCAACCCTATGCCCTTTATGGCAAGCCCCAACCCCTTTTTTGTCATATCGCGTGCTAGAAAGCCGGTGTGGCTGCGGGTCTAATGTCCTGGGAATGACGTTAAACTCTATCTGAATTGCGTGACGTTCCAGTTTTGGAGGTTTGGGGAATTGAGAGTTACCCCTTCATCACCATTGCTCCCTGGTCCACTCTGACCCGGAGTTGGTAGTACCTGTTAGGGTCCCATCTATAGGTTAATAGAAAAATGTATTATTAAAAAAAATTGTATGTATCCATTAAGAATTGATTTATTTCAACAACTTTATCGGCATTTAAATGACCCCTGAGGTTGATATGCCGTAAAACAAGACAAACAAACAAACAAAAGAAACCGACAATGAAAATAATTAAAACCATATAGGGCCGGGTTAGCTCAGTAGGTAGAGCTTTGGCTAGAAAACCACATTGGTTCTAGTTCGATTCCGGTTCCTCGCCAACCAGCGTATGAGTAGCACGGGGATCTGTGCGGTAAACTAAGGAGGCTGATGGTGGGGTGTGGCGCACCACCTCAGATGCCAAAAACAATCTCCTTGGTCTAGCGCTAGGAAAAGGGGGATAGACTCTCTCGTTGATTGGCTGATCCGACTTTCAGTTCCGGCGCGAGAACGCTTTACTTATATTAATACTCGTGTTCATTAGAATTACGACCGTTATCATCTTGCAACACCCTCTGATTTAAAATTGAGACCGTACAATGGTCAAGTTGAAATGTAAAATGTAAATTCTGATTATCTTGGTGTTGCTTATCAGTCAGATTCTTGTTTTCATGAGTGTCGTCACTCGGTTAAATAATGCACCATTCATTTTCATTGTAAGAAAGAAAGAAGAAAATGGATATGCGTACACAGTAAATTATTAAAATGAGAAGAAAGAAAAGAAAGTATGGGTAAGATAGAGAAAGGGTTGAGCACGCAGAAGCTGAGATAACGCATAATCTGTTTCAATCGAACATAATGAAAAGATGAAAAGAAGGAAGAAATAAAAAAAATGAGTGACAGCTTCGTTGGGGAGTTCAGGTGGTGCAGGCCGTACAGTAGCACCGATACAAACTATGGTTTGGAAGAATTAAATACCTGCGGATTACATAGTCCCAGATATCTTACTATGATGGCTACTGGGTTTAACCATGTAAAAATTTTAAAAAGTCATCGGGGCGGCCTAAAGTCGGTATCAGCCAGTCAGCGAGAGGAGTCTATCCCCTTTTCAATATCGCTAGACCAAGGAGATTGTTTTTTGGCTCTGAGGTGGTGCGCCACCACTACCATCAGCTCCTTAATTTACCGCACAGATCCCTGTGCTACTCATACGCTGAGTTGACGAGGATGGTATCGAACTAGGAACCTTTTGGTTTCTTTTAGCCGGACGCTCTACGGACTGAGCTTACCCAGGAAATGGAAATGAGTGTCCTACAGCGTATGTCCAATAATCCAATGATGTGCTGAGTCTTTCTACCTTATTGATCTTACGCATCTGTAGTTGGAATTTTGGCGGCAAAGACGGCTATCACCAGCCAAGATAACGCAGTTGTGTGTGTGTAATTTTATAAAAAGTTAAACCTAAACTACTAAAAGTTTGCCTTAGTGCTCTTCAGGGCAAAGATCTGACTTTCCCTGAAGAGCACTAAGCGAAACTTAGGTATTGAGCACTCTTTACTTTTTAGCTTTAGAATATCCTGGCGGTTTATATTATATATATATATATATATATTATAATATATATATATATATATATATTGTTTTTCTTTTTGGCCAAGTATTATAGTATCAAACGATTATTTTCGGTTGGTACGACTATCTTGGTTTTTCATTTTTTCAAAAAAATTTTTTCCCCAGGTGATGTTGTGGTAGTATTTTTTTACAATCAAACTATTTACCGGTTTTCTTCTTACGCAAGGGTTTACCAACAAGTTTGATATATTTTAAGTTATATATATGTACTGTATGTATATATATATTATATATATATATAGTATATATATATATATATATTCATTTACTTTTCGGGTAGGAATAAGCGTAAACAATCTATCACAACCGGGAATAACGCGATAATCAGAAGAAGATTGAATCGATTATCAAGGGATGAAGATGTAAGAAGGCATGTGTTGTTTGGTTTGTTTTGTTTTAAACGGCATATCAATCAGTGGGCATTTAATGCGATAAGTTTGAAATTAAATCAATTCTTTATGGATAATACATTTTTTTATAAATACAACTTTTTTCTATTTAACCCATAGATGGGACTAAGGTACTAACCCACTCCGGGTCAGAGTGGACCAGGAGCAATGGTGATGAAGGGGCTCCACATTCCCCAAACCTCCCAAAACTGGAACCTCACCATCAGATAGAGTTTAACGTCATTCCCAGGACATGTAGACCCGCAGCCCCGCCTTCTAGCATCCATATGATAAAAAAGGGTTGGGGCTTGCCATAAGGGAAATAGGGTTGGGAAAATATATAGGTGTAGGGCTTGACGTGACCAGCCGATTGATCGGAGGGGGCCTCTCTGACCGCCGTCTAGCCCAAGATAGGGCCAAGTGGAGTATTGCATGTCATGAACTGCTCATCCATCTGGGCCTCTATCCTTAAGCATCACGGGTCGCCACCCACGGCCAACAGGTGGCCCCATTGGGGGAGTCTTACTCTCTGTAGAGGTGCAGTCGGTGCATTCTAACGCCCCACCGACAGGGCGAAGAAGAAGATGATGAAGATGATGATGATGATGATGAATGATGATCAAGAAGAGAAGAAGATGAAAGATGATCAATAAGAAGAAGAAGATGAAGATGGTGATGATGATGATGATGATCAAGAAGAAGAAGAAGAAGAAGATGATGATGATGATGATGATGATGATCAAGAAGAAGAAGAAGAAGAAGAAGAAGATGATGATGATGATGACGATGATCAAGAAGAAGAATATACATTAAATTTACTAGCAAAATGTGCGCTCCGGGCACAAGTATTTAAGTTACAATTATAATCAAATATTATATTGAAGTAGAAAGACTAATGAAATTAGATAAGAACACATAATAATAAATAAGATGCTAATCAAGATTAAATATGATTATTAAATAACCATTGAGAATATAACTTACATAAGCAAGAGAATGGTGACGTTGGTGATGAAGTAGTTTCGGTTACAGACAGACAGACACATAACCTCCATTATAATTAGATGAAAAAAATTCTGAAATCTATATATTAATACCAGTGCTCCTTAATCTCCCGACCGTTATCATCTTATAACACCGGCTGGTTAAAAAATGAGTCGTCTAAATCGTCCAAAATGAAATGCAAACATGTAAATCCTGATTATCTGGAGTTGCGTATATACCAAATTCATATTTCTTATGAATGTCGTCACCTCAGCTAAATAATGGACCATTCCGTTTTTATTATAAAGAAAAGGAAGAAAAAAGGACAGCTACACAGAAAAAAAGAAAGTAAGAAGGTAAGAAAGAAAGTAAGAGAGTAGGGAAAAGATTGGAGAGGGATTGAGCGTGTGGAAGCGATAACGCTAATCTGTTTAAATCAAACACAATGAAAAAAATAAGGAAAGAAAGAAAAAATGATGGAGAATGAGAAGATTATTATCCTTTTACTTAATGAAACTATTTAGCAACAGCTTTTAAGTAAGTAAAGTAAAGTAAAGTCGTCGGGGGCGGCCTAATGTCAGTATCAGCCAATCAGCGAGGGAGTTATCCCCTTTTCACTAGCGCTAGACAAGGAGATTATTTTTGCATCTGAAGTGGAGCGCCACACCTACTATCAGCTCCTTACTTTACCGCACAGATCCCTGTGCTACTCATAACGCTGAGTTGGCGAGGACCGGTATCGAACTAGGAACCTTGTGATTTCTAGCCGAATCTCTACCGACTGAGCTAACCGGCCCATCCACAGGTCCCGTTAGTAAAAGATTTTTTTTTTTAGGAAAAAACCCTCTATTTATTGAATGATCCTCGTACTTCTCTCTAAATTATCGGTTTATTACCGAAAGTTGTCAATAGGTGGCGCAATCCTTAGCGCTGTAATTGCCAGAAATCGAGGAACTTTTTTTACCGGTTACATAAATCGACAAATCAATTTGATCCTCCCCGTTTTTGTCGTGTTTGCGTGCGAGTAAAGCCCGTGCGCTTAACCAGTCTTTCATTGCGATGACAGGGGCGAGAGAGAGAAAGGGGGGGGGGGAACAGACAGAGAGAGAGACAAAGAAAGAGAAGAGAGTGAGAGAGAGAAATAAAATACCGCTATGAAATCTGAGACTGACTCGCCGAATCAGCTTTCAGCGGAAGGAGAGCCAAGTCTCGTCGACATTTCATGTCTCGTAAAATATGCGAGAAACTATTAACGTCTGACTTACTGTCATATCAGATTATACCGGCATTTAATATCAGATCAAACAGTTAAACAACGTTGATTTTGGCCCAAAAAACCCTTAGCATTTTCATTCAATTGTTTTATATCGAGTAACGATTATAACAGTCTCGTCTATACAGTATTGGACAAAAGAAACCCCGCCCTGTCGGCTGGGGCGTTAGAATGCACCGACTGCACCTCTGCAGAGGGGTAAGACTCCCCCAATGGGGCTACCTGTTGGCCGTGGGTGGGGACCCGTGATGCTTAAGGATAGAGCCCAGGTGGATGAGCAGTTCATGACATGCAATACTCCACTTTGGCCCTATCTTGGGCTAGACGGGCGGTCGGGGAGGCCCCCTCTGATCAATCGGCTGGTCACGTCAAGCCCTAGCATATGATTTTCCCAACCCTATTGCCCTTATGGAAAGCCCCAACCCCTTTTTTATCATATCGGTGCTAGAAAGCGGTGGCTGAGGGTCTACATGTCCTGGGAATGACGTTAAACTCTATCTGATGGTGAGGTTCCAGTTTTGGAGGTTTGGGGAATGTGAAGCACCCCTTCATCACCATTGCTCCCTGGTCCACTCTGATCCGGAGTGGTAGTACCTGTTAGGGTCCCATCTATGGGTTAAATAGAAAAATTGTACTTATAAAAAAATTGTATTATCCATTAAGAATTGCTTTATTTCAAAACTTTATAGGCATTAAATGACCCACTGAGGTTGATATGCCGTAAAACAAAACAAACAAACAAACAAACAAAAAGAAACCGACAATGAAAATAATTAACCATCTAGGGCCGGGTTAGCTCAGTCGGTAGAGCGTTTGGCTAGAAACCACATGGTTTCTAGTTCGATTCCGCTCCTCGCCAACCTAGCGTATGAGTAGCACGGGGATCTGTGCGGTAAACTAAGGAGCTGATGGTGGGTATGGCGCACCACCTCAGATGCCAAAAAACAATCTCCTTGGTCTAGCGCTAGGGAAAAGGGGATAGACTCTCTCGTTGATTGGCTGATACCGACTTTCGGCCGCCCCGACGACTTTACTTATATTAATACTCGTGTTCATTAGAATTACGACCGTTATCATCTTGCAACACCCTCTGATTAAAATTGAGACCGTACAAATGGTCCAAGTTGAAATGTAAAAATGTAAATTCTGATTATCTGGTGTTGCTTATCAGTCGGATTCTTGTTTCTCATGAGTGTCGTCACTCGGTTAAATAATGCACCATTCCGATTTCATTGTAAAGAAAGAAAGGGAAGAAAAATGATATGCTACACAGAAAATATAAAATGAGAAAGAAAGAAAGTATGGGTAAGATAGAGAAAGGGGTGAGCACGCGGAAGTGATAACGCTAATCTGTTTCAATCGAACATAATGAAAAGATGAAAAGAAGGAAAGAAAGAAAAAAGAGGGAAATGCTTCGTTGGGGTTCAGGTGGTGCAGCCGTACAGTAGCACCGATACAACTATGGCTTGGAACAATTGAAAACCTGCGGGTTACATAGTCACCAGTTATCTTACTATGATTGCTACTGGGTTTTAACCATGTAAAAGTTTTTAAAAAGTCATCGGGGCGGCCTAAAGTCGGTATCAGCCAGTCAGCGAGGGAGTCTATCCCCTTTTCAATAGAGCTAGACCAAGGATATTGTTTTTGGCGTCTAAGGTCAGCTCCTTACTTTACCGCACAGATCTCTGTGCTACTCATACGCTGAGTTGGCGAGGACCGGTATCGAACTAGGAACCTTGTGGTTTCTAGCCGAACGCTCTACCGACTGAGCTACCCAGGAAATGGAATGAGTGTCCTACAAGCGTATGTCACTATAATCCAACGATGTGCTGATGTCTTTCTACCTTATTACCTTACGCATCTGTAGTAGGAATTTTGGCGGCAAAGACGGCTATCACCATATAACTATATATATATATATAATAAAGTTAAACCTAATGAGTCAGATATACCTACTAAAAGTTTCGCTTAGTGCTCTTCAGGGCAAAGATCTGACTTTGCCCTGAAGAGCACTAAGCGAAACTTAGTATTTAGCACTCTTTACTTTTTAGCTTTAGAATATCCTGGCTGTTTTATATATATATATATTATATATATATATATATATATACTAAAAAAGAATGTCCGCAAAATGGATTATGTTTTTTAAAACAATTCCTTATCATTATTAATTTATATCAGCAACATGTGTTTCAGATCTTCTGATATCTTGTTCAGGCATTGATTAACCACCTTCTGTTATTAATACAATAATACCGCTCCCTACGTCGTTAATTTGTTCCAGGGGACATGAATTAAGTCGAAAAGAGACTTAAATCGAAATAGCTATTATTTAGATGCATTTATCCGAGCTAGGCCTAGCCTAGCCTATTTTTCATGTTAGCCTACGTAATCGATAAATTTCGGTAAATTATAAAGCTTAGCCTCGGCTAGCCTAGTTTGTTTTGTATTCTAACGCTATCACTTTATGCGTACCACTTCCACTAATATCCTTTTTCACAGACATGAGACCAACATGCACAAAAATATGGGTAAAATAAGGGTAAAATGTTCCACCACTGACGATGTTATACACGTGAACGAATTTTAAAAAATGTGCGTGTCTTGACTTGCTAAAAATGCAAAGTATCGGAATTTTCGAAAAATGTATGAACTTGTACACTTGTTCCGATTTGTAGTACCATATTCCTCGAATTTAGAATGCTTATGTTTTTTAATAGGTTTTATCTCTTTTATGATTTATACTGTATTTTATAAACGATATTATTATTCTCTAAACATTAATATATATATATATTATATATTTATATATATATATATATATATATATATTATATATAATATATATAATAATCAATTTGTATATTATGGATGATTTGACTCATAACTTAAAGTTTCATAGTTATGCGATCATCAGATGAGTCAAATGGTTGAGACCTTAAAACTTTAAGTTATGAGTCCAAATCCATAATATTACAATTGATTATAAATCTGCTCTGCTTTATTAGCATTGAGCACCTTTTTATGCCAATACTATTCTCATTTTATAATTCATTCTTTATTCATTATATATATATATATATATATATATATATATATATATATATTTCATTTACTTCTCGGGTAAGAAAATAGGCGTAAACAAACGATACATCACGGAATTAACGGTATGATATGGTATGAACGAAACAGCTGTTTTTACATGCGACGTAAATATTATATTTTAATATTTTATAATTTAATAGCAAAGACAAAAAAAGCCCACCAATCGGTGTAAAGGTTAATTTTTACAAGATATTGCCTGGAGAAAGATGAGAGTTAAAAATTCATTGTTAGAGAGTTTGGTTCGTTTTGTTTTACGGCATTTCAACCTCAGTGGGTCATTTAATGTCGATAAAGTTTTGAAATAAATTAATTCTTAATGGATAATACAATTTCTTTATAAATACATTTTTCTATTTAACCCATAGATGGGACCCTAACAGGAACTACCACTCCGGGTCAGAGTGGACCAGGGAGCAATGGTGATGAAGGGATTCTCCACATTCCCCAAACCTCCAAAAACTGGAACCTCGCCATCAGATAGAGTTTAACTTCATTCCCAGGACATGTAGACCCTCAGCCACCACCTTCTAGCACCCATATGATAAAAAGTGTTGGGGCTTACTAGAAGAGCAATAGGGTTGGGGCTATCATATAGGTGCTAGGGCTTGACGTGACCAGCTGATTGATCAGAGGAGGGGCCTCTCCGACCGACCGTCTAGCCTAAGTAAGGTTCTAAGTGGAGTGTTGTAGGTCATGGACTGCTCATCCACCAAGACTCCGTCCTTAAGCATCACGGGTCGCCACCCACGGCCAACAGGTAGCCCCATTTGAGGGAGTCTTACCCCTCTGCAGAGGTGCAATTGGTGCATTCTAACGCCCGACAGGGCGGATTGTTAGAGAGTTTGTATCATAAAAAATCATATTGTAAAATCGTCAAATATATAAAAGGAGTAAAAAGTAGATAAAACAATTAGCAATGGAAACTTAGTTCTGTCCCCTTCAAATAAAATGCTGCGGGAATCTATTAATTATTAATTAGATTATTATTTTGAATATTTTACACAAAATCGTAGGTATTTATCTATTTGTAAACATTTTACCAAACCTCTTGTTACTGAAAAAAGGATGATAGTAAAAAAAATAATTTTAAAAACTGATTACGGCGTTGTTCTTTATTCTATGTATTGAAGATTTCAGGTAATATGATGTAAATAGTGACGTAGTTTCGGTTACAGATAAACAGAGAACGAATCTCCATTATTAATAGATATAGCTTTTAATATTTTAATCTTTCAGTATTTTTGAAAAGCGACGTATCTTCGAAAATGACGCAAGTCGAAACGACATAAATAGAGTTATGACTGTACAGTTCATAGTCTATCAACAATATTGAGTACTCTTAATTTATAGATATAGCAAACCATATTATCAAACAATATATATATATATTATATTATATATACTAGCAAATATATGCACCCTCCGGGTGCAAGTATTTAAGTTTTAATGTAATAAAATATTGTATTAAATTAAAAAGGCTAATGAAACTAAATAAGAATACAGATAAAAAGATTTGAAACAGAGGGAGTATAATAAAAG
>CM042165.1:38879780-38887280 GCA_023376005.1 Doryteuthis pealeii | reverse complement strand
AGTGTTTAACTTTTTATTGACTTTTTCTTTTCGGTACAGGATATATCACAACTTTATTGATAGGCAGTTTTAAAACATCCCAAAAGTCTGTGTCGTCCGAGTACAGGTATGTTCGGTCATTTTCGAGGATTAGGGTGCTCCTATTTTATGGAGTGCTGAGTTGATTCTGTATTCAACGAAGCTTTAGTAGGGCGGAACGTCACGTAGGAACAAATAGACATCGCCCACTACATACATTGTATATCTTTACTAAATTATATATATATGTATAGTTAGGCTGAATTTCTTCTTTAAGGCCTATATTATTGAACAATGCAGCCATTTTTTGTCTGCAAATGTTGTGCCGAATTGTTCTAATATCATTAGAACAATCTGGCAATTTAAAAGGACGGGGAACAAAATTTGCAGACAAAAAATGGCTGCATTGTTCAATAATAATAATAATAATAATAATAATAATAATAATAAAATAATATATATATATATATATATATATATATATATATATATATATATATATATATATATATATATATATATATTATTTATATTATTATTATTATTATTATTATTATACTAAAGCTGAGATTTTCAACTTTTGATCTCTAAAGGCTTCTTTGCTGGTGACCTTACTGAAACGAAATTTATACTATGTTATAACTTAGTTATATATAAATGTTGGAAAAAATGCACTTTAATTGATTCTAATTAGTCGTAATTTGCAATTAAGTTAACAACTGACCCATCCCTGTCTTATATTATACATAACTCTCTTCTTCCCCTCTATATGCCAGTGAAGCGGGGTGAAAGAGATCACATGTAAAAAAAATCAGCCTCTAACTCTCGGTAGAGTCACCCCTTCCCTTTCTTTTTTACAGGCTACAGAGAATAACTTTTCTTTTGTTTTAATAAAGCAAAACAAACGTTCTTTTTACGCTCAACTAAAATTGAAATCAGGCTTTAAAATACATTTTTTTAAATTACTTTAATTATTAATTTAGAGTCAAATTCGGAATACATGTTGATTTAACATGATTATTAAACTTACTTTAAAAATATTTCATGTTGGGTAAAAACAGTAGTTACATATTCATTCAAATGAGCAAACGTTGACCCCCCCCCCACACACACACACTGTTTAGGTGAAAGTTTTCTCCGGGCTTTTAACTAAAACAAACTATTCAATATAAAGGAATTCATTGCTGAATAACGTGCTAAAAATCTCATTCAAATTGGATAATTTATTGATTTTTGGTAATTCATCTATCTTAAATCTAAAACGGTACAAGTTTTTCATTACTAAATCAAAATCAATCAACTTATTTAATAAGTAGATAAATTGTCTTTGTTTCCCTTTTCCGAAAAATTAAAATAATTTAAGCTGCTAAATAATTCAAATCAGCTTATTTTGTTATGAAATCAAGATTTGTGAGTTCAACTTGCAAATCGTCGTCAAAATTAAAACGGAAACTTATTTGGTGGTGTTCCATGACAGTTAACTACAGTGTATGAATGAACTTTTTTGCGAATTAGGTTACGGTTTAGGGGTTTGGAGATTTAGGTTGTTTTTAATTACGTATTGCTTAAAAAAACAAACAAATTACTATACATTTAATTGACCATTAAAATTAACCATTGAATCCCCTGGTAGGCACATTAGTCTCAGTTGTTGGTTTAGTATTGCAATGTATAATTTCAATTAAACATGTTCTTAAAAAATATTTTTCAACATTAAATGTATAGTAATTTTTTTTTTAAAGCAACCTATCTATTATTATTATATTAAAGCTGAGATTTTCACCTTTCAATCTCTAAAGGTTTTTTCCTGATGAAACTTATACTAAACTATTCCGTAGTTTTAGGATTACTAAATGTTTGAAAAAAAAAACAATTTAATTGGTTCTAATAAGTCGTAATTTGCAATTAAGTCAAAAACTGACACATCCCTGTCTTTACATTCTGCATAATTCTCTTTTTCTCTCTATATGCGAGTGAAGGGGGATGGGATAGTGATTAACAGAGACACTTTTAACAAGTCACCACACGTAACAAAATTCCAATGTCTATTTCCATCTAAATTAGGTCAAACTAGATATACTCAATTCGGTGAAAAATCCGTGATTTTTTATTAAATACAATTCTGACCCCCACGTTTGAAAAAAAATTACGAAAAATCAGGGAATTATCCGATTTTAATGACATTTTTAGTGTTGATTTAGCAATGAACTAATTTTTATAATGCATCAGTTATTTTATTTAAAAACTTTCTAATTTTTTTCAGGTCACTTAACTTTGACCTCCCTATTTTTGGGGTGCAAAATATCGGTGTGATATATATGTGATTGATACTATTTTCTGCATGAATAAAAAGACTAAAGACAGAAGGTGTGAATAGGAGAAAAAAATTTTTTAAGAATCTGCTCGGGTATAAAATGAAAATAAAAACTCAAAAATAATTTTTGGAGTATTATTTGAGTAATCTTTGCGGAGTTCCGTCCTGGCCTCTTGCCTCAAAAACTGCTAGCCGGTGACTGCTGAAAAAAAACACCAGCTACAATTGAAGTCCGTAGCCAAAGTGGTGTAAAAAAAACTAGGGTTTAGGGTTTAGGATTTGTGGTTAGGCTTGGAGTTTGGGTTTAGGGTTAGTTTAAGGGAAAATAAATAAATAATTTGGGCTCTGTTTTTTCTGGGTCACCCTGTATACAGGGTGACCCAGAAAAAACAGAACCCACAAACTTTGTAATAAAACTTAATTTTAACTAGGGGAGTTTAGGGTTAGGGTTGTTTTTTCAGTGGAAAATACCCTAAGCTGTTTTGTTTTTTTTTGTTCTTGTTTTTTTTTTTCAAGTGATACCGCTTCGGTTACAGATTTCAATCATAGCTGGTGTTGTTTTTCCAGCAGTCAGCGGCTAGCAGTTTTTGAGACAGGAAACCAGGACGGAACTCCGCAAAGATTACCATTATTTGTATTATTCAGACCATTGTCCTCATCTTCATTGTTCTCTCTACAACGTTTCGATCGATGTGCCCTCTGGCCTTCTTCAGGTATTTCTTGTCAGACTCTGGAACCTTCTTGTAATAAGGAGCCATCACGGAACTTTGAACCTAACCCTTTATTCACTCCACGGGGGTATCCTGTTCTCATTCCACTAACCATAGCTGGGGTACAGGTGTTAAGCTGTGTTAATTATTATTCTATTTACTGCTGCCCTGACCAGGATTGAACCCGTAGTCTAGAAATAACTGGCATTTAGAACTGTCTTAACCTAACTCCTTTATCTACTAGGATATGTGTTCAATTGGACAATCCAGTGTGATTTTTTTTCAATCGCAAAAGTTACAATTTATTTTGTAAAAACAGATTTTAAGTTGCGTCTTGGTAGGCATCTTGATCGAAATTGACCGAAAAAATCGTTTTAAATATATCAAAAATAAATTACATGTGTAATATTATTTTGCTTTTTTACTGATGCTCATTGTGTTACTACCTTTCGACTTAGACAAAAATTTGACCTTAAATAATCGGTTTAATAAATTTAAATTTGTTTTTAAAATGAAAAGCAGATGATATTTTGGAATAATCTACTCTTTTCTCGAATCCCAATCATCTAGCGAGAGCTTAATGGATGACCCAACGGGTCACGTTTTGTCTATAGTATATATATATATATATATATATATAATATATATATATATATATATATATATATATATATTTGGGAAAAGTGGAAATGAATCCAACGGTATGTATATAAAAGAATTTTAAAAAACAGCAAGATGTTCAGAAGGGTGATATTTTAATGTAGAATCCAATGTTATAACGTTTCGGTTTCTTTAGAAAATTATCGTCAGAGTATTGATTTATATGGAAAACTTTTACCTAATAATTCGACCACAACCATCATTAAAAATAACCTAAATAACATTGGAATCAAAACTATGATAAACTCCCCAAAAACAATCAGAAATAATGATAACAACCATACTCGGATAAAATCTGATGGAGGCGTATAGGCCATCAAACGTTTAAATTGTAATAAACAATACATAGGTGAGACCTCAAGAAATATTAACAAACGAATGTACGAGCACAAAAAAGAAACTAACCACCTTTTCAATTTTAAAGAGTTCAAAATGTTAGTTAACATACACAACAAAAATCTAAAAAAATTGTTGAATCTAGTATTATTTCTAATTATGAATCCATTAAACAGAAAATGTGTTTTTTCAACTTAACCTCTAACTTAGTCAAACCTGTTTTAAAATGTTACAAGGTACCTTATTTTGATTAATTTTTTTTTTGTCTTTTTAATGCGATTTGTTTAATATATATAATTTAAAATTAAAATGAATTTCGAACACTACAAAAATAAATACCCCAATAAGGTAATGCCATGAATAAAAATGTTCCATGATATTTTCCAACAAATTGGGTCACACAGTTTGAAAAGAAACGACGACGATTATGTGGAGCAAAGTTCTGCCACTTATTTCATATTTGAGGAACATTCAGAAGGCACAACACACTAATATATATATATATATATATATATATATATATATATATATTAATGATTTGAAGGCAATTACAATGCATATAAAAATAAAAACAAAACGATGTTATTTTTGTCTTATCGATTTCAAAGTACACCTCTGAAGATGAAGTTTCTACCTTGAAATCGATAAGACAAAAATAATATCTTTTTGTTTTTATTTTTATATGCATTGTAATTGCCTTCAAATCATTAATATATTATAACATACTTAACAATGCTTCAAGCAAATTACCAATTACTTATATATATATATATATATATATATATATATATCAATGGCATCGCAGTGTCCGAAGGCCATAGATTTCTCGTGTCCTGAAGTTACGTTCCCGTGGAGCGCTATGTGACTGTGAAGGCCTATGTTTTAAAAACAGTTTCGACCACAGATGTCGCATGTGAAGGCCGGTCCTGAAGATTTTGATCGTAAGCCGCTACACTGTTGCTGTTGCTATCTCTTGGACCTCTTTGCTTCATGGTGTCACGCCAGGGTGGTTTCAGACATGAATAACCCGCTACTGAGAATCTGTCTCTACCGAATACGCTCCAAAGCCAAATTTTCCCAGCTTCCAGGGTTGATTTTAAAAGAACTTGAGATCATACTTGCAGAAATTCTTAAATCCCAATAGGGGTTGACCAATCTGTCTCTTGCCGGATGAAAGCTCCGCATAGATGTCCTTTGGGATTCGCCTATCATCCATCCGACGGATAAATCCTTTTTATTACGAGACTATTGAGTTTATCTTGTTTTTGCTCTTTTCAGTTTTCAATCAATTCCATTTATGGTGTTTTTTCAGCTGTATAGTACAATTTTAAAATAAATTTATTTTTATATGCGTCACCCAAAACAAACTATGGAAGCCCACATTTTGAAATGTTATATCAGCAACATCAGTTGCTCGAAAACCTATTGGTTGTTTGGTTGATTGGGAACGGCATGTCAACTATTCGGCTATCTTATGCCGAAGATGTTTTTCTTTCATGCCTTTTTC
Organism: Doryteuthis pealeii; assembly: GCA_023376005.1. Classification (NCBI taxonomy): domain Eukaryota; kingdom Metazoa; phylum Mollusca; class Cephalopoda; order Myopsida; family Loliginidae; genus Doryteuthis; species Doryteuthis pealeii. The sequence continues at coordinate 38,881,735 of CM042165.1, read as the reverse complement.
TTGGATACTCTGATTTTTTAAACTAATATTTTAGTCTATTTAACCCATAGAGGGGACCATAACAGGTACTACTACTCCATGTTGACCTGGGAGTAATGACAATGAAGGACAACTCCATAGTCCCCAAACCTGCAGAAATGAAACTTCACAACTAGATGCCGTTTACTGTCATACCCCGGACATTAAGGCCCTATGTCACAGTTTTCTTGCACATATATGATAAAAGGCGTTGGGTCTTGCCATAAGAGAAATAGGGTTGGGACAATCTTATAGGTGCTAGAGCTTGACGTAACCAGCCCTCTCCAATCGCCCATTTAGCCTAAGTAAGTGCCAACAGGTGACCCAACCAGATTTTACTGCAGTCGGTAAAGTAGGACAAGGGTGAAGAACATTATGCATTAACACCGTATGGGAACTTCAAAAGCTTACTTCAAAACATGGCCTAACCAGCGGAGACAAGATGGTCTCAGTAGAGAACACAAGCTGGGAAACTGTGCTATCCATAGGACTGCTATGTTAGCGATCCTGTCCCTCCAGGTGATGCCCAGAATGGGTCTATATATAATTGGCAGGTGCCAAATACAAATATACATATATGAGATCAAAGAAGGATTATGGCTGTTTCTCTATTTTTAATCCGATTATCTACGGTGAGAAAACACTTCAAGTTAATCGTAGCGTCATCATATTTACCTATCATTTTAGATAATAAAGATATGTCCTAGATTTTCATATCTTGGTTTGGTTTGTTGGATTTTACGGCATGTCAACCTTTGTTGGGTTATTTTATGGAATGAACCTCCATATCGTTTTCACATTAGACGTTTGTATTTGTTTGAATATTTAGTAATCGATTTTGTTTTGTTCTGTTTTTGTTTTTGCGGGTTTTGTTTTCTTTCGTTAACCTTACTAGCAAAAGTATGCGCGCCCTAGGCGCTAGTATTTAAGTTTTAATGTTATGTTGTTGGTATCCTTCCGCCTGCGAAAGACGAAAATATTTTTTGAACTACGTAGCCTGAGCCGGTTGATATGGAGTATGTACTGTTGCCCAAGCAGCAGACCCCCCCCCCTCTCCACACCGCTGCTGTGGTCCAAAGGAAAGGTAAGAAACCAATGCAGTTTGACAACGACAATGTCGCAGGAGTAGCTGTGCAACACTGAAATTCATTAGAATTATGATAAATTGAATAACAAATTTTCTTATTCAAGTTACGTACATTAGAATCATTTTTTTAATAAATACGAAAGAAACAAAGCTTAACTTAACATTTCAAACACTGTTTATATACGAAATGTTAAGTTAAACTTCTTCATATAATTTATTCAACTACATCGTATTTTTATTTTAAAAACTTTTTTATTGTTATTACAACTATATGTTTACTTATTTACGAAATAAGTAGTTATATAATTTAACTAGCTATTAGGAACTCCGGCTCCGGATATATATATATATATATATATATATATATATATATATATATATATATATATATATATATAGTTTTTAGAAAAACAAATGATGTTATTAGTTTGCTGACAGATCTGTTTCGACCTTTTAATAAAGCGTTCTTCTTCAAGAGCAACTATATTTATGAAAGGAAGGCGGAATAAATAAACCGTTAATCAGGAGGGGTACAAACGAACGCTCACGTTCAGGGCCGGAATTTTAAAAAAATTTTGAAAATGCTTATTCTGTGTTAAAAATAAAATAAATTTTATTTTTTAAAATCAGAAGCATTATTATCCATAAGGAAAACTCAAAAGAGTTTGAAGTAAAAATATATTTTAAAAAAGGGTCACCTTAATTTTCCGACCGTTTTTCAAGTTCAGTCGAGATAAGTTCGACGGTTTTTAGTAAAAATAAGAAAGAGAAAAAAAAAAAGGAAGTGGTGACATAATTTTTTAAAAATCTGCCTATTCATTTATCATTAGAATTATGATAAATTGAATAA
>CM042165.1:38854780-38874780 GCA_023376005.1 Doryteuthis pealeii | reverse complement strand
TCCACATTCCCCAAACCTCCAAAACTGGAACCTCACCATCAGATAGTTTAACGTCATTCCCAGGACATAAGAAAAAATTGAGTTCCCATAAAAGAATGAATAAAACAAAAGGTCTTCGGCATAAAACGACCCAACAAGGTTGTTGACATGCCGTAAAATCCAACCAACCAACCAACCTATCAAGAATGAATAAAACAAAACGTCTTCGCATAAAATGACCCAACAAGGGTGACATGCCGTAAAATCTAACCAACCAACCAACCAACCTATCAAGAATGAATAAAACAAAACGTCTTCGGCATAAAATGACCCAACAAGGGTTGACATGCCGTAAAATCCAACCAACCAACCAACCTATCAAGAATGAATAAAACAAAAGGTCCTCGGCATAAAGTAATCCAACAAAGGTTGACATACCGTAAAACCAACCAACCAACCTTTTCTTTATATACTCTAATTTCAAATTCTCTAATTCGTCTCAATTCAATCATAGAAGAGTGCTGTGAACTTTTACACACACTTAAATGTGGACGGTAACACTTACTAGACGGTTCTTTCTCGTCGGCAGCTTGGCGGTGTCACGTGCCTATTTGGCCAGAACTTGCCCCTGAGGGGTCGGGCCACTGGGAAGGCAAGGGTGGGGTGAAGATGCTTCGATTAAAATGAAGATCGTGGAAAAGAACCAAAATGAATTGGGGAAAAAAGGTTGTAAGGAAAGATGGTGCGTAAAAAGCGACTGAAAATGAACTGAAATAAATATCTTATTATAATAGAGATTGTGTGTCTGTCTGTAAGCGAAACTACGTCACCAACAACGTCACAATTCCCTTAGTTATTTATGTTATATACTCAATGATTATTAAATAACCATTATTTAATCTTGATTTAAATCTTATTTATTAACAATTTCTCTATTAAGGTATAGCTGAGATGGATTTGCCTCAAAAACAGCCCATGTTATTAATGGGTATTTACCGCGCATCCACGCGTGCGGGTCAGGCACAAGGCCCTATTAATGTGGGACCACCCACGAGCCGAGACTCATGCGATGGCCAGTGCAAAAAATGCGTTGATCCCGTCGGCATTCCCCATCAAGGAAGAGCCTCAGGCACTGGGCAATAAACCCAGCCTTATCAAGGGGGCAGATGTTGCTCCCCCTGGAGTCACGCCGTTAATTTCATTAATGGACACAGACCCCGAATGTGCTTAAAATCCTGCGATGTGTTTTATATCATTAAAAAATAAATGTTTACATAAAATATGGTGTAAATAATTTGCATACCGGTTTTAACAAAACCGTGTTTAATAAATAACTACTTGGTGTTATTGATTTTTGATATTATTGTTTTATTTTTAAAAGTATTAAAATCAATCCTATGTATAATTTTATATTGAAATCAATTAGAATAAATGTAATAGTTTTTTGTGTTCGTATTTAATTTCATTAATCTTTCTAATTCCACATGAAATATTCAATTAATTTAAAACTGAAATACTTGTTCCGGATGGTGCATTTTTTGCTAGAACTACAATTGAAATATATACATTGACTGGGAACATACCAGTTTAGGAGGTGGAAAATTCTGAATTCAAAACCAGCTGTACTCCGCTTAAGAATTGACTTTGTGTCATTTCCTACTCTTGGGGATGGGGTGAGAAATACACATTTGTACTGTATATAATTAGATACCATAATTGTTAAACTGGCTTTGCATAAAATAACCAAGTCCAGTCTGACCTAGAGTTGTTGTACTTGGAGGCACGCTCGTGTAACGGTTATTGTCGTCTGGAATGGAAACACTGAGCTGAGTTAAAAATCCTGTTGAATCTGTTTGTGTTTCACTTCATGCTAATGCTCTTGGAAAAATTAAGTAAATTAAAACAAGATATTATATATATATAGGGTTAAAACGAATTTAACGGAACTAAATTCCACCATCGTATGTCGACCCGCCAAAAATTAAACAAACCCCAAAAATCGGGGAATTAACCGAATTTAATGAAATTTTCAGTGTTGATATATTAATGGATAAAAGATATAATGCACCAGTTATTTTATTTGAAAACTTTTACATTTTTTCAGGTCAGTTAACTTTGAACCACGTATCTTTGGGGCGTAACACAGATTCTCAAAGATACGTGGTTCAAAATTAACTGACCTGAAATATTTAAAAGTTTTTAAATAAAATAACTGGTGCATTATATCTTTTACCCATTAATATATCAACACTGAAAATTTCATTAATTATATATATATATATATATATATTATATATATATATATATATTATATATACACACACATATATATATATATATATATATATATATATATATATATATATAACAGTCCTATCACTGATATTGAGCACTCTATTGATACTATCGTAAAAAAACTTGGTCTACCACTAACTCACCAAGTGAATATGTCATAGTCATATGCTGTTATTATATATAATATATATATATATATATATATATATAATATATATATATATATATAATATATAAAAGGAAATGACTGAATTAAACGAAAAATACCAACTAAAAAAGCAATATACGCAGAAAAAGTTATTTTTAAATGGTTGCATTAAAGAAACTGAGTCACAAAATTGCAAGAATGTAACAAGAAAGAAAACCAGAGAGTGAAAGAGAAAAAGTAATGTGTCCACAGGTAAAATAAGAAAGCGAAGGCGAAAGTGAAAGTGAAAGTAGAATTATACGTAGAATTCAGAATATACGTGTGCATTTTACATGTGAACTTTTTGAAATCCGCCCAACTTAATAAAATGTACACAAAAGAGAACCGATCTATAATTTCTTTGGCATGGCCAACAGTGGAAAGGTTTTTACGAATATTTTTCACTCTTGAAACCTATTCGGCAGGAAACGCAATCGTCTCGCGTTTTTGGGGTTGTTTTTGATCATTTGCTAGTCAAATTAAATTAGTGGTCGGACGCCGGTGAAGAAAAAGAAAGTGAAAATAGATAGGAAATTTGAAAAACACGGAGGGACAAGATGAAGAAAGGACACATTTTCAAGGAATTTTGAAGGGAATGAAAAAGTTAGAAAAGAAGTGAAAATTGATAATACAAATAAGATAGATACGAAGGACGGCTGAAAAAGTTTATAGGCTGGAAAGTTTATAGGCTGAAAAGTTCCTATGATGGCGTTGGGTTTGCTGAAGATGAATTATATATATATATATATATATATATATATATATATATATATATATATATATATCAACCATCGATGGCAAACTCCTAAATTCTGTAGAACAATTTAGATACTTAGCAGTAACATCTCTCCACAGAAAACGACGTTAATGCACGTATAGGAAAAGCATGGGCCACTATAAATAAATTATCGATCATATGGAGGTCCATCTCTCAGACAAGTTAAAAGAGACAGTTCTTCCAGGCCGTGGTCGTGTCAGTACTGTTGTATGGCTGCACTACCTGGATCCTAACTAAGCGACAGAGAATAACTAGATGGAGCTGCCCAAGAATGCTGCGGGTATCATGAACAAGACGTGGAAACAGCACCCTACGAGAAAACAGCTGTACGGCTACCTACCATATATCACCCAAACCATCCGAGTAAGACGGACAAGACACGCGGGACACTGCTGAAGCCAGCACATGGACAAGCCAGTGTGGGCCGACCAGCAAAAACGTACGTTGATCACTTCTGTGCGGATGCAGGATGCTGCATAGAGGACCTCCCGAGAATGATGAGCGATAGGGACGGATGGAGAGAGATTGTCATGGACATGATGATGATGATATATATATATATATGGGACTAAATTACTGTTAGTCAAGTTTCATGGGAATTACATAATCATTAAAGGGAGGGATAGTAAAAAATGGTTGGTCAAGTGTTTCTATATCGCAACGTGTGTTCATGTGATTGGATCTTTTACGCGAGACTTATACTATTAATTTAATATTTATATTATTAATGGACACGTCATTCACATAGGAAAAAAATAAATAGATAAAAAAAAATAAATTAAAAAAATAAAAATAAATAAATAAGAAAACAAATTTTGGATTGCAAATTGAGGATTGTGTATTATACAAGAAACTTCAGTAACGGTAATATAGTCCCATAATATGCTATTATAACATTGAGCACTTTTCTATGCAAACACTTTTTTATTTACCATCCTTGATTGTATATATAATATATATATATATATATATATATATATATATATATATATATATATATATATATGAGTATAGATAAATATATATGAAAACACCACAAATTGCTGTTAAAGTGAAAACATTTTATAATATATCTATAGTAATATTGAACAATATTTCGATTTTATAAAAATCATCTTCAGAGCTTGTTTATACTCCGTACTATCACGAGCGGAGACGAAAGTCATATGACTTTCGTCTCCGCTCTTGTGTTTTTCATATTCTTTATCTATACTTAAAACCGTCGGATTCATTTTCCTTTTAACTTTATATATATATATTATATATATATATATATATATATTATATATATAATAATATATTATATATATATGTATAAGTATTAACTTACAGGTGGGTGTAAATACGATCGTTGGGAAGCGCACAATATCCAGAGGCTAAGGTTGAGAAAAAACAAATACAAAGTGCTCAATACAATGTAGAGCATAAATTTATTTAACAATGGAAAGGAGTAACCTACTCGAGTTTCATCGATTGATTCTTCAGGTTACTTTAGTTAAATTAATCGAGTTTTCGATTAATCTTAGTGTTATAAACATGCCCGTTGGAATGGGACTTAACTTTCAAAAGTTAAGTCCCATTCCAACGGGCATGTTTATAACACCTAAGATTAATCGAAAACTCGATTAATTTAACTAAAGTAACCCTGAAGAATCAATCGATGAAACTCGAGTAGGTTACTCCTTTCCATTGTTAAAATATATATATATATATATATATATATATATATGTGTGTGTGTGTGTGTGTGTGTGTGTATTTGGGCAGCATTCTTTCATTTATGCCTGTCAAATTAAACAAAAGGCACGTCTCCTGTTTAACGATTTTATTGATGATCTTTTCAAGTTTTCTGGCCAACTTTTTTATATTTGGATTGAATTCGTGTATTAGTCTACCGAAGTAGTACTCGGGATATGGACTTCGGTGGACTAATCCACAAATTCCATCCAAATATTAAAAAGTTGGCCAGAAAACTTGAAAGGATCATCAATAAAATCGTTAAACAGGAGACGTGCCTTTTGTTTAATTCGACATGCAATATATATATATATATATATATATATATATATTATATATATATATATATTATATATTAATCCATTTATATATATATAATCCATTTATATATATATATTATATATATATACATTTTATATATATATTTAAATATATATTGTTTAAATATAATACCATTTACCAGAGTGCACACAAATATAACATCCATTGAATCTTGTTACACACACATACACACACACAAAATATATAGATATAATATTAATAATAATAAAAACAACAAAACACACTCGTATATACTACTAGACAAGACGAGAGATAAGAGGACATATCAAGCCCTAGCACCTATGTGATTGTCCCAACTCTATTGCTCTTATGATAAGCCCCAAGCCTTTTTATCATATGGTGATTGAATGGAGTGGCTGAGAGTCTTAGTGTTCTGGGTAAACTCTATCTGATGGTGAGGTTCCAGTTCTGGAGGTCTGGGGAGTATGGAGCACCCTTTTAACACGGAATGGTAGTACCTGTTAGAGTCTCATCTATGGGTTAAATAGAAAAAAATGTGTTTTAAAACTAATTGAGTACCCATCAAAAAAGAATAAAAAGAAAACATCTTTCGCATAAAATAATCCAATGGGTTGACATGCCGTAAAATCCAGCCTACCAGCCAAAACAAGCAAACCAGCCAACAGATCAAAGTCTAGACTGCTAGACTGGACAGGGAATCAACTGGAATTATCTGGGCATGATTTATCACCCCCTTCGTTTCTCTCTCTCTCTCTCTCTCTCTCTCTCTCTCTCTCTCTCTCTCTCTCTCTCTCTCTCTCTCTCAGCCTTTTTATATCTCTATACCCTGAAAATTAAAATAATTATTATATCAAAATAAAACTCAACACAAACCATAATCGTATTAGCTTGAAGAGGAATGAGAAACATGTGTCGTGCCAATTAAAATAAATAGATAAAACTAAACCACTTTGCGGACCATATATATATATATATATATATATATATATATATATATAATATATGGGGGTGGATGGGATAAAGAAAGGCTTAAATACCGGCCATTTTATTGGTTTTAAATTAATTTCAACCGAAAAATTCTCGTCTTCTGAATTTCGTTTCTTTAGATCGTAATAAAAGTGAGAAATAGAAGACATCTCGCCGACTGATATAGAAAATCCCAAGATAAAAAGACGTAATACTGGCTCTGCTGCACACTAGCCATACAACACTTACACATTATTTTATGCTCAAGCAGGAGGATCAACCACGGTTGGGAAAGTGTTAAAACACCCTACATTGTCAAACATTTCCTCGTGGAGTGTGGAGTTTTCGCGGTACTCAGAAAGAATTATTTCAACGCAAATAAATATGTGCATATATATGTGTGTGTGCATAAATACATATATATATATATATAATATATAATATATATATATGTGTGTGGTGTGTGTGTGTGTGTGTGTGTGGTGTGTGTAGTATTAGGAAAATGAAAAAACACCAGGTTAATGGGTCAAGTGGCGAGTTTATTGGCCGACGCTGCAGTGTTTTCGATCTATTAATTAGAATCATCTTGAGGGCATTTGTTGGATATATCGAAGGTGATTAAGAAATTATTTGTCACGAAATAACGAGAAAAGCTAGTGGTAGTTATGTGTTATTCAGTTTAAAAAATTTTGAGGTTTGAAGAAGAACGTTATGAATATGACGTCAAATATTCTATTTTACGCGTTGGTATGGGATGGTGTATGTGTTTGGTATCGAAAGGAAACATTGTGCATTTTTTTAGGTGCGTGGTTGTGATACACACACATACACCATCCCATACCAACAATTTTAACCCCATGAGGAAAATGTTGAACAGTGTAGAGTGTTTGACATGTCCCTGCACTGTGGTTGATCCTCCTGCTTAAGCATAAATATAATTAAAAATTATGAATCGGACATAAAATATTCAACAAAAATACACCTGTAAAGAAATTTTTTATCTCACACTCTAATAGTTTTTGGCATTGAATAACCCACAGGGTTATTAACATTAGACAAACCAAACCAAACTAAATCAAACCAATTGATGTTAATGAAAATTATTTATACCAATTTGAAGATACTAAGAACTTGAAACATAGAAACTTTTTATCAAAATGACTTGTTTCGGCATAAAATAACCCCGAAAAGGGTGATATGCCGGAAAACAAATAAATCAAACCAATCAAACCGGGTTGAGTTTGAAACTGTTTGTATTTAAGGTGTAGACTTTTGTCTCTGGTTGTGACCTTTAATGTCAATTTTTATGTTTATTTCACTGGAGACGTTTGGGGTTGGGATACTTGATTTAGAGTCAGGAAAAGCATTTTTGTGTGTGATGATGGTAGAGGCTAGTTTAAGATATATATTACATCCTAGCAGTGCGCATTCACCGGCCTAAATTTTCCTGTTTCCCCCCCAAATCCCACTGTTTTATTTATGCCAATAACAACAACCTTAAGGCTACATATAATTATACATGCAGCCCTCCATGCGACTAGCAGTATTTAATGTATCTATTTAAAAAGGACCGGAAGAGAATCATTCTCTAACCACTTCTACCAACATATATATATGTGTATGTATAATATATATATGTGTGTGTGTGTGTGTGTGTGTGTGTGTGTGTGTGTGTGTGTGTGTGTGTGTGTGTGTGTTAAGATCTCGCGTGTGCTTCTAAATTAGCTAGTCAAAAATTTATAAAAATAGACACAGAGAGATACAATATTTATTCTAGTCATTCCTAGATAGAATTTTATGAAGGTATGTCAGGATTTCTCCATTTGAAATGTTTAGATACTCACATATATTTATTTCATGCTTCATAAAAGTCCAGTTTAAAAAAAGATTGTCCATGAGCAGTTATTATAAGAAATATTGTTTTTTTTAATTTTCTTAATTTTTTAAATAAATTCTTGACTAACTAACTAACTTACTAACTAACCAACTATATATATATATATATATATATATATTATATCGTTCACCGGGAACTTGATATCTCAGTGACCGTAATATATATAAAACAAACCTATGTATTTAATAGTTTAAAAACATCAGTCCCGCTACAGCTGTCAGTGGACTAGGGGATAAGATATCATGCAGGCAAACAGCCAGTCTGAGTTCGTCCCTAGCCAAGGATAGTTGTTGTATCTAGCGACACTGAAGAGGCGTGAAATGCCAAAACACCTGTCTGTGGATGACTTATTAATATATATATATATATATTATATATATATATATATTATATATATATATATATATTAGCAAACACGGAAAAACAGTACCAATGGTCTATGAATTTATACATGATGTTACGCTCACCTAATAATTCCTAGAATACAGACTCAATCCCGCCCAGCACCCCACCTACATTCTCGAGAATTACCGAAGTGGCTCGAAAGTATTTGTACTCGGACTATCAAAACAGAAACTTTGGACTGTTTTTTAAACTGTCAACTACCACCGTATGTGACAGTTTGCTAAAATGCATGTATATTACCAGTAAATTGGTGTGTCAGTTGAAATACATATTCAGGGTGATAAAGTCTATTTTCAAATGAATTATAATAGTTTATATATATATATATATATATATATATATATAATATATATATATATATATATATATATATATATAATATATATTGTGTGTGTGTGTGTGTGTGTGTGTGTGTGTAAGTTGAAAATGGAAGCGAAATGAAAAATAAAGGAAAGAAAATGTTGAATGGATAAAATAGGATTTATCTCATGTTATTTTATTTTACTGACACGTGTTTCGGCCAGGAGTTTATCCCTGTATATATGTATTCTGTCTATTATTATTCTAGATACAAAATAAAATAACAAAAACAATAATAGAAAAACTACAGAAATTTTTTTAGTATATAAAGAAATAACGGCCTTCGTCAGAGTAAATCCTTGGTGTTTTAAATCAAATCGGTTGAAATACGGAGAATTTCTGAGATGTTCGAAAAAGGAATTTTTTTGAAATCGCTTGAAGAAAGTGTTCTAACGCGATGGAGAAAACACTTATGTTGACGTCATCGTCGCATGCGACGGATTTTGAAAAGGAGAGAAGATGGCTGGAGAATATAAGGAACAAAGTCAGGTGTAATTTTTAATTTTCATAATATATATATATATATATATATATATATATATATATATATATATAATATATGCATTATTTTGATGATTAGCATTTATATTATCCAAATATTGTAATATATTTGTCGTGTGTCTTTCTGTTAGGGGATCTAGTTGGAAACAAAGCTTTGTGCCAAGATCAAACAAAACTTTTCTTGGGTATAAAATCTACGAGGTATCCAGTGGTGGCATATGCATTTACACCTGAATTCATTTGGGATCACAAGGGACCAAATTACCAGTTGGGGTATGAGAAAATAGGAATCTATATATGTATACGCCTGTTCCTTAATCTTCCGACCGTTATCATCTTGCAATACCATCTGGTTAAAAACCAGGCCATCCGAATCGTCCAAGATGAAATGAAAAAATGTAAGTAGTGGTTCTTATCAGCTGAATTCCATTTTCTTTATGAGTGTCATCACCTTCGGTAGATAATGGACCATTCCATTTTTATAATAAAAAAGGAAATAAAAGGACATGGTACACAGAAAAAATATAATAAGAAAGAAAGAATGAATGAAAGAGAGTAGGACAAAGCTAGAGAGATGTGGCGATAACGCTAATCTGTTTCAATCGAACATAATAAAAATAAGGAAGGAAAGAAAAAAATAGTAAGATAGAGTTAAATCCGAATTATCATACTTTTTACATATTGAACTATTTGCTATAGCTCTTAAGTAAACATATCAAACGTTGTAATAATTAGATTGTCATACTGAGGTACATCCACAGGTAGTTTTCACCTTTAGTTGGCTAAATTCCTAGCATTGTGCGTACGCATTATCTGAAATGAAATTAATTGTTATTAAGAACACATTTTATGATATTTTTGTGTTAAAGCATGCAGTTGTATTGTTTTCGAAAAAGTTTCTAAGATTTGTTTATTTCGCACGGAGACTTTCAAGATGGCTACCGGCTTGTTTCAAAGTGAAAGTCAGTTGGCTAAATTCCTAGCATAAAATTATCTTAAATGAACTTTGTTATTAAGAACACATTTTATAATATTTTTGTGTTAAAGCATGCAGTTGTGTTGTTTTCGAAAAAGTCTCTAAGATTTGTTTATTTCACACGGGGACTTTCAAAATAGCTACCAGCTTGTTTCAAAGTGAAAGTCAAGGGAGGTTACTCTAATTGCCTTATCTGCTAGGAATTTAGCCAACTAAAGGTGAAAATTACCCATCCACAGGTCCTACTAATAAATAAATAGGCTAAAAAGAATAACTCTAGTAAATTAGATAATTTAGTGATTTTCCATATCGATAATTCTGTTCATTAAGACAACTTGCATTATTGGTTACACTGTTGATATTACACCCCACTCCATTACAAAAATTGTTATTATTGCATAAATGGTGTTTAACATACACAATATTTTCTTGTAACATTTTTACAATAAGCACATGAAGCTACAGGTATAAGTAAAGTAAGTAAAGTCGTCGGGGCGGCCTAAAGTCGGTATCAGCCAGTCAGCGAGGGAGTCTATCCCCTTTTCAATAGCGCTAGACTAAGGAGATTGTTTTTTTAGCATCTGGGGTGGATCGCCACACCTACCATCAGCTCCTTACTTTACCGCACAGATCCCTGTGCTACTCATACGCTGAGTTGGCGAGGACCGGTATCGAACTAGGAACCTTGTGGTTTCTAGCCGAACGCTCTACCGACTGAGCTAACCCGGTCCAGGTACTGCTATCCAATGGTGAGCAATATGAGATTTTAAAAGTGTATATTGAAATTTATAATCCGGACAAGGCTGGGTACGTTGAGCTAGTAATATAATAAATCCTGTTTTATATGTATTCATTTGAGTGGATGAAAGTTTGTATGTGTTTGTTTAAACCATACCTGTAATAACTTGTAGTGCCAGCGTTTGAGGCACATGGTCCCCCACCAATCCATGCTTCAAGGCTTCCACTCTACTTACTATCATGACGTATTATAAATTATATTATGACGTATGGGAAAAGAGAGAGAAATTGATATATATATATATATATATATATATATATATATATATGGTTGGATTTGTTCTTTTCTGTCTCTTTATTGGTGCGATGATGTGAGGTCTTTGTTTTGCTTTATTACCCGCTAATTATAATGAGTGGAACGTTGTAATGAAACTCTTATGGGCGTGGATTAGGCATCACTTGTTTACTACGAATGTATTTATATCCGGTTGATACTGTTCCAAAAAAGAAACTGTTACAAATAATATATTTGTGACTTGAACCGTGATACTTGATTTTCACTGACTTTCCCTTACAACGATTTGACTCACCAAATTGAACAGCACTAAAGTGGCTGGTTATCAAAATATGAACACATATTAGATTCCAATTCTTAGTATTCAAACTCAGCTAAAAATACAAATTCTCCCTAATTATAATATTTACAGAAATGTTCTTTTCTATTAGGTGACGATCACTATGAACTGCTGGAACCTGGACAAAATCTCCAGACAAAGCTATAGGGAACAATTAACTATTTCTACTTTCACTTTCGCTTTCACTTTCGTTTTCACGTTCGAATTGGTTTCATATTATTTTCCTTTTATTTCTTTTTTTTTTCTTAAGCTTATATTTGGTTATTATATTTCCTTTTTCTTTCCTTTCTTTTTCTAATCTTTCCCCCCTTTATCTCTTTATTTTCTTTTTCTACTCACTTTTTTCTCTCACTATTCGCTCTATTTTGCCAGACTAAATATGGTAAATATCAACGCGACAGATATAAGCCGATTGATATAGATCATTCTAAAAACCAGTTATAAATATATTAGCAAGATTTTTTTTAAACCGAGAAAAAGTAGTGAAAAGGCATTTTCTCCCATACGTTGTTATACATAATACATAAAGTCGTCAGGGTGGGCTAAAGTCGGTATCAGCCAGACAGTGATGGAGTCTATCCACTTTCAACTAGCGCTAGACCAAGGAGATTGTTTTGCGTCTGAGGAGGAGCCCCACATCTACCATCAACTTCTTACTTTACTGCATCTCTGTGCTACCCATACGCTCAGTTGGCGCTCTTCTGAGTGAGCTAAACCGGCCCGAAGGGGTCCGTGATATATAGGTGATCATATATGATCATATATGGAGGCGCGTGGTTAAATGATTAGAGTCGTAGGAAATGGACTCGACAACCCGAGTTCAATTCCTGGACGAAGCTGTTGGCATCTCACATAGCGCTAATACCCTTGGGAAAGGTATGAATCCAATTCTCCCTCCAGCTATGGGTAAATAGCAGGGCAGACTGGGCTCTTTAGCCATTGCTAGGTAACCAGTCTAGGAGAAGGAAAACTATGAATTCAAATCTGTTAAACTCCACTTAAGAAATTGACTTTGTGTCGCATCCTGTTTGTGCGGAGGGGTTGATATATATATATATATATATATATATAATATATATAATATATATATATATATATATATATAGCTGATCATATATTCGATAACATACTGAATTCTTTAACTTTAATTAAGCAACCAGTTTGGGAGAATGAAAACTGTATATTCGAAGACAGGTCCTTAATACAAAAATAAGGGTTCACGTACTATTTCTGATTGATTGATTTTAATGGCATGTCAACTCGTCCTGGGTTGTTTTATAAATACGAGAGTTCATATTTACATTTTTTTTTGTTGAAGTTTCTCGCGAGTTTTTTTTATACAGTCCTATTGAATATGAATAATTTTTAAAATGCAGATTTGACCCACAGATCTTTTTAAAAATTTAATCGATGTGGAGGCAGTCGTTTTCTGAACGGTTATCGTCATAGGAAGTGAACTCATCTATGCAAGTTCCAATCCTGGATGAGTCTGTTTGCATTTAACATAAAGCTAAAATACATGGGAAAGGTATGTATCCAAATATTCTCCTCTTGCTATGTAGTAGGTCAGACATGGATCTTTAGATTTTCTGCTTAAGAAAAAAAAGAAAGAAAGAAAGAGAAAGACACATGGACAGAAAAATAAATAAAGAAACTGGTCCTATAATAGAATAAAAAGAATGAAAAATAAATAAATGAGTGAATAAAAAAGGTTCCACAGAAGGAAGAAAGAAAGAAGAAAGAAAATAAATTCTTAAGTTTCTACATGAGAAAGTAAGAAAGAAAGAATTAAAAAGTCTCTACAGTAGAAATAAATAACTTAAGAAAGAAAGAAAGAAAGAAAGAAAGAAAGAAAGAAAGAAAGAAAGAAACTGGTTCTACAATATATAAGAAAGAATGAAAAAATAAATAAATAAAGGAAGGAAAAAATGATAAAGATTCTGCCGAAGAAAGAAAGAAAGAAAGAAAGAAAGAAAGAAAGAAAGAAAGAGAGAAAGAAAGAAAGAATTAAAATGCCTCTACAGTATAAATGAATAACTAAAAAAGAAAGAAAGAAAGTAGTCCTGCAATAGAAAAGAAAGAATAAAATATAAATAAATGAAGGAATGAAAAAGGTTTAGTCAAAGAAGAAAGAAAAGAATTAAAAGGTCTCTACAGTAGAAATAACTAAAAAAAAGAAGAAAGAATGAAAGAAAGAGAAAGAAAGAAAGAAAGAAAATGGTCCTGCAATAGAAAAGAAAAGAATGAAAAATAAATGAATGAATGAATGAAAAAGGTTCTGCAGAAGAAAGAAAAAAAGAAAAGAAGAAAAAGAAAGGTTTTTTTTAATCTCTGCAGTATATTAATAACTAAAGAAAGAAAGAAAGAAAGAAAGAAAGAAAGAAAGAAAGAAAGAAATATTTTTTTTAAATATCTACAGTATATTAATAACTAAAGAAAGAAAGAAAAAGAAAGAAAGAAAGAAAGAAAGAGAAAGAAAGAAAAATTAAAAATATCTACAGCATATTAATAACTAACTAAAAAAAGAAAAAAACAAAGAACAAAAGAAAGAAAGAATGAATGTAAAATGTTTTACTATAGCTGTGGATGCGCGTGGTTCAATGGTTAGGGTCATAGGAAATGGACTTGTTGACTCGAATTCAAGTACTGGACGAGGCTGTTTGCATTTCAAATAGTGCTAATACCCTTGGAAAAGATATGCATCTAACGACTCTCCCTCCACCTATGGGTAATTGGTAGGGAAAACTGGACTCCTTAACCTTGGCGCGTTAACCAGCCAAGAAGACGGAAAACTCTGAATTCAAATCTGTTAAACAACAGATTTGAATTCAGAGTTTTCTGTTATTGAAATTGACCCTGTTTCGAATCCTGTTCGTGGCGGAGGGGTTGGATAAATACAAACATAGGGGTGGCTTCATACTCACCAGAGCTTTGGAAATGTAGCCTCACCACCGGATGCAGTTTAGTGTGATAAAAAAGAAACCCTTTTTTGGTGTGTCTTGCCCTACTGCGAGAAATGCAGTCATCGTATTCTTTGGTTACCAGTAAGGTTGTCTGAGTTAGTTGTTTTTGTTTTACGGTATATCAACCCTTTTCGGGTCATTTAATGTTGAATCAAGTAATTTTGATATCAGGTTGCTTACAGTAGCTGCTGTTGTTTAAATGGTCACCCATCTAATTATGGAACAGGCTTATCGCTGCTTAACTTCGGTGATGTAGCGGGAAAAATGAAGAAAAAAAAGTTGAGAGAAAAAGAAAAGAAAGGGGCCGCGAAAACGGCCATTAAAAAGAAAGGGCCCGCGAAAACGGCCATTAAAAAGAAAGGGCCCGCGAAAACGGCCATTAAAAAGACAAAGGCGCGAAAACGGCAATTAAAAAGAAAAAGGTAATTAAAAAGAAATTGGGCAAGCAAAAAGAATTCATGCTTAAGAGGTTGCTCTCAATCACAATCCTTCTTTTCTTTAAACCAGACAAAGAAAAAATGAAAAAAGGGGGAGGGGAGGGGGGAGTAGCTATACCTTACAATAACCTGTTATTAGAAAGAAAATAGAGAGAAATAATTAGATACATAAAGAAAAAATATATGTAAATGTATAAATAAATAAAAAGTTTAAAAGCATATAAGAAATAATGATAACGTCAGGTGACTAAGACCTCAGTTCAGAAGAGAATATTCATATAGATAATGTTTTTTGAGCACATTCTTTAGATGATGAAAACCATTAACCAAAGATAATTTGACATTTTTTTTTTACAGTCAGCATTGACTTGAATACTACCCGATTTAAAAACTGTTCCAAAGTTTTGGACAAAAATATCTGATTCACAGATTGCCATAGGATTTAGTTTTAGAAGGGATATACAATAGTTTGTTTGCTGAACTATGAAGAACTTGATCAGTAGTGTGAACTTCACTACTGAATTTAAATAAAGACATAAGGTCGTCAGGTAACTGGTTACGTTGGAAATCATAAATAACCGGTTTTTTTTCAACGTGACTTGGCCGTAAGCGTAAGGTGTCTGAAAGAGAACGTTCAGCACAAATGAAGTGAACTCTACCCCTCCACATTACAGTGTGTTGTGTCACCCTACTATACCAAAAAGGCTCTACCCATGAATTAATTGATATTAATAATGATTGACGAAATAATCAGAATTAGAAAGAGCAACGATAATACCTTTTGTTTTGTTTTATAAATTGTTAGAAAAAAGAATTCATTAAGTTTATGTGCATTAGTTAATTGGTAGAATTAATTCTGACAGAGAACACGAGTTGAGTGGCGGGCATGAAAACTTGCCGTATTCTCGAAGGAAGCGGGCTAGGCTTTGCTTGGCATGTAGGACTGACCTAGGATCAAACCCGTGTCCTTCAGAATGCGAAAAGGTGACACTTTGGCGCGGGCACCAGAATCGAGATGCCACTGTCCCGTATGTGAACGCCAGATGCCTGGATGATAGAAGCAGACCTGTGTATAGATAGAAGGAAACACCCAGAAGCGAAGAGTGCAGAAACGAGTATTGCTACGGTAGGTGATAGAGGATGCGACGACGACGGAGACGACGACGACGGAGACGAAGACGACGAAAACGAATACGGAAAAGAAGAAGTCGGTGTTTGCAAAGAGAAAGTTTAGCCTGCGAGAAGGCGTTGGACTCGCTTCTTTTTGCCCCCCTCCCGCCTCAAGAAAATCTTGTTGAGTTAAATCTTTATTTCCCCCTCTATTTTTTCCTATATTAATAAACAGCATGCTAGCACCCATTTGATAAAACAAAAGTAGAATTAGGAAAGTGGGAAGAAATATTGGTAAAAATTGTTAATGATATAATGATTGCCAAAATGATTACATTTAGAAAGATTGAGGAGAATACTCGTTAAAATTATTAATAATGATTGACAAAGCAAGTAGAATTAGGAAGATGAAGGATAATAATAGTCAAAATTATTAATAATATTGACTAACAAAGCAAGTAGAATTAGGAAGATGGAGGATAATAATAGTCAAAATTATTATTAATAATGATTGACAAAGCAAGTAGAATTAGGAAGATGAAGGATAATAATAGTCAAAATTATTATTAATAATGATTGACAAAGCAAGTAGAATTAGGAAGATGAAGGATAATAATAGTCAAAATTATTATTGATAATGATTGACAAAGAAAGTAGAATTAGGAAGATGAAGGATAATACTAGTCAAAATTATTATTGATAATGATTGACAAGAAAGTAGAATTAGGAAGATGAAGGATAATACTAGTCAAAATTATTATTGATAATGATTGACAAAGAAAGTAGAATTAGGAAGATGAAGGGATAATAATAGTCAAAATTATTATTGATAATGATTGACAAAAAGTAGAATTAGGAAGATGAAGGATAATACTAGTCAAAATTATTATTGATAATGATTGACAAAGCAAGTAGAATTAGGAAGATGAAGGATAATACTAGTCAAAATTATTATTGATAATGATTGACAAAGAAAGTAGAATTAGGAAGATGAAGGATAATACTAGTCAAAATTATTATTGATAATGATTGACATATCAAGTAGAATTAGGAAGATGAAGGATAATAATAGACAAAATTATTATTAATAATGATTGACAAAGCAAGTAGAATTAGGAAGATGAAGGATAATACTAGTCAAAATTATTATTGATAATGATTGACATATCAAGTAGAATTAGGAAGATGAAGGATAATAATAGACAAAATTATTATTATAATGATTGACAAAGCAAGTAGAATTAGGAAGATGAAGGATAATACTAGTCAAAATTATTATTGATAATGATTGACATATCAAGTAGAATTAGGAAGATGAAGGATAATAATAGACAAAATTATTATTAATAATGATTGACAAAGCAAGTAGAATTAGGAAGATGAAGGATAATACTAGTCAAAATTATTATTGATAATGATTCAAGTAGAATTAGGAAGATGAAGGATAATAATAGACAAATTATTATTAGTAATGATTGACAAAGCAAGTAGTATTAGGAAGATGAAGGATAATAATAGACAAAATTATTATTAATAATGATTGACAAAGCAAGTAGAATTAGGAAGATGAAGGATAATACTAGTCAAAATTATTATTGATAATGATTGACATATCAAGTAGAATTAGGAAGATGAAGGATAATAATAGACAAAATTATTATTAATAATGATTGACAAAGCAAGTAGAATTAGGAAGATGAAGGATAATACTAGTCAAAATTATTACTGATAATGATTGACATATCAAGTAGAATTAGGAAGATGAAGGATAATAATAGACAAAATTATTATTAGTAATGATTGACAAAGCAAGTAGTATTAGGAAGATGAAGGATAATAATAGACAAAATTATTATTAATAATGATTGACAAAGCAAGTAGAATTAGGAAGATGAAGGATAATAATAGTCAAAATTATTATTGATAATGATTGAAATATCAAGTAGAATTAGGAAGATGAAGGATAATAATAGACAAAATTATTATTAATAATGATTGACAAAGCAAGTAGAATTAGGAAGATGAAGGATAATACTAGTCAAAATTATTATTGATAATGATTGACATATCAAGTAGAATTAGGAAGATGAAGGATAATAATAGACAAAATTATTATTAATAATGATTGACAAAGCAAGTAGAATTAGGAAGATGAAGGATAATAATAGACAAAATTATTATTAATAATAATTGACAAAGCAAGTAGAATTAGGAAGATGAAGGATAATAATAGTCAAAATTATTATTGATAATGATTGAAATATCAAGTAGAATTAGGAAGATGAAGGATAATAATAGACAAAATTATTATTAATAATGATTGACAAAGCAAGTAGAATTAGGAAGATGAAGGATAATAATAGTCAAAATTATTATTGATAATGATTGAAATATCAAGTAGAATTAGGAAGATGAAGGATAATAATAGACAAAATTATTATTAATAATGATTGACAAAGCAAGTAGAATTAGGAAGATGAAGGATAATACTAGTCAAAATTATTATTGATAATGATTGACATATCAAGTAGAATTAGGAAGATGAAGGATAATAATAGACAAAATTATTATTAGTAATGATTGACAAAGCAAGTAGTATTAGGAAGATGAAGGATAATAATAGACAAAATTATTATTAGTAATGATTGACAAAGCAAGTAGAATTAGGAAGATGAAGGATAATAATAGACAAAATTATTATTAGTAATGATTGACAAAGCAAGTAGAATTAGGAAGATGAAGGATAATAATAGTCAAAATTATTATTAATAATGATTGACAAAGCAAGTGTAATTAGGAAGATGAAGGATAGTAATAGACAAATATATTATTAATAATGATTGACAAAGCAAGTAGAATTAGGAAGATGAAGGATAATAATATTCAAAATTATTATTAATAATGATTGACAAAGCAAGTAGAATTAGAAAGATGAAGGATAATAATAGTCAAAATTATTATTAATAATGATTGACAAAGCAAGTGTAATTAGGAAGATGAAGGATAATAATAGACAAAATTATTATTAATAATGATTGACAAAGCAAGTAGAATTAGGAAGATGAAGGATAATAATAGTCAAAATTATTATTAATAATGATGACAAACCAAGTAGAATTAGAAAGATGAAGGATAATAATAGTCAAAATTATTATTAATAATGATTGACAAAGCAAGTGTAATTAGGAAGATGAAGGATAATAATAGACAAAATTATTATTAATAATGATTGACAAAGCAAGTGTAATTAGGAAGATGAAGGATAATAATAGTCAAAATTATTATTAATAATGATTGACAAAGCAAGTAGAATTAGGAAGATGAAGGATAATACTAGTCAAAATTATTAGTAGTAATGATTGACAAAGCAAGTAGAATTAGGAAGATGAAGGATAATAATAGACAAAATTATTATTAATAATGATTGACAAAGCAAGTAGAATTAGGAAGATGAAGGATAATAATAGTCAAAATTATTATTAATAATGATTGACAAAGCAAGTAGAATTAGGAAGATGGAGGATAATACTAGTCAAAATTATTATTAATAATGATTGACAAAGCAAGTAGAATAAGGAAGATGAAGGATAATACTAGTCAAAATTATTATTAATAATGATTGTCAAAGCAAGTAGAATTAGGAAGATGGAGGATAATACTAGTCAAAATTATTATTAATAATGATTGTCAAAGCAAGTAGAATTAGGAAGATGGAGGATAATACTAGTCAAAATT
>CM042165.1:38840463-38852180 GCA_023376005.1 Doryteuthis pealeii | reverse complement strand
CGATCACTTGCTTGTCAAATCATATTAATAATTTAATTTTGACTACTATATCTTTCATCTTCCTAATCAATTCTAACTGCTTTGTCATCATTATTTAATAAATTAATTTTGACTATTATTATCCTTTCATCTCCTAATCTACCTTCCTTGTCAATCTTATTAATAATATTTTGACAATTAATTTATCCTTACATCTTCCTAATTCTACTTGCTGTCAATTCATTATTTTTAATAATAAATTTGACTATTATTATTACTTCATCTTTCCTAATTCACTGCTTTGTTCAAAACATTATCAATTAATTCCTTTCTTCTGACTATTATTATTCCTTCATCTTCCTATTCTACTTGACATATATTTTGTCCAATCATATCTCATATAATAATTGACTATTTATTACCTTCATTCTTCCTTAATTTCCTACCTTGCTTTGTCAATCATATTAATTAATAATTTTGACTATTTATTATTCCTTCAGCTTTCCTAAGTTCTACTTTGCTTGTCAATCATTATTAATAATAATTTTGACTATTATTATCCTTCATTCTTCCTAACTTACTTGCTTTGTCCAATCATTAATTAATATAATTTTGACTATTATTTATCCTTCCATTCTTCCTTAATTTCTACTTGCTTTGTCAATTTCATTATAATAATAATTTGACTACTATTATCCTTCATCTTCCTAATTCTACTTGCTTTGTCAATCATTATTAATTAATAATTTTGACTATTATTATCCTTCATCTTCCCTAATTCTACTTGCTTTGATACATACATATATATTATTAATAATTTTGACTAACTATAATATTACCTTCCATCTTCCTAATTCTACTTGCTGTGTGCCTCTTATTAAGTTAATAACTTTCTTTACTCATTATTTCCTTCATCTTCCTTAATTCTCGTTGCTTTTGTTCAACCATTATCAATTAATAATTTTGACTATTCTTATTCCTTCAATCTCTAATTTCTACTCTCCCTTTGTCAAACATTATCAATAATTAATTTTGACTATTATTTCCTTCATCTTCCTAATGTTCATACTTGCTTGTCAATCAATTTTTTATTATATATTTTGACTATTATTATTCCTTCATCTTCCTAATTTACGTGACTGCTTTTGTCAATCATTATTAATAATTAATTCGTGAGCGATTTGAGTGTCATCGTTCATCTTCCTAATTCTACTTGCTTTGGTCAAACATTATCAATTAATTAATTTGAATTATTTATTCCTTCATCTTCCTAATGTGAGCGTGGTGCTCTTAGTTCAATCATTATTAATATCAATTTTGTACTATTATTATTCCTTCATCTTCCTAATGGTCTACTTGCTTGTCAATCATTATTTAATTAATAAATTTTGCACTATTATTATCGTTCATTCTTCCTAATTCTACTTGCTTTGTTCAAACATTATCAATTAATTTAATTTTTTGACTATTATTCATTGCCTCATCTTCCTATCAGTGTGTGAGCTTGCTTTGTTCAAGCATTATTAATAATTAAATTTTGACTATTATTATCCTTCATCTTCCTAATTTTCTTTACTTTGCCTTTCTTCGATGGTTCAATTCATTATAATAATATTGACTATTATTATCATATCTCAATATATATACACACTGAGCTTCTTACTTGCTTGTCAAACATTAATCAATAAAATAATTTTGACTATTATTATCCTTCATCTTCCTAATTCTACTGCTTTGTCAATCATATTAATAATAATTTTTGACTATTATTTCCTCATCTTCCTTAATTCTACTTGCTTTGTCAATCATTTTATTAATAATAATTTTGACTATATTATCTTCATCTTCCTAATTCTACTTGCTTTTTTCAATTCATTATTAATAATATTTTCACTTATTATTATCGTTCATCTTCCTAATTCTACTTGCTTTGTCAAAACATTATCAATAATAATTTTGACTATTATTATCCTTCATCTTTCCTAATTCTACTTGCTTGTCAATCATTTATTAATAATTAATTTTGACTATTATTATCCTTCATCTTCCTAATTCTACTTGCTTTTGTCAATCATTATTAATTAATTTTGACTATTATTATCCTTCATCTCCTAATTCTAACTTGCTTTGTCAACTCATTATTAATAATAATTTTGACTATTATTAATCCTTCATCTTCCTAATTCTACTTGCTTTGTCAATCATTATTAATTAATAATTTTGAACTATATTATCCTTCATCTTTCCTAATTCTACTTGCTTTGTTCAATCATTATATTTAATAATTTTGACTATTATTATCCTTACATCTTCCTAATTCTACTTGCTTTGTCAATCATTATTAATAATAATTTTGACTTACTATTATCCTTCATCTCCTAAATTCTATTGCTTTGTCAATCATATTAATAATAATTTTGAATCTTATAGTATTCCTTTCATCTTCCTAATTCTACTTGCTTTGTCAATCATTATTAATAATATTGATTGGATAATTATCCTTCATCTTCCTAATCTACTTGCTTTGTCAAACATTATTCAATAATAATTTTGACTATTATCCTTCATCTTTCCTAATTCTACTTTGCTTTGTTCAATCATTATTAATAATTAATTTTGATTATTATTATCCTTTCATCTTCCTAATTCTACTTGCTTTGTCAATCATTATCAATAATAATTTTGACTATTCATTATCCTTCATCTTTCCTAATTCTACTTGCTTTTCAATCATTTATCAATAATAATTTTGACTATTATTATCCTTCATCTTCCTAATTCTACTTGCTTTGTCAATCATTATTTAATAATTTTGACTATTATTCCTTCATCTTCCATTCTACTGCGTTGTTCAATCATTATTTAATATGCTTTGACTATTATTATCGGTTCATCTTCCTAATTTACTTGCTTGTTCAATCATTATTAATAATAATTTTGACTATTATTATCCTTCATCTTCCTTATTCTACTTTGCTTTTCAATTTATTAACTAATAATTTTTGGACTATTATTGTCGTTCATATTCCTAATTCTACTTGCTTTGTCCAATCATTATAATAATTAATTTGACTATTAGTACCTTCATTTTCCTAATTCTACTTGCTTTTGTCAATTTATTATTAATTAATTTTGACTTTATTATCCTTTCATCTTCCTAATTCTACTTGCTTTTTCAGTTTCAATTATTTGATTAATTTTAACGAGTATTCTCCTCGCAATTCTTTCTAAATGTAGTCATTTTGGCAATGATTATATCATTAACAATTTTTACCAATATTTCTTCCCACTTTCTTAATTCTACTTTTGTTTCATCAAATGGGTGCTAGAAGGCTGTTTATTAATATAGGAAAAAATAGAGGGGGAAAATAAAGATTTAACTCAAGTTTTTGTTGAGGGGGGGGGGCAAAAAGAAGCGAGTCCAATGCCTTCTCGCTGGCTAAACTTTCTCTTTGCAAACACCGACTTCTTCTTTTCCGTCGTCGTCGTCGTCGTCGTCGTCGAATCCTCTAGCAGCTACCGTAGCAACACTCGTTTCTGCACTCTTTGCCTCTGGGTGTTTCCTTCTATTTATACACAGGTCTGCTTCTATCATCCGGGCATCTGGCGTTCACATACGGGACAGTGGCATTTCGATTCCGGTGCCGCGCCAAAGAGTCGGCTTTTCGCATCTGAAGGACGCAGGTTCGTTCCTAGGTCAGTCCTACACGCCAGGCAAAGTCTAGCCCGCTTCCTTCGAAAATACGGCAAGTTTTCATGCCCGCCACTCCACTCGTTGAAAACACCGGTTGTTTATTATTTCCAACGTAACCAGTTACCTGACGACCTTATGTCTTTATTTAAATTCAGTAGTGAAGTTCACACTACTGATCAAGTTCTTAATAGTTCAGCAAACAAACTATTGTATATCCCTTCTATTAAAACTAAATCCTATGGCAATCTGTCAATCAGATATTTTTGTCCAAAACATTGGAACACAGTTTTTAAATCGGGTAGTATTCAAGTCAATGCTGACTGTAAAAAAAATGTCAAATTATCTTTGGTTAATAGTTTTCATCATCTAAAAAATGAGCTCAAAAACATTATCTATATGAATATTCTCTTGTGAACTGAGGCCTTAGTCACCTGACATTTTTCATTATTTCTTTTATGCTTTTAAAAAAAAAAATGTTTATTTATATATTTACATATATTTTTTCTTTATGTATCTAATTATTTCTCTCTATTTTCTTTCTAATAACAGGTTATTGTAAGGTATAGCTACTCCCCCCTCTCCTCCCCCTTTTTTCATTTTTTCTTTATCTGGTTTAAAGAAAATAAGGATTGTGATTGAGGGCAACCTCTTTAATCATGAATTTCTTTTCGCTTGCCCAATTTCTTTTTAATGACCTTTTTCTTTTTAAGGCCGTTTTCGGCTGCCTTTTCTTTTTAATGGCCGTTTTCGCTGCCTTTTTCTTTTTTTTAATGGCCGTTTTCGCTGCCTTTTTCTTTTTAATGGCCGTTTTCGCTGCCTTTTTCTTTTTAATGGCCGTTTCGCGCCATTTTCTTTTCTTTTTTCTCTCAACTTTTTTTTTCTCATTTTTCCCGCTACATCACCGAAGTTAAGCAGCGATAAGCCTGTTCCATAATTAGATGGGTGACCATTTAAACAACAGCAGCTACTGTAAGCAACCTGATATCAAAATTACTTGATTCGACATTAAATGACCCGAAAAGGGTTGATATGCCGTAAAACAACCAACAACTAACTCAGACACCTTACTGGTAACCAAAGAATACGATGACTGCATTTCTCGCAGTAGGGTAAGACGCACCAAAAAAGGGGTTCTTTTTTATCACACTAAACTGCATCCGGTGGTGAGGCTACATTTCCAAAGCTCTGGTGAGTATGAAGCCACTCCTATGTTTGTATTTATCCAACCCCTCCGCCACGAACAGGATTTGAGACAGAGTCAATTTCTAAGCATTTCTAACGGAAAACTCTGAATTCAAATCTGTCAAACAACAGATTTGAATTCAGAGTTTTCCGTCTTCTTAGCTTGTTAACGCGCCAAGGTTAAGGAGTCCAGTTTTCCCTACCAATTACCCATAGTTGGAGGGAGAGTAGTTAGATGCATATCTTTCCAAAGGGTATTAGCACTATTTGAAATGCAAACAGCCTCGTCCAGGATTTGAATTCGGGTCAACGAGTCCATTTCCTATGACCCTAACCATTGCACCACGCGCATCCACAGCTACAGTAAAACATCTTACATTCATTCTTTCTTTCTTTTGTTGTTTCTTTCTTTATTTTTTAGTTAATTATTAATATACTGTAGAGATTTTTAATTTTTCTTTCTTTCTTTCTCTTTCTTTCTTTCTTTCTTTCTTTCTTTCTTTAGTTATTAATATACTGTAGATATTTAAAAAAAATATTTCTTTTTCTTTCTTTCTTTCTTTCTTTCTTTCTTTCTTTCTTTCTTTCTTTCGTTATTAATATACTGCAGAGATTAAAAAAAAAACTTTCTTTTTCTTTCTTTTCTTTTTTTCTTTCTTCTGCAGAACCTTTTTCATTCATTCATTCATTTATTTTTCATTCTTTCTTTTCTATTGCAGGACCATTTTCTTTCTTTCTTTCTTTCTTTCTTTCATTCTTTCTTCTTTTTTTTTATAGTTATTTCTACTGTAGAGACCTTTTAATTCTTTCTTTCTTTCTTTCTTTCTTTCTTTCTTTCTTTGACTAAACCTTTTTCATTCCTTCATTCCTTCATTTATTTATATTTTATTCTTTCTTTTCTATTGCAGGACTACTTTCTTTCTTTCTTTTTTAGTTATTCATTTATACTGTAGAGGCATTTTAATTCTTTCTTTCTTTCTCTCTTTCTTTCTTTCTTTCTTTCTTTCTTTCTTTCTTCGGCAGAATCTTTTTCATTTCTTCCTTCTTTCATTTATTTATTTTTTTCATTCTTTCTTATATATTGTAGAACCAGTTTCTCTTTCTTTCTTTCTTTCTTTCTTTCTTTCTTTCTTTCTTTCTTTTTCTTTCTTCTTTATTTATTTCTACTGTAGAGACTTTTTAATTCTTTCTTTCTTACTTTCTCATGTAGAAACTAAGAATTTATTTCTTTCTCTTTCTTTCTTCCTTCTGTGGAACCTTTTTTTATTCACTCATTTATTTATTTTTCATTCTTTTTATTCTATTATAGGACCAGTTTCTTTCTTTATTTTTCTGTCCGTGTGTCTTTCTCTTTCTTTCTTTCTTTCTTTCTTTCTTTCTTTCTTTCTTTTTTTTCTTAGGCAGAAAATTTAAAGATCCATGTCTGACCTACTACATAGCAAGAGGAGAATATTTGGATACATACCTTTCCCATGTATTTTAGCTTTATGTTAAATGCAAACAGACTCATCCAGGATTGGAACTTGCATAGATGAGTTCACTTCCTATGACGATAACCGTTCAGAAAACGACCGCCTCCACATCGATTAAATTTTAAAAAAGATCTGTGGGTCAAATCTGCATTTTAAAAATTATTCATATTCAATAGGACTGTATAAAAAAAAACTCGCGAGAAACTTCAACAAAAAAAAATGTAAATATGAACTCTCGTATTTATAAAACAACCCAGGACGAGTTGACATGCCATTAAAATCAATCAATCAGAAATAGTACGTGAACCCTTATTTTTGTATTAAGGACCTGTTTTCGAATATAAAGTTTTCATTCTCCCAAACTGGTTGCTTAATTAAAGTTAAAGAATTCATATGTATCGAATATATGATCAGCTATATATATATATATTATATATATATATATATATCAACCCCTCCGCACAACAGGATGCGACACAAAGTCAATTCTTAAGTGGAGTTTAACAGATTTGAATTCATAGTTTTCCTTTTCCTAGACTGGTTACCTAGCAATGGCTAAAAGCCCAGTCTGCCCTGCTATACCCATAGCTGGAGGGAGAATTGGATTCATACCTTTCCCAAGGGTATTAGCGCTATGTGAAATGCCAAACAGCTTCGTCCAGGAATTGAACTCGGTTGTCGAGTCCATTTCCTACGACTCTAATCATTTAACCACGCGCCCCCTCCATATATGATCATATATGATCACCTATATATCACGGACCCCTTCGGGCCGGTTTAGCTCACTCAGAAGAGCTGCCAACTGAGCGTATGGGTAGCACAGAGATGCAGTAAAGTAAGAAGTTGATGGTAGATGTGGAGCTCCTCCTCAGACGCAAAACAATCTCCTTGGTCTAGCGCTAGTTGAAAGTGGATAGACTCCATCACTGTCTGGCTGATACCGACTTTAGCCTACCCTGACGACTTTATGTATCATGTATAACAACCGTATGGAGAAAATGCCTTTTCACTACTTTTTCTCGGTTTAAAAAAAATCTTGCTAATATTTATAACTGGTTTTTTAGAATGATCTATATCAATCGCTTATATCTGTCGCGTTGATATTTACCATATTTAGTCTGGCAAAAATAAGCGAATAGTGAGAGAAAAAAGTGAGTAGAAAAAGAAAATAAAGAGATAAAGGGGGGAAAGATTAGAAAAAGAAAGGAAAGAAAAAGGAAATATAATAACCAAATATAAGCTTAAGAAAAAAAAAAAGAAATAAAAGGAAAATAATATGAAACCAATTCGAACGTGAAAACGAAAGTGAAAGCGAAAGTGAAAGCGAAAGTGAAAGTAGAAATAGTTAATTGTTCCCTATAGCTTTGTCTGGAGATTTTGTCCAGGTTCCAGCAGTTCATAGTGATCGTCACCTAATAGAAATGAACATTTCTATAAATATTATAATTAGGGAGAATTTGTTATTTTTAGCTGAGTTTGAATACTAAGAATTGGAATCTAATATGTGTTCATATTTTGATAACCAGCCACTTCAGTGCTGTTCAATTTGGTGAGTCAAATAGTTGTAAGGGAAAGTCAGTGAAAATCAGGTATCACGGTTCAAGTCACAAATATATTATTTGTAACAGTTTCTTTTTTGGAACAGTATCAACCGGATATAAATACATTCGTAGTAAACAAGTGATGCCTAATCCACGCCCATAAGAGTTTCATTACAACGTTCCACTCATTATAATTAGCGGGTAATAAAGCAAAACAAAACCTCACATCATCGCACCAATAAAAAGACAGAAAAGAAAAAAAAGATCCAACCATAATATATATATATATATATATATATATATATATATATATATATATATATATATATATTATATATCAATTTCATTCTCTTTCCCATACGTCATAATATAATTTATAATACGTCATGATAGTAAGTAGAATGGAAGCCTTGAAGCATGGATTGGTGGGGGACCATGTGCCTCAAACGCTGGCACTACAAGTTATCACAGGTATGGTTTAAACAAACACATAAAAACTTTCATTCACTCAAAGGAATACATATAAAACAGGATTTATCATATTACTAGCTCAACGTACCCAGCCTTGTCCGGATTATAAATTTCAATATACACTTTTAAAATCTCATATTGCTCACCATTGGATAGCAGTACCTGGGCCGGGTTAGCTCAGTCGGTAGAGCGTTCGGCTAGAAACCACAAGGTTCCTAGTTCGATACCGGTCCTCGGCAACTCAGCGTATGAGTAGCACAGGGATCTGTGCGGTAAAGCAAGGAGCTGATGGTAGGTGTGGCGCTCCACCCCAGATGCTAAAAAACAATCTCCTTGGTCTAGCGCAATTGAAAAGGGGATAGACTCCCTCGCTGACTGGCTGATACCGACTTTAGGCCGCCCCGACGACTTTACTTACTTTACTTTTACCTGTAGCTTCATGTGCTTATTGTAAAAATGTTACAAGAAAATATTGTGCATGTTAAACACCATTTATGCAATAATAACAATTTTTGTAATGGAGTGAGGTGTAATATCAACAGTGTAACCAATAATGCAAGTTGTCTTAATGAACAGAATTATCGATATGGAAAATCACTAAATTATCTAATTTACTAGAGTTATTCTTTTTAGCATATTTATTTATTTATTAGTAGGAGCTGTGGATGGGTAATTTTCACCTTTAGTTGGCTAAATTCCTAGCAGATAAGGCAATTAGAGTAACCTCCCTTGACTTTCACTTTTAAACAAGCCGGTAGCTATTTTGAAAGTCTCCGTGCGAAATAAACAAATCTTAGAAACTTTTTCGAAAACAATACAACTGCGTGCTTTAACACAAAAATATTATAAAATGTCTTCTTAATAACAAAGTTCATTTCAGATAATTTTATGCTAGGAATTTAGCCAACTGACTTTCACTTTGAAACAAGCCGGTAGCCATCTTGAAAGTCTCCGTGCGAAATAAACAAATCTTAGACACTTTTTTGAAAACAATACAACTGCATGCTTTAACAAAAAAATATTATAAAATGTCTTCTTAATAACAATTAAGTTCATTTCAGATAATTTTATGCTAGGAATTTAGCCAACTGACTTTCACTTTGAAACAAGCTGGTAGCCATCTTGAAAGTCTCCGTGCGAAATAAACAAATCTTAGAAACTATTCGAAAACAATACAGCTGCATGGTTTAACACAAACATATCATAAAATGTGTTCTTAATAACAATTAATTTCATTTCAGATAATTTTATTCTAGGAATTTAGCTTTAACACAAACATATCATAAAATGTGTTCTTAATAACAATTAATTGCATTTCCGATAATGCGCACGCACAATTTTATGCTAGGAATTTAGCCAACTAAAGGTGAAAACTACCTGTGGATGTACCTCAGTATGACAATCTAATTATTACAACGTTTGATATGTTTACTTAAGAGCTATAGCAAATAGTTCAATATGTAAAAAGTATGATAATTCGGATTTAACTCTATCTTACTATTTTTTTCTTTCCTTCCTTATTTTCGATTGAAACAGATTAGCGTTATCGCCACATCTTTCTAGCTTTCTCCTACTCTCTTTCATTCATTCTTTCTTTCTTATTATATTTTTTCTGTGTACCATGTCCTTTTATTTCCTTTTTTATTATAAAAATGGAATGGTCCATTATCTACCGAAGGTGATGACACTCATAAGGAAAATGGAATTCAGCTGATAAGAACCATTAGTTACTCAGGATTTACATTTTTTCATTTCATCTTGGACGATTCGGATGGCCTGATTTTTAACCAGAGGGTATTGCAAGATGATAACGATCGGAAGATTAAGGAACAGGCATATACATATATAGATTCCTATTTTCTCGTACCCCAACTGGTAATTTGGTCCCTAGTGACCCCAAATGAATTCAGGGGTAAATACATATGCCACCACTGGATTCCTCGTAGATTTTATACCCAAGAAAAGCTTTGTTTCCAATTAGATCCCCTAACAGAAAGAAACACAACACATATATTACAATATTTGGATAATATAACATGCTAACGTCAAAATAATGCACACACCTCATATATAATATATATATATATATATATATATATATATATATATATATATTATGAAAATTAAAATACCACCTGACTTTGTTCCTTATATTCTCCAGCCATCTTCTCTCCTTTTCAAAATCCGTCGCATGCGACGATGACGTCAACATAACTGTTTTATCCATCGCGTTAGAACACTTTCTTTAAGCGATTTCCAAAAAGTTCTTTTTTCGAACATCTCAGAAATTCTCCGTATTTCAACTGCTTTGATTTAAAACACCAAGGATTTACTCTGACGAAGGCCGTTATTTCTTTATATACTAAAAAATTTCTGTAGTTTTTCTATTATTGTTATTTTATTTTGTATCTAAAATAATAATAGATAGAATACATATAACATGGATAAACTCCTGGCCAAAACACGTGTCAGTAAAATAAAATAAAATAAATCCTATTTTATCCATTCAACCTTTTCTTTCCTTTATTTTTCATTTCAACATACCGTCGGATTCGCTTCCATTTTCAACTCACTCGCTCTCTCTCTCTCTCTCACACACACACACACACACACACACACACATATATATATATATATATATATATATATTCAAGAAATGAATACAATAGAAACCTTCTCGAGTTTCATCGTTAGAAT
Organism: Doryteuthis pealeii; assembly: GCA_023376005.1. Classification (NCBI taxonomy): domain Eukaryota; kingdom Metazoa; phylum Mollusca; class Cephalopoda; order Myopsida; family Loliginidae; genus Doryteuthis; species Doryteuthis pealeii. The sequence goes on along the minus strand of CM042165.1, from coordinate 38,841,144 downwards.
CATCAGGGTTAAATCCACTGAATTAATCGAGTTACCGATTAATTGCAGCTGATCACACGTATGTTCATTGATTAAGGTCTTATGTTACAGAGAAGCGTTTCTTTGTAACGTAAAATTTTATTTGCTCTACTTTGTATTGAGCACTTTGTATTTGTTTTATCACGGACTTAACCCCTGGATCCTGTGCACTTCCAACGATCGTGCCTATATTCACCGGTAAGCCACCCTTTATATATAAATACATATATATATATAGGCTGTTTGCCTGCATGATATCTTATCCCCTCGTCCACTGACAGCTGTAGCAGGACTGGTGTTTTTAAACTATTAAATACATAGGTTTGTTTATGTATTTTACGGTCACTGAGAGATCAAGTTTCCGGGAAACGATTATATATAATATATATATATATATATATATATATATAGTTGGTTAGTTAGTTAGTAAGTTAGTTAGTCAAGAATTTATTTTAAAAATTAAGAAAATTAAAAAAACAATATTTCTTATAATAGCTGCTCATGGACAATCTTTTTTTAAACAGGACTTTTATGAAGATGAAATAAATATATGTGAGTATCTAAACATTTCAAATGGAGAAATCAAACAATTTATAACATACCTACATAAAATTCTATCAAGGAATGACTAGAATAAAATATTGTATCTCTCTGTGTCTATTT
>CM042165.1:38832963-38835463 GCA_023376005.1 Doryteuthis pealeii | reverse complement strand
TTCACTTTCACTTTCGCCTTCGCTTTCTTATTTTACCTGTGGACACATTACTTTTTCTCTTTCACTCTCTGGTTTTCTTTCTTGTTACATTCTTGCAATTTTGTGACTCAGTTTCTTTAATGCAACCATTTAAAAATAACTTTTTCTGCGTATATTGCTTTTTTAGTTGGTATTTTTCGTTTAATTCAGTCATTTCCTTTTATATATATATATATATATATATATATATATATATATATATATATATATATATAATAACAGCATATGACTATGACATATTTCACTTGGTGAGTTAGTGGTAGACCAAGTTTTTTACGATAGTATCAATAGAGTGCTCAATATCAGTGATAGGACTGTTGTATATATATATATATATATATATATATATATATATATATATATATATATATATATATATATATATATAATTTAATGAAATTTTCAGTGTTGATATATTAATGGGTAAAAGATATAATGCACCAGTTATTTTATTTAAAAACTTTTAAATATTTCAGGTCAGTTAACTTTGAGCCACGTATCTTTCAGAATCTGTGTTACGCCCCAAAGATACATCGTTCAAAGTTAACTGACCTGAAAAAATGTAAAATTTTTGAAATAAAATAACTGGTGCATTATATCTTTTATCCATTAATATATCAACATTGAAAATTTCATTAAATTCGGTTAATTCCCTGATTTTTTGGGTTTGTTTAATTTTTGGCGGGTCGACATACGATGGTGGAATTTAGTTCCGTTAAATTCGTTTTAACCCTAGCCGAAATATATGTTTTAATTTACTTAATTTTTCCAAGAGCATTAGCATGAAGTGAAACACAAACAGATTCAACCAGGATTTTAACTCAGCTCAGTGTTTCCATTCCAGACGACAATAACCGTTACACGAGCGTGCCTCCAAGTACAACAACTCTAGGTCAGACTGGACTTGGTTATTTTATGCCAAAGCCAGTTTAACAATTATGGTATCTAATTATATACAGTACAAATGTGTATTTACTCAACCCATCCCCCAAGAGTAGGAAATGACACAAAGTCAATTCTTAAGCGGAGTACAGCTGGTTTGAATTCAGAATTTTCCCCCTCCTAAACTGGTATGTTCCCAGTCAATGTATATATTTCAATTTGTAGTTCTAGCAAAAAATGCACCTTCCAGAACAAGTATTTCAGTTTTAAATTAATTGAATATTTCATGTGGAATTAGAAAGATTAATGAAATTAAATACGAACACAAAAAACTATTACATTTATTCTAATTGATTTCAATATAAAATTATACATAGGATTGATTTTAATACTTTTAAAAATAAAACAATAATATCAAAAATCAATAACACCAAGTAATTATTTATTAAACACGGTTTTGTTAAAACCGGTATGCAAATTATTTTCACCATATTTTATGTAAACATTTATTTTTTAATGATATAAAACACATCGCAGGATTTTAAGCACATTCGGGGTCTGTATCCATTAATGAAATTAACGGCGTGACTCCAGGGGGAGCAACATCTGCCCCCTTGATAAGGCTGGGTTTATTGCGCAGTGCCTGAGGCTCTTCCTTGATGGGGAATGCCGACGGGATCAACGCATTTTTTGCACTGGCCATCGCATGAGTCTCGGCTCATGGGTGGTCCCACATTAATAGGGCCTTGTGCCTGACCCGCACGCGTGGATGCGCGGTGAATACCCATTAATAACATGGGCTGTTTTTGAGGCAAATCCATCTCAGCTATACCTTAATAGAAACATTGTTAATAAATAAGATTTAGATTAAGATTAAATAATGATTATTTAATAATCATTGAGTATATAACAAATAACTAAGGGAATTGTGACGTTGTTGGTCACGTAGTTTCGCTTACAGACTGACACACAATCTCTATTATAATAAGATATTTATTTCAGTTCATTTTCAGTCGCTTTTTACGCACCATCTTTCCTTACAACCTTTTTTCCCCAATTCATTTTGGTTCTTTTCCACGATCTTCATTTTAATCGAAGCATCTTCACCCCACCCTTGCCTTCCCAGTGGCCCGACCCCTCAGGGGCAAGTTCTGGCCAAATAGGCACGTGACACCGCCAAGCTGCCGACGAGAAAGAACCGTCTAGTAAGTGTTACCGTCCACATTTAAGTGTGTGTAAAAGTTCACAGCACTCTTCTATGATTGAATTGAGACGAATTAGAGAATTTGAAATTAGAGTATACAAAGAAAAGGTTGGTTGGTTGGTTTTACGGTATGTCAACCTTTGTTGGATTATTTTATTCCGAAGACGTTTTGTTTTATTCATTCTTGATAGGTTGATTGGTTGGTTGGTTGGTTGGATTTTACGGCATGTCAACCCTTTTTGGGTCATTTTATGCCGCAGACGTTTTCTTTTATTCATTCTTGATAGGTTGGTTGGTTGGTTGGATTTTACGGCATGTCAACCCTTGTTGGGTCATTTTATGCCGAAGACGTTTTGTTTTATTCATTCTTGATAG
>CM042165.1:38805463-38827963 GCA_023376005.1 Doryteuthis pealeii | reverse complement strand
TCTCACTCTCTCAACGCATCATTCCAAACTTCCTCCACGCTCTCACCTCTCACTCTTACTCTTTCGCTGTTCGACACGTGACACGTCTCGCCCCATAGAAAAACAACACGTGGCGCTGTGCAGACTCATCCTAAAAATGTACCATTCTAATCTACACGTAATTCTTATATTCCTACTAAAAAACTTTCCCATGCTAATTTACACATCACTGTTACATTCCTGGCTCTCCTCCACCCCCTCTCTCTCTCTCTCTCTCTCTCTCTCTCTCTCTCTATTGTGTTATAGAACATTGAAAGTGCAACATTCGTTTAATGAGGAATATGTGGTCATTCTCGCACCTCATGCAAAAACGAAAGAAAACGTTCAATAGAATTACGTTAACGTAAACTTCTTCCTGGGTTGACGGGCCGTTTAAAATAAACAAAAAAAAAAAAAGCAAACCTAATTATGATATTTCGGGCTGTTGTCTCATCTTTATTGTGTAGAAACAACGTTCAGGCCACTATAACATCAGGCTCTGTTTTAGGTGTTTATTTATCATTTTAATTACCTTAAGCTCCGAAACTGCGTTTGAATTCATGGGTAATCGTCTGAAGATTACTTATTTTAAGGTAATTAAAATAATAAATTAAAAAAAAAACACAACCCGAAAACAGAGTTCGAGGTTACAATGGCCTGAACGTTGTGTTTATACATAACAAAGATGAGGACAACAGTCCTAAATATCATAATTATTCATTAAAAACGAACCTATTTGATAATAATGATCATTTGCTTTCTCAGTTTTAAAATTACGATATACATTATATATATATATAATATATATATATATATATATATATATATATATATATATAAAAGTAAGTTTTTGGTATGTACGTCTCGACGTATAAGTTCAAAACGGGAGGTCACTCTGGTTCGAAATCTTGCATACATATTAATATTATTCTAACTAAGAAACACGCCAAATTTGGTTATTGATTTTTACTGATTAAGGGATATAATTAATTAATTAAGCCAAAATCACCCAATTTGCGAAACTGTCCGTATACCAACTCCTGCTGATGATAAAATATTGTTCGCTGCCTGGCGTTTTGTTACAGCGATTACCAGCAGACTTTATGTTACAGCGATTACCATTTAGTGAATAAATTTCGTCTTAAGCCGTTCAGCTCGGAATTTATCGCCTATTTATAGTCCAATCTTAAAAATATCCATATGTTTGGAAAGAAGAGAAAATAATCTTTCTCAATATATTATTTGTATGTCTTTATCCACTGAATTATTTTTTATAGCGAGTTAGAAAAAATTATTTTGCTCCGGACAGCAAAAGTATGTTATAATGAATAATCAAATCTTATTCATATCGCAATCTTTTTATTCCTGTTTTTAAAATATCAATTTAGTTAGAAATGAAATGAAATAATCTATCTTACAAATATTTATTTGGTAAGAAAGATGTGGTTTTATCGATTGAATCATTTTTTACAGCGAAGTAAATAACAATAATAAGTGAAAACTTTTAATAATAACTCAACTTTGTTTTTAATCAGTCTTTAATTCTTTCGTATATACGAAAGAGTTTTAGAAAAAAAAGCCTTTTACAAAAATGGCTAGTTAAATTATATAACTACTTATTTCGTAAATAAGTAAACATATAGTTGTAATAACAATAAAAAAAATTTTAAAATAAAAATACGATTTAGTTGAATAAATTATCTGAAGAAGTTTAACTTAACATTTCGTGTATAAACAGTGTTTGAAATGTTAAGTTAAGCTTTGTTTCTTTCGTGTTTATTAAAAAAAATGATTCTAATGTACGTAACTTGAATAAGAAAATTTGTTATTCAATTTATCATAATTCTAATGATAAATAAATAGGCAGATTTTTAAAAAAGTATGTCACCACTTCCTTTTTTTTTCTCTTTCTTATTTTTACTAAAAACCGTCGAACTTATCTCAGTTGAACTTGAAAAACGGTAGGAAAATTAAGGTGACCCTTTTTTTTATATATTTTTTACTTCAAACTCTTTTGAGTTTTTCTTATGGATAATAATGCTTCTGATTTTTTAAAATAAAATTTATTTTATTTTTAACACAGAATAAGCATTTTCAAATATTAAAAAAATTCCGACCCTGAACGAGAGCGTTCGTTTGTACCCCTCCTGATTAACGGTTTATTTATTCCGTCTTTCTTTCATAAATATAGTTGCTCTTGAAGAAGAACGCTTTATTAAAAGGTCGAAACAGATCTGTCAGCAAACTAATAACATCATTTGTTTTTTTCTAAAAACTTTATATATATATATATATATATATATATATATATATATATATAAAATAAATCCGGAGCCGGAGTTCCTAATAGCTAGTTAAATTATATAACTACTTATTTCGTAAATAAGTAAACATATAGTTGTAATAACAATAAAAAAGTTTAAAAAATAAAAATACGATTTAGTTGAATAAATTATATGAAGAAGTTTAACTTAACATTTCGTATATAAACCGTGTTTGAAATGTTAAGTTAAGCTTTGTTTCTTTCGTGTTTATTAAAAAAATGATTCTAATGTACGTAACTTGAATAAGAAAATTTGTTATTCAATTTATCATAATTCTAATGAATTTCAGTGCTGCACAGCAACTCCTGTGACATTGTCGTTGTCAAACTGCATTGGTTTCTTACCTTTCCTTTGGACCACAGCAGCGGTGTGGAGAGGGGGGATCTGCTGCTTGGGCAACATTACATCTTCCATATCAACCTGCTCAGGCTACGTAGTTCAAAAATATTTTGGACACTGTGCCATCGTCTTTCGCAGGCGGAAGGATACCAACAACATAACATTAAAACTTAAATACTAGCGCCTAGGGCGCGCATACTTTTGCTAGTAAAGTTAATGAAAGAAAACAAAATCCGCAAAAACAAAAACAGAACAAAACAAAATCGATTACTAAAAATTCAAACAAATACAAACGTCTAATGTGAAAACGATATGGATGTTCATTCCATAAAATAACCCAACAAGGGTTGACATGCCGTAAAATCCAACAACCCAAACCAAGACATGAAAATCTAGGACATATCTTTATTATCTAAAATGATAGGTAAATATGATGACGCTATGATTAACTTGAAGTGTTTTCTCACCGTAGATAATCGGATTAAGAATAGAGAAACAGCCATAATCCTTCTTTGATCTCATATATGTATATTTGTATTTGGCACCTGCCAGTTATATATAGACCCATACTGGGCATCACCTGGAGGGACAGAATCACTAACATAGCAGTCCTATGGATAGCACAGTTTCCCAGCTTGTGTTCTCTACTGAGACCATGTTGTCTCCGCTGGTTAGGCCATGTTTTGAAGTAAGGTTTTGAAGTTCCCATACGGTGTTGATGCATAATGTTCTTCACCCCTGGCCTACATTGTCAACTGGGTCTGATTAGAATACACCGACTGCAGTAAAATCTCCCCAGTTGGGTCACCTGTTGGCACTTACTTAGGCTAAATGGGCGATCGGAGAGGGCTGGTTACGTCAAGCTCTAGCACCTATAAGATTGTCCCAACCCTATTTCTCTTATGGCAAGACCCAACGCCTTTTATCATATATGTGCAAGAAAACTGTGACAGAGGGCCTTAATGTCCGGGGTATGACAGTAAACGGCATCTAGTTGTGAAGTTCCATTTCTGCAGGTTTGGGGACTATGGAGTTGTCCTTCAGTGTCATTACTCCCAGGTCAACATGGAGTAGTAGTACCTGTTAGGGTCCCCTCTATGGGTTAAATAGACTAAAATATTAGTTTAAAAAATCAGAGTATCCAACAAAAAGGCATGAAAGAAAAACATCTTCGGCATAAGATAGCTGAATAGTTGACATGCCGTTCCCAACCAACCAAACAACCAATAGGTTTTCGAGCAACTGATGTTGCTGGTATATCATTTCAAAATTTGGGCTTCCATAGTTTGTTTTGGATGACGTATATAAAAATAAATTTATTTTAAAATTGTACTATACAGCTGAAAAAACACCATAAATGGAATTGATTGAAAACTGAAAAGAGCAAAAACAAGATAAACTCAATAGTCTCGTAATAAAAAGGATTTATCCGCCGGATGGATGATAGGCGAATCCCAAAGGACATCTATGCAGAAATTTCATCTGGCAAGAGACACATTGGTCAACCCCTATTGTGATTTAAGAATTTCTGCAAGTATGATCTCAAGTTCTTTTAAAATCAACCCTGGAAGCTGGGAAAATTTGGCTTTGGAGCGTATTCGGTAGAGACAGATTCTCAGTAGCGGGTTATTCATGTCTGAAACCACCCTGGCGTGACACCATGAAGCAAAGAGGTCCAAGAGATAGCAACAGCAACAGTGTAGCGGCTTACGATCAAAATCTTCAGGACCGGCCTTCACATGCGACATCTGTGGTCGAAACAGTTTTTAAAACATAGGCCTTCACAGTCACATAACGCTCCACGGGAACGTAACTTCAGGACACGAGAAATCTATGGCCTTCGGACACTGCGATGCCATTGATATATATATATATATATATATAGGTAATTGGTAATTTGCTTGAAGCATTGTTAAGTATGTTATAATATATTAATGATTTGACGGCAATTACAATGCGTATAAAAACTAAAAACAAAAAGATGTTATTTTGTCTTATCGATTTCAAAGTAGAAACTTCATCTTCAGAGGTGTACTTTGAAATCGATAAGACAAAAATAACATCTTTTTGTTTTTATTTTTTATACGCATTTGTAATTGCCTTCAAATCATTAATATATATATATATATATATATATATATATATATATATATATATATATATATATATATAACATTTAAAAATAACATTTAAATGTAACATTTTAAAACAGGTTTGACTAAGTTAGAGGTTAAGTTGAAAAAACACATTTTCTGTTTAATGGATTCATAATTAGAAATAATGCTAGATTCAACAATTTTTTAAGATTTTTGTTGTGTGTGTTAACTAACATTTTGAACTCTTTAAAATTGAAAAGGTGGTTAGTTTCTTTTTTATGCTCGTACATTCGTTTGTTAATATTTCTTGAGGTCTCACCTATGTATTGTTTATTACAATTTAAACGTTTGATGGCCTATACGCCTCCATCAGATTTTATCCGAGTATGGTTGTTATTATTTCTGATTGTTTTTTGGGGAGTTTATCATAGTTTTGATTCCAATGTTATTTAGGTTATTTTTAATGATGGTTGTGTTCGAATTATTAGGTAAAAGTTTTTCATATAAATGAATACTCTGACGATAATTTTCTAAACAATCCGAAACGTTATAACATTGGCTTCTACATTAAAATATCACCCTTCTAAACATCTTGTTGTTTAAAAATTTTTTTATATACTTAATACCGTTGGATTCATTTCCACTTTTTCATATATATATATATTATATATATATATATATATATATATATATATATATATACTAGACAAAACGTGACCAGTTGGGTCACCCATTAAGCTCTCGCTAGATGATTGGGATTTGGGAAAAGAATAGGATATTCCAAAATATCATCTGCTTTTCATTTTAAAAACGAATTCAAATTTATTAAATCGATTATTTAAGATCAAATTTTTCTCCAAGTCGAAAAGTAGTAACACAATGAGCATCAGTAATATAATATTACACATGCAATTTATTTTTGATATATTTAAAACGATTTTTTCGGTCAATTTCGATCAAGATTCCTACCAAGACGCTACTTAAAATCTGTTTTTACAAAATAAATTGTAACTTTTGCAATTGAAAAAAAATCACACTGGATTGTCCAATTGAACACATCCTAGTAGATAAAGTAGTTAGGTTAAGACAGTTCTAAATGCCAGTTATCTCTAGACTACGGGTTCAATCCTGGTCAGGGGCAGCAGTAACATAGAATAATAATTAACACAGCTTAACACCTGTACCCCAACTATGGTTAGTGGAATGAGAACAGGATACCCCCGTGGAGTGAATAAAGGGTTAGGTTCAAAGTTCCGTGATGGCTCCTTATTACAAGAAGGTTCCAGAGTCTGACAAGAAATACCTGAAGAAGGCCGGAGGGCACATCGGCCGAAACGTTGTAGAGAGAACAATGAAGATGAGGACAATAGCCTGAATAATACAAATAATCGTAATCTTTGCGGAGTTCCGTCCTGGTTTCCTGTCTCAAAAACTGCTAACCTCTGACTGCTGAAAAAACAACACCAGCTATGATTGAAGTCTGTAGCCGAAGCGGTATCACTTAAAAAAAAAAAAAAACAAAACAAAAAAACAGCTTAGATCATTTTCCACTGAAAACACAACCCTAACCCTAAACTCCCCTAGTTAAAATTAAGTTTTATTACAAAATTTGTGGGTTCTGTTTTTTCTGGGTCACCCTGTATACAGCCCAAATTATTTATTTATTTTCCCTTAAACTAACCCTAAACCCAAACCCCAACACTAACCCCAAATCCTAAACCCTAAACCCTAGTTTTTTTACACCGCTTCGGCTACGGACTTCAATCATAGCTGGTGTTTTTTTTTCAGCAGTCACCGGCTAGCAGTTTTTGAGGCAAGAGGCCAGGACGGAACTCCGCAAAGATTACCCAAATAATACTCCAAAAATTATTTTTGAGTTTTTATTTTCATTTTATACCCGAGCAGATTCTTAGAAAAAACATTTTTCTCCTATTCACACCTTCTGTCTTTAGTCTTTTTATTCATGAGGAAAATAGTATCAATGACATATATATCACACCGATATTTTGCACCACAAAAAAAATAGGGAGTGACCTGAAAAATTGGAAAAGTTTTGAAAATAAAATAACTAATGCATTTATAAAAATTAGTTCATTGCTAAAATCAACACTAAATATTTCATTAAAATCGAGATAATTCCCTGATTTTTCGTAATTTTTTTTTCAAACGTGGGTCAGAATTGATTTTAAAAAAAAAACACGGATTTTTCACCGAATTGAGTATATCTAGTTTGACCTAATTTAGATGGAAATCGACATTGGAATTTTGTTTCGTGTGGTGACTTGTTAAAAGTGTCTGATAATCACTATCTCATCTCCCTTTCACTCGCATATAAAGAGAAAAAAAGAATTATGCAGAATGTAAAGACAGGGATGCGTCAATTTTTGACTTAATTGCAAATTACGACTTATTAGAACCAATTAAATTGTTTTTTTTTTCAAACATTTAGTAATCCTAAAACTACGGAATAATTTGGTATAAATTTACCAGGAAAAAACCTTTAGAGATTGAAAGAAGAAAAAATCTCAGCTTTAATATATATAATATAAAGATAGATTGGTTGCTTTAAAAAAAAACAAATTACTATACATTTAATGTTGAATAATATTTTTTAAGAACATGTTTAAGTGAATTATACATTGCAATACTAAACCATAACTGAGACTCTAATGTGCCTACCAGGGGATTGCAAATGATTAATTTAATGGTCAATTAAATTGTATAGTAATTTGTTTGTTTTTTAAAAGCAATACGTAATTAAAAAAGAACCTTAATCTCAAGACCCCAAACCGTAACCTAATTCGCAAAAAAGTTCATTTATAACACTGTAGTTAAACTGTCATGGAACACACCAAATAAGTTTCCGTTTTAAATTTGACGACGGATTTGCAAGTTGAAACTCACAATCTTGATTTTTCATAACAAAATAAGCTGATTTGAATTATAGCAGCTCTTAAATTATTTTATATTGTACGGAAAAGGAGACAAAGGACAAATTATAATCTAGAGCTTAGTGTCAAATAAGAAAGGAATATGGAATATGAAGTTTATGATTTAGTGAATGAAAAAAAATACTTAATGTAACAAGTTTAATTTAAGATTAACTTTACCACAAAATTCAATAACCATCATCAATTTCAATGGAAGATTTNAATAGAGTTCAAAGTTATTATTAATAAGATTATTGACAAGAGCAAGAAGAATTAGAAGATGAAGGATCAATAATGGTCAAAATTATTAATAATAATGATTGACAAAGCAAGTAGAATTAGGAGATGAAAGATAATACTAGTCAAAATTATTAATTATAATGATTTGACAAAGCAAGTAGAATTAGGAGATGAAGGATAATAACTAGCAAAATTATTATTTAATAATGTTGACAAAGCAAGTAGAAATTAGGAGATGAAGGATAATCTAGTCAAAATTATTATTAATAATAATGATTGACAAAGCAAGTAGAATTAGGAAGATGAAGGATAAATTATAGTCAAAATTATTATAATAATGATTGACAAAGCAAGTAGAATTAGGAAGATGAAGATAATGATATATTCAAATATATTATTATAATTGTGACAAAGCAAGTAAATTAGGAAGATGAAGATAAAATAGTAAAATTATTATAATAATGATTGACAAAGCAAGTAGAATTAGGAAGATGAAGGATAATAATAGTCAAAATTATTTAAATAATGATTGACAAAGCAAGTAGAATTAGGAAGATGAAGGATAATAATAGCAAATTATTATATAATTTTACAAAAGCAATTTAGAATTAGGAAGATGAAGCGATAATAATAGTCAAAAATTATTATTAATAATGATTGACAGCAAGTAGAATTAGGAAGATGAAGGATAATAATAGTCAAAATTATTATAATAATGATTGACAAAGCAAAGTAGAATTAGGAAGATGTAAGGATAATAAATAGTCAATAATTATATTGATAATTGTTGACAAAGCAAGTAGAATTAGAAGATGAAGAATATAATAGTCAAAATTTTTATAATAATGATTGACAAAGCAGTAGAATTAGGAAGATGAAGGATAATAATGCAAAAATTATTATAATAATGATTGACAACAAGTAGAATTAGGAAGATGAAGGATAATAAAGTCAAAATTATTATTTATAATGTGACAAAGCAAGTAGAATTAGGAAGATGAAGGATAATAATAGTCAAAATTATTAATATTATAATTTGACAAAGCAAGTAGAATTAGGAAGATGAAGGATATATATAGTCAAAATTATTATTAATAATGATTGACAAAGCAAGTAGAATTAGGAAGATGAAGGTAATATAGCTAAAAATTATATAATAATGATTGACAAGCAAGTAGATTAGGAAGATAGAAGGAAATAATAGTCAAAATTATTATTAATAATGATTGACAAAGCAAGAGAATTAGGAAGATGAAGGCAATAATATAGTACAAAATATTATTAATAATGATTGACAAAGCAAGTAGAATTAGGAAGATGAAGGATAATAATAGTCAAAAATATTATTAATATAATTGACAAAGCAAGTAAATTAGGAAGATAAGATAATAATAGTCAAAATATATTAATAATGATTGACAACAGCAAGATAGAATTAGGAAGATGAAGAGATAATAATAAGTCAAATAATTATTAATAATGATTGACAAAGCAGAGAAGAATTAGGAAGATGAAGGATAATAACTAGTCAAAATTATTATAATAATGATTGACAAAGCAAGTTAGAATTAGGAAGATGAAGGATAATAACTAGTCAAAATTATTATATAATGTTTGACAAAGCAAGAGAACTTAGGAATGATAAGGATATAATAGTCAAAAATTATTTAATAATGATGACAAAGCAAGTAGAATTAGGAAATGAAGATGATAATAATATCAAAATTATATTAATAATGATTGACAAAAGCAAGTAGAATTAGAGATAAGGATAATAATAGTCAAAAATTACTTATCAATAATGATTGACATAGCAAGTAAGAATAGGAAGATGAAGGATAATATAGTCAAAATTATTATAATAAATGATTGACAAAGCAAGTAGAATTAGGAAGATGAAGATAATAATAGTCAAAATTATTATATAATATGAATTGCAAAGCAAGTAGACATTAGGAAGATGAAGGATACTAATAGCTCAAATTATTATTAATAATGATTGACAAAGCAAGTAGAATTAGGAAGATGAAGGATATTAAGTCCAAATTATATTAATAATGATTGACAAAGCAAGAGAATTAGAAGATGAAGGCAATAATAATAGTCCAAATATATTATTAATTAATGATTGACAACAGCAAGTAGAATTAGGAAGATGAAGGATAATACTAGTAAAATTATTATAATAATGATGACAAAGCAAGTCAGAATTAGGAAGATGAAGGATAATATATCAATTAATTATTAAATAATGATTGACAAGCAAGTAGAATTAGGAGATGAAGGATAAATATAGTCTAAATATATTAATAATAATGATTGACACAACAGCAAGTAGAATTAGGAAGATGAAGGATAATAATAGTCAAATTAATTATTAATAATGATTGACAAAGCAAGTTAGATAAGCGAAGATGAAGGATAATTACTAGTCAAAACTTCATTATATTAATAAGATGACATTGACCAAGCCGAAGGATAAGATAATTTAGGAAGACTGAAGGATAATAATAGTCAAAATTATTATTAAATAATGATTGACAAAGCAAGTAGAAATTAGGAAGATGAAGGATAATAATAGTCAAAATTATTATTATAATGATTGACAAAGCAAGTAGAATTAGGAAGATGAAGATAATACTAGTCAAAATTATTATTAATAATGATTGACAAAGCAAGTAGAATTAGGAAGATGAAGGATAATACTAGTCAAAATTATTAATAATAATGATTGACAAAGCAAGTAGAATTAGGAAGATGAAGGATAATACTAGTCAAAATTATTATTAATAATGATTGACAAAGCAAGTAGAATTAGGAAGATGAAGGATAATACTAGTCAAAATTATTATTAATAATGATTGACAAAGCAAGTAGAATTAGGAAGATGAAGGATAATACTAGTCAAAATTATTATTAATAATGATTGACAAAGCAAGTAGAATTAGGAAGATGAAGGATAATACTAGTCAAAATTATTATTAATAATGATTGACAAAGCAAGTAGAATTAGGAAGATGAAGGATAATACTAGTCAAAATTATTAATTAATAATGATTGACAAAGCAAGTAGAATTAGGAAGATGAAGGATAATACTAGTCAAAATTATTATTAATAATGATTGACAAAGCAAGTAGAATTAGGAAGATGAAGGATAATACTAGTCAAATTATTATTAATAATGATTGACAAAGCAAGTAGAATTAGGAAGATGAAGGATAATACTAGTCAAAATTATTAATAATAATGATTGACAAAGCAAGTAGAATTAGGAAGATGAAGGATAATACTAGTCAAAATTATTAATAATAATGATTGACAAAGCAAGTAGAATTAGGAAGATGAAGGATAATACTAGTCAAAATTATTATTAATAATGATTGACAAAGCAAGTAGAATTAGGAAGATGAAGGATAATACTAGTCAAAATTATTAATAATAATGATTGACAAAGCAAGTAGAATTAGGAAGATGAAGGATAATACTAGTCAAAATTATTAATAATAATGATTGACAAAGCAAGTAGAATTAGGAAGATGAAGGATAATAATAGTCAAAATTATTAATAATAATGATTGACAAAGCAAGTAGAATTAGGAAGATGAAGGATAATACTAGTCAAAATTATTTAATAATGATTGACAAAGCAAGTAGAATTAGGAAGATGAAGGATAATACTAGTCAAATTATTAATAATAATGATTGACAAAGCAAGTAGAATTAGGAAGATGAAGGATAATACTAGTCAAAATTATTAATAATAATGATTGACAAAGCAAGTAGAATTAGGAAGATGAAGGATAATACTAGTCAAAATTATTAATAATAATGATTGACAAAGCAAGTAGAATTAGGAAGATGAAGGATAATACTAGTCAAATTATTAATAATAATGATTGACAAAGCAAGTAGAATTAGGAAGATGAAGGATAATACTAGTCAAAATTATTAATAATAATGATTGACAAAGCAAGTAGAATTAGGAAGATGAAGGATAATAATAGTCAAAATTATTATTAATAATGATTGACAAAGCAAGTAGAATTAGGAAGATGAAGGATAATACTAGTCAAAATTATTAATAATAATGATTGACAAAGCAAGTAGAATTAGGAAGATGAAGGATAATACTAGTCAAAATTATTAATAATAATGATTGACAAAGCAAGTAGAATTAGGAAGATGAAGGATAATACTAGTCAAAATTATTATTAATAATGATTGACAAAGCAAGTAGAATTAGGAAGATGAAGGATAATACTAGTCAAAATTATTAATAATAATGATTGACAAAGCAAGTAGAATTAGGAAGATGAAGGATAATACTAGTCAAATTATTAATAATAATGATTGACAAAGCAAGTAGAATTAGGAAGATGAAGGATAATACTAGTCAAAATTATTAATAATAATGATTGACAAAGCAAGTAGAATTAGGAAGATGAAGGATAATAATAGTCAAAATTATTATTAATAATGATTGACAAAGCAAGTAGAATTAGGAAGATGAAGGATAATACTAGTCAAAAAATTATTATAATAATGATTGACAAAGCAAGTAGAATTAGGAAGATGAAGGATAATAATAGTCAAAATTATTAATAATAATGATTGACAAAGCAAGTAGAATTAGGAAGATGAAGGATAATACTAGTCAAAATTATTATTAATAATGATTGACAAAGCAAGTAGAATTAGGAAGATGAAGGATAATACTAGTCAAAATTATTAATAATAATGATTGACAAAGCAAGTAGAATTAGGAAGATGAAGGATAATACTAGTCAAAATTATTATTAATAATGATTGACAAAGCAAGTAGAATTAGGAAGATGAAGGATAATACTAGTCAAAATTATTAATAATAATGATTGACAAAGCAAGTAGAATTAGGAAGATGAAGGATAATATAGTCAAAATTATTATTAATAATGATTGACAAAGCAAGTAGAATTAGGAAGATGAAGGATAATACTAGTCAAAATTATTATTAATAATGATTGACAAAGCAAGTAGAATTAGGAAGATGAAGATAATACTAGTCAAAATTATTAATAATAATGATTGACAAAGCAAGTAAAATTAGGAAGATGAATATAGTCAAAATTATTATAATAATGATTGACAAAGCAAGTAGAATTAGGAAGATGAAGGATAATACTAGTCAAAATTATTATTAATAATGATTGACAAAGCAAGTAGAATTAGGAAGATGAAGGATAATAATAGTCAAAATTATTAATAATAATGATTGACAAAGCAAGTAGAATTAGGAAGATGAAGGATAATAATAGTCAAAATTATTATTAATAATGATTGACAAAGCAAGTAGAATTAGGAAGATGAAGGATAATACTAGTCAAAATTATTATTAATAATGATTGACAAAGCAAGTAGAATTAGGAAGATGAAGGATAATAATAGTCAAAATTATTATTAATAATGATTGACAAAGCAAGTAGAATTAGGAAGATGAAGATAATACTAGTCAAATTATTATTAATAATGATTGACAAAGCAAGTAGAATTAGGAAGATGAAGGATAATAATAGTCAAAATTATTATTAATAATGATTGACAAAGCAAGTAGAATTAGGATGAAGATAATAATAGAAAATTATTATTAATAATGATTGACAAAGCAAGTAGAATTAGGAAGATGAAGGATAATAATAGTCAAATTATTATTAATAATGATTGACAAAGCAAGTAGAATTAGGAAGATGAAGGATAATACTAGTCAAAATTATTAATAATAATGATTGACAAAGCAAGTAGAATTAGGAAGATGAAGGATAATACTAGTCAAAATTATTATTAATAATGATTGACAAAGCAAGTAGAATTAGGAAGATGAAGGATAATAATAGTCAAAATTATTATTAATAATGATTGACAAAGCAAGTAGAATTAGGAAGATGAAGGATAATATAGTCAAATTATTATTAATAATGATTGACAAAGCAAGTAGAATTAGGAAGATGAAGGATAATACTAGTCAAAATTATTAAATAATGATTGACAAAGCAAGTAGAATTAGGAAGATGAAGGATAATAATAGTCAAATTATTATAATAATGATTGACAAAGCAAGTAGAATTAGGAAGATGAAGGATAATATAGTCAAAATTATTATTAATAATGATTGACAAAGCAAGTAGAATTAGGAAGATGAAGGATAATACAAAATTATTATTAATAATGATTGACAAAGCAAGTAGAATTAGGAAGATGAAGGATAATAATAGTCAAAATTATTATTAATATGATTGACAAAGCAAGTAGAATTAGGAGATGAAGGATAATAATAGTCAAAATTATTATTGATAATGTTTGACAAAGCAAGTAGAATTAGGAAGATGAAGGATAATATAGTCAAAATTATTATTAATAATGATTGACAAAGCAAGTAGAATTAGGAAGATGAAGGATATAAATAGTCAAAATTATTATTAATAATGATTGACAAGCAAGTAGAATTAGGAAGATGAAGGATAATAATAGTCAAAATTATTATTAATAATGATTGACAAAGCAAGTAGAATTAGGAAGATGAAGGATAATAATAGTCAAAATTATTATTAATAATGATTGACAAAGCAAGTAGAATTAGGAAGATGAAGGATAATAATAGTCAAAATTATTAATTGATAATGATTGACAAAGCAAGTAGAATTAGGAAGATGAAGGATAATAATAGTCAAAATTATTATAATAATGATTGACAAAGCAAGTAGAATTAGGAAGATGAAGGATAATAATAGTCAAAATTATTATTAATAATGATTGACAAAGCAAGTAGAATTAGGAAGATGAAGGATAATAATAGTCAAAATTATTATTAATAATGATTGACAAAGCAAGTAGAATTAGGAAGATGAAGGATAATATAGTCAAAATTATTATTATAATGACAAAAGCAAGTTGAATTAGGAAGATGAAGGATAATAATAGTCAAAATTATTATTAATAATGATTGACAAAGCAAGTAGAATTAGGAAGATGAAGGATAATAATAGTCAAAATTATTATTAATAATGATTGACAAAGCAAGTAGAATTAGGAAGATGAAGGATAATAATAGTCAAAATTATTATTAATAATGATTGACAAAGCAAGTAGAATTAGGAAGATGAAGATAATAATAGTCAAAATTATTATTAATAATGATTGACAAAGCAAGTAGAATTAGGAAGAATGAAGGATAATAATAGTCAAAATTATTATTGATAATGATTGACAAAGCAAATAAAAATCGGAAGATGATGGATAATGCAGGACAAAATTATTAATAAACTAGAATTAAACAATGGAGATTATACTTGTCTAGTTTATAATTTTGTCCTGCATTATCCTTCATCTTCCTATTTGTATAGGATAAGAATTCTCATTTTTCATAAGTGTCGTCACCTCAGCTAAAGAATGGACCATTCCGATTTTATTATAAAGAAGAAAAGAAGGGAAGAAAAGGGACATACTTCACAAAAAATACAATAAGAAAGAAAGAAAGTAGAGAAACGATAGATAGAGGGGTAAGCGCGTAACCTGTTTCAAGCGAACATAATTAAAAGAAGGAAAGAAAGAAAAAAAAGAGTGAGAGAGGGTTAAATTAAGATTATTATACTTTGGGGAACCACAAGATTCCGGGTTTAATACCGGCCCTCGCTAATTCACCGTAGGAGTATCACAGGGATCTGTGCGGTAATGCAAGGAGCTGATGGTAGGTTTGGCGCTCCACTGCAGATGCCAAAACAATCTCCTAGCACTACTGAAAAGGGGATAGACACCCTCGCTGATACCGACTTTAGGCCACTCCGACAACTTTACATATGGAACTATGTTGCAATAACTCTTTAGTAAATATATCAAACGTTAGTATTATTAGTGTTATTCGGACTATTGTCCCCATCTTCATTGTTATTTGTACAACGTTTCGGCCTATATACCCTCCGGCCTTCTTCAGGTATTTCATGTCGGACTCGGGAACCTTCTCGGACTCGGGAACTTTCTTGTCGTATTCGGGAGCCATCACGGAACTTTGAACCTAACTCTTTATTTATTCCACGGAGGTATCCTGTTCTCATTCCGCTAACCATAGCTAATTAATTATTTTTCTAACTGCTTTCACTCAGGATTGAACTCGGGAACCAGAGTTAACTGTCACTTAGAACTTTTAACCCAACTGCCTAATCCACTCAGCCATGTGTCCAATTGGACAATCGCGTGTGAATTTTGGGAACTTATAAACCTAATGTCTTGATTTGGCTAGAATATCTACCTATTTTACTTATGTATGATATTTTTTTTACCTAGACTCATATTGTGTTTTTTTCTCTCTCCTCCTCAATCTGATCTGGCCTTCTTAATTATGGGTTCCCATATTGTATTCATTTCTATGCTAGGTCTACTTAACAGCCCAGTACAGCCTATCATACGTGCTGATTCTTTGAGGCGTCTTCTCTTCCAATATTCTTCTCTATCTATTATTCTCACTTCATCCCATAAGGGCAGATGGTTTCCCTTTTCATTCCATATATGGTCAGCCATACCCGACTTTTCTATTTCCCGAGTCCGAAAAGAAGGTTCCCGAGTCCGAGAAGGTTCCCGAGTCCGACAAGAAATACCTGAAGAAGGCCGGAGGGTATATCGGCCGAAACGTTGTACAAATAACAATGAAGATGGGGACAATAGTCCGAATAACACTAATAATACTAATCTTCAAGCCTCATCTCAAACATTCAGAGAAATAATATCAAACGTTGTAATAATTGAATTATCATACTGTGGTATATCCACAGCTCCTGCTAGTACATAATTAGATTCGTTTTTGTTTTTTTTTTGTTTTGTTTTTTTTTCATTTTATGATGTTCCATTAAATAATAAAATTCTGATATCTTCTAAGCTCTGATACGATTATCTAAGTTGGTGGGAGGGGGAAAAGATTCAGGGTGGGTGAGTGGGGTGCTTGATCAGATGACCTTAATTTCCATGAGGCTAAATAGGTCAAATAAAATTATAACTCGAACATTGGCAGGTGAGCGGCTTGAAGACGCATGCGCGTGACGGGGTGGGGGTGGGGGAGAGATTAAAGAGTAAAGGTCAAAAAACAATCGATGAAGTTATCAAGATGGCGAAGTGGACGATGGTATTAGTTAGGCTCATGTGTATTTGAACGAATAGGAAAAGAAAAAAGAAATACATGTCACCTGTGGTATTGAAATTAAAATAACCTTTTGATTTTCTTTTAAAATAATTCACAAATCTATTGCACACACACACACGCACGCACGCACACACACGCACACACACACACACACACAAATATATATATATATATATGTGTGTGTGTGTGTGTGTGTGTGTGTGTGTGTGTGTGAAGTAAATACACAGCGATGTGTGTATGATATGGCTTTTTTTAGCCGACAATTTTTGGGAGAATATGTGCTTAATTGAAGTCGTACCTAATTTTGAAAGTTAATTAATTAATAATTAATAAATTAGGTGGGCATACCTATTTAAATGTAAGGCTAAACAAATCGAGAAAATTCTAAGGCTAAACAAATCGAGAAAATGAAGAAGGCCGAAATGTACATACAGAGATTAATTTTTCTCGATTTGTTTAGCCTTACATTTAAATATGTATGCCCGCCTAATTAATTAATTAATAATTAATTAACTTTCAAATTAGGTACGACTTCAATTAAGCACATATTCTCCCAAATATATATAATATATATATATATATATTATATATATATATAAAGTGGTAGACAGACTAGGCATGCAGGACACTGCTGGAGAAGCAAGGATGAGCTCATAAGCGACGTACTCCCGTGGAAGCCAACACATGGACATGTCAGTGTGGGTCGCCCACCAAGGATCTACATTGACCCACTAGGTTACTGCGCAGACCTCCCAGGGGCAATGGGTGATAGGGAAGGTTGGCGAGAGATTGTCATGGATATCCGTACTGCTTGCGCGACATGATGATGATATATATAAAAGAGAGAGAGAGAGAGGGGGGGAGAGAGAGAGAGAGATCAACATACACCGTGTTACGACGTATCATGTCTCTTCAGTGTGGCTAGACATTAGCAGGCTACCTCTAGCCAAGATGAAAACCCGATCAACTAATCACCTGTCAAGCTTCTCGGACATAATCAGTACCTACAGTCTGGCGAGGATTTTAACTGATAAGTACATACTTATGTACATATATATAAATGCCACCAGAGAGTGCTCTATCCATTTTGTAGGAGAGCATTGCCTTTAAGCTTAGTCGGTGGTCGCCAGCGGAAACCCCCTTCAAAGTGCTCAACCAACTAGAGATGGGGAGCATATATAGTCATCCACAGACGTGTTCCGACGTATCACGTCTCTTCAGTGTGGCTAGACAAAAGCAGGCTACCTCCAGTCGAGATGGAAACCCGATCGACATCATCAGTCAGGCTTCTTAACCACTCGACCATCATCCGCATATAGGATTGGACAGAAAATCTTGTCTGATACAAAGTAACATTTATTAGGTTTTACGGTATTACCACATCCACCGTACTCACCAGACCTTTCCGCCCTGTCGGCTGGGGCGTTAGAATGCACCGACTGCACCTCTGTAGAGGGGTAAGACTCCCCCAATGGGGCCTCCTGTTGGCCGTGGGTGGCGCCCCGTGATGCTTAAGGATAGAGCCCAGGTGGATGAGCAGTTCATAACATGCAATACTCCACTTTGGCCCTATCTTGGGCTAGACGGGCGGTCGGAGAGGTCCCCCCCAATCAATCGGCTGGTCACATCAAGCCCTAGTACCTATATGATTTTCCAAACCCTATTGCCCTTATGGCAAGCCCCAACCCCTTTTTTATCATATGGGTGCTAGAAGGCGGTAGCTGCGGGTCTACATGTTCTGGAATGACGTTAAACTATATCTGATGGTGAGGTTCCAGTTTGGAGGTGTGGAATGTGAGCACCCCTTCATCACCATTGCTCCCTGGTTCACTCTGACCCGGAGTGTAGTACCTTTTAGGGTCCATCTATGGGTTGAATAGAAAAATGTATTTATAAAAGAACTGTATTATCCATTAAGAATTGATTTATTTCAAAACTTTATCGGCATTAAATAACCCACTGAGGTTGATATGCCGTAAAACAAAACAAACCAAACCAGACCTTTACCTTTCACACTATTACCTGTTTTCTCCTATGAAAAACTCACTTCGTTGGAAAATGTATCAGTCCGCTGAAGAGGTTAACGGTGATTTGGAAAACTGGTTCGCTTCAAAACCTGTAGAATTCTATGCAAACGACATAAAACAAC
This sequence comes from Doryteuthis pealeii, assembly GCA_023376005.1. Lineage (NCBI taxonomy): Eukaryota > Metazoa > Mollusca > Cephalopoda > Myopsida > Loliginidae > Doryteuthis > Doryteuthis pealeii. The sequence continues at coordinate 38,808,703 of CM042165.1, read as the reverse complement.
TTTCAGAACGTTGGCAAAGATGTGTGGACCATGAGGGAGAGTATTTTCAACATTTTAGAAACACTAACGAATGATATTTATTTTTAAATATTTCTCAATTTACATGTCTTTATTGGTAAAATAAATACTATTTTGTATCGGACAAGATTTTCATTCCAATCCTCTCTCTCTCTCTCTCTCTCTCTCTCTCTATATATATATATATATATATATATATATATATATATATATATATATATTGACTCTCCCGTCGATTTTCGACGTATAAGGGTTCATACACACAGTGATTTGTTTATAGTAGTGAAGGCTTGTGTTGGACCATCCACACTTTTTGGCACAGTCGATAGGAAAGAATTGGTGCATCAAGGGTTGCCACAAACCCAATCAACGACTGACCTCGGGATTTTGAATTCAGAGTTATCCCTCTCCTAGACTGGTTACCTACCCAAGGCTGAAGGGCCCAGTCTGCCCTACTATTTAACCTATAGTTGGAGGGAGAATATATGGATTCATACCTTTCCTAAGGGTATTAGCGCTATGTGAAATGCCAACAGCTTCGTCTAGGAATTGAACTCGAATCGCCGAGTCCATTTTCCACGACTCTAGTACACGCGCCTCCATATATATATATATGAAAGTACGCAAACAGTTTGTTTGATATGGCTATGCCGACAATTTTGGGGAGAATATGTGCTTACTTGAAGTCATACCTAATTTGAAAATTAATTAGTTCATATATTCGCCTAATTCATTAATTATCAACTAATTAATTTTCAAATTAGGTATGACTTCAATTAAGCACATGTTCTCCCCCCCCCCCAAAAATATATATATAACAAGTTTTGGTACAACTATATATATACGAGGTGTGTGTGTGTGTGTGTGTGTGTGTGTGTGTGTGTGTGTGTGTGGTGTATTTACCAAACCATCTGCACAAGAAGGTCAACTTTTCCGCACAAAAGGTCAACTTTTAAGCAGAGTTTACCAGGTTTGAATTCAGTTTTCCTTCTTCTAGACCAGTCACCATTCCAAGGTTAAAAGGCCTTGTCAGCCCTATTATTTGCCCATAGTTGGAGGGTGAATAGTTGGATTCATACCTTTCGCGAGGGGATTAGTGCTTTATGAAATACAAGCATACTCGTCCAGGATTTGAACTCGTGTCGCCGCATGCATTTCCTACGACAACAACCATTACACCTCGGGCTCTTCCTTTTGCTTATATATATGAAAATGAAATAAAATTACAAATGAGTAACCAAGGACAGTTATTTATTATAAGTTGTTTTAAAAAAAACATTAGTCAAATTAGAGATCACAAGACTGGTTAACACCATGATCGGACCATATGACCTTTAGGCACCCCTTTTGCGATCTCGATTCGTGGGAACATTTTTTCCATTTACACCGTCAAAATCCGGTTAATTGTTAACAGACGATTTTTAGAGTTTTTTTTAATTATAAAGCTAACACCTAACTCTAAACCCTAACCCTAACCCCTAACAATAACCCTTAACCCTAACCCCTAACAAACAACCGGATTTTGACGGTGTAAATGAGAAAAGTGTCCTTGTGAGTCGAGATCGCGGAAGGGGTGCCTAAAAGGTCATATGGTCCCCATGATCCTGTCCTCAGACATTACAGATGGCTACCCATTGCCAACAGGTGGCACCAATAAATAAGGAGTGTCTGTCTTACCTTCTGCAAAGATGCAAATTTTATTTATTTATTTTATCTATTTATTCATTTATTTTTTGAAGGCTATTGCAATGCAAAATTAATTGTCCAATGTCCTATTAATTTGGAAGTATCTTCATCTTCAGAGACGTTCTCAACATGAACTCGGTGCTGTGTGTTAATATTTCTGGGCGTTATAAACACGGCATTACGTGGTATGTTTGAATGCCACGCGGAAGAGACGTGACTTCAGTTGTTCAAATCAATTTCATTCTATTTTTTATTACTAATAATCCATTCGATGTTAAATTCTAATCTACTGTTTATTTGCGTTAATTTTTATATCAAAATACTAAAATATTTAACTTTGTAAAAATTGAAAATGTTTATTTTTCTTCCTACATGAGGCTTATGTTTTGTTTATATTTTGTACGCTCGAACGAGTAAATTTTGTTTTGTTCTTTAAAAATTAAAAAATAAAGTTTTTCAATTAATAAATGCTTACTTTAATAAATATGAAATTTATTAAATCTCTAAGAAAATGAATTAAAAGTGTGAAACAACATACGTTAGATTCAGTCATTGATTGTACAAACTTTTTTTTTAAATTTATTTATCGAAAAGAATTTTAATTTAATTTGCTTTTATTTTATTTTTCTACAGAATAAAAATAAATTTGAATAAAATTTAGTTTATTGATATTGAATTTTTAACTCTCACCCACGGCAATATCTTTCAAAAATTAGCTTTTACACAGCCCGGAGGGTGTTTTTTTTTGTTTGTTTTTTTTTTTCTAGTTACTTGGATATAGTTCTTGCTTTAATGATGGACATTTTTAAAATGTTGAAACAGGAGGTCGTCAATAAGGGGAGGGTGGTTGGGAGTGGGTAATGGATTTCCCTTTTCTCTAGATAGGGAAGGGGTTCAGGTAATGGTACCGCAGGTGTAGGTGTAGGCTTGTATATACTGGATTTGTAAGGATTGGTTAAGAGTATATGTGTATGTGTGTCTATTTATTTATTTATTTAATTTGTTGAATTTATTTTTTATTGTGCATGTGGGGGAAATTATTAGGGAAATGGATTTGTCATTAAGTTAGATAGAGGGTGATTTTTTTTCTAGTGTATATAATGAACATTATATAGCAGAAGTTAAAGATAGTCAAAGTAACAGTTGATAAAAGTGTTAAAAATGTGTTTTAAAAATTAAGTTTTAAATTTTTTTTTAAAATTGAATACCAGGCAAGGATAATGAATAAAACAAAACATCGTTGGTATAAAATGACCCAACAAGGGTTGACATGCCATAAAATCCAACCAACCAGCTAAGACCCCGCAACCAGTTATGCAAAATCATCATCTGACCGACCCTTTTATTATAGTGCAATGGGGAGTGCCTCGAGGTCGACATATATAAGAATAAAAGAATGTATTTAGGAAACCGGTTTCCAGCTATGAAAACCAATAATTAAACGAAGCCTGATAGACGGTAATCCGTCTCCCAAACAACACGGTACACATCATTACCCGTTTTTTATGTGGGTGAATATGGATACCGTTGTTCTCT
>CM042165.1:38797963-38800463 GCA_023376005.1 Doryteuthis pealeii | reverse complement strand
ACAACTTGATCAAGTAAAACCAAGCCTAGTAGTTTGTAAATAATTAAGACAATGACCAGCTCATCCCAGCAGAGAATTATATAACAATATAACAATTCTTTTCTTTTTAGCCAAGATTTCAGGTGCCATTTGAGGAAGAGTATATAAACCTCTGTGGTTATTTTGGTACCGTCAGACAGTCTCCACGGTCCAACCATGGTACCTCCAATGATACCACCCCAATACCTCCTCCTCATTGTTGGCGCTCAAAGGTTGATAACTATCTCGTCCATATACAACCCGACCTTTGCTCAACCATCAGGACCAACAAATGTTGCACAAGTTTCATCTGTGTTGAGAACTTTCGGGAAATTGACCTTCATGTTCTCCTTTGTCCATTTCAAATGCATCTGTATGTGTACTTTTGTCAATTGAGGTTTTCTCACAGGTCTCACTGATGTTCCAACCTTTTGCAGAAGATAATAGTGAGTACTTTGGACACTGTTGCTTCTTCAATATTCCTGAAAAGTGCTCCACTGTTCAGACCAGGGTTATTTACAGCTTCAGGTTTCATTTGTGACAAAGAATGTTCAGATTACCTGTTGAACGAGTATATAATTGAGTATAGACAAATAAAAAAGTGAAATATAAGAAAAAAATGAAATGGATCATTGAAAATATGACACATGATTGCAATGAATCAAATTTCAGCATTAGATAACCCATAAAGATTTGATATGTCAAATTATTAACGACATCTTTCCATCAAATCCAAAAACTACTCATTGGAATTTAACAAAATTATCAGAGAATGATGACAACATGGATATACACCTAATCTGTAAAAAATGTAAGGTTCTTAAAAAGGAAACAGAATTTACAGTTATTTACCATCATGTTCTCCTTTGCCCATTTCAAACGCATTTGTATGTGTACTTTAGTCAATTAAACTTTTGTCACAGGTCTCAGGATGTTCCAACCTTTTTCAGAAGATATTAGTGAGTACTTTTCGACACTGTTGCTTCTTCAATACTCCTGAAAAGAACTCCACTGATCAGGCCTGGGTTATTTACAGTTTCATTCTTGCAAAGAACAACCTTTTTCAGAAGACAATAACTGTTGCTTCGTCAATATTTCTACAAATTGCACCACTCGTGTTATTTACAGCTTCAAGTTTCATTCTTGACGTAGATGTTGGGAAACAACCCCCAAAATGACCCTTATCGGGCCTCTTACGTACCTTCATAGGAGCTGTAACAAATCTTTTCACAGTTTATTTTGGATATTTCTAATGTAGATTTGTCTTGGAAAGTTCAGATGTTATAATATCTTAATAAGAAACTCTGCAGTAGGAATTTAATCAAATGAATAAACACTAAGGCAGTTTTTCTTGAAAGATACTCCGGTCCCTTTCTAAACTGGACAGGACAGGAGCTCAAAAACATGGAAAACAGAACGAAACAACTGATAGCCGTGTACAAGGCCTAACCCCCGAGGGATGATGCGGACAAACAATATGTTAAAAAATAAGCATGAAGGAAAGAGTGGGTAAGTCAATTGGGAGACTCAAGTTCTATAGAGAAAACAAAGGGAAACTAATTACATTAGTCAATATTAATTTCTAATCAGCAGTTTTTGGTGAAACACAAGATTATATACAAATGCATGGTCTAATGGTTAAAGTCATGGGAAACGGACTCGTCGCCCCGAGTTCAAATCCTGGACGTGGTAATTGCATTTCACTTAGTGCTAATACCCTTGGGAAAGGTATGAATCCTACTCTCCCTCCAGCTATGGATAAATAGCAGGGCAGACTGGGTTCTTTAACCATAGCTAGGTAACCAGTCTAGGAGAAGGAAAACTCTGAATTCAAACCTGTTGAACTCCGCTTAAGAAATTGACTTGTGTCGTATCCTGCTCGTGCGGAGGAGTTGGTAAATATATATATACAAATGCATAACCTAACACTTATATGATTGCCCCAACCCTATTGTCCTTATGGCAAGTCCCCACCCCTTTTTATCATATGAGTGCTAGAAGGCGGTGGCTGAGGGTCTTCATATCCTGGAAATGACGTTAAACTATATCTAATGGTGAGGTTTCAGTTCTGGGGTTTGGGGATTGTGGAGCACCACTTCATCACCATTGCTTCCCGGTCCACTCTGACCCGGATTGGTAGTGCCTGTTAGGGTCATATCTATGGGCTAAATAGAAAAATATGTTTATAAAAAAATGAGTATCCATTAAGAATGAATTTATTTAAAAACTTTGTCGGCATTAAATGACCCACTGATGTTGATATGCCGTAAAACAAAATAAACCAAACCAAACCAAACAAATGCATTAATCTGGGCGCTCCATCGTAGTACAAGCGAGCTTCCTAGATCCATTATCACTGAAAAGCGAGTTCGATCCTGGGTGGATGTCCCAATACTAGTGACCTTGTGTCACATCCTACCCGTGGCGAACGGGTTAGGTATATACTGCATTAAATGACAGACAGGAAAAAAAAAAACAATTA
>CM042165.1:38782963-38792963 GCA_023376005.1 Doryteuthis pealeii | reverse complement strand
AAAAAGGAAAAACCCATTGTTGTACGGTTTCAAAGTACCCTGAAGATGGCCCACGATAGGGCGGAAAGTACTTGGTCTATGACATATGGCAAATACATCGCCAGATATTACAAAAATTATACGGCAATACGAAAAAATCAAAGGACAAAACTTGCAGACAAAAATGGCTGCATTATTGTTGTGATGTTAGTCCCAACAGTAAAAAGAAGTCAAGTCGAGATAGGGTAAAATAAGACAAGTGTATTTACAATCATGGTACATGTACGACTAGCTTGTCGTTAACGGGAACAGTTCTACCTTTCCACTCGGTGTCTCACTATTTATAGTGAGAACCGGTGCATGTTCTCCACTGTAGGAACGGCCGGTACAACAATTATTTTACAATATATGCCTACAAGAAAAAATGCTGCCTAAATACACAAACACACACACGCACACGCACACACACACACATACACATATATATATATATATATATATATATAATATAGTTTGGTCTATTTATGAGTAAAGAGTGCTGAATAGCATTGATAGATCATATGCATGGTTAGGTTAACGAAGACATATAGTTCAGCGTGGATGTCAATGGATATATATATATATATATATATATATATATATATATATATATATATATATATATATATCCGTCTGGCGCCTCCTCGTCAAATAAGGAACGAAAAGGAATGAAAAAGAGAGGAAAGAAGTCGCCACAGAAAAGCAAGCATCATCATTTGTTTGCAATCCCTGCACCAGATATAGCCATTCAAAAATTGGTCTGTTCAGCCACTCACGCAGTAGCAGATAAGTAAGTGGACACTACGCCATCGTCTTCAATAGACGGAAGAATCAGTTTGGTTTATCTTCACCATCTATCTTCATATTTCTCTATATATGCGGAACTGTTTTAGGACTAATTTTATTAAATCTATCACAGCTTCTTTGTGAAATGTGATGCGATACAATACTGTATATATTAACAAAATACGGTAAACAACAGATAGAACAGATAGATAGATAGACAGATAGACAGATTTGACAAGGAATAAATAGATAAATAGATATGACCATGATATATATATATATATATATATATATATATATATGTGTGTGTGTGTGTGTGTGTGTGTGTGTGTGTGTGTATGTGTCATAAAAGTATCGAGATTAAAGCGGTATTTGCCAAGATAGAAAATAACAATGAATGGAACGTTAATTTTTCAGAATACAAGGTGTGTCATAAAAGTGCCGAGTTTAAAGGTGTATTTACCGAGATAGAAATGGACAATAAATGGAACATTCATTTTTTAGAATACAAGGTATGTCAGAAAATATAAATCTCGATACTTTTTGACACACCTTTTATGTATATACATATGTATATATATGAGATAGGTAAAAGGATAGTGAACAAAAAATAATAACTCAAACAAGTACATGTACGTAATTTTTGCTTTGAATAAAAGTCAGTTGACTGAGGAAGTCCTTATGAAAGGACGAAATATTTCAACTCTCAGACTTGTTTGAGTTATTATTTTTTGTTCACTACCCTTTTACTGTCGGGTTTTACTCCAACCCTCCTATCTTCATATATATATATATATATATATATATATTATATATATATAGAGAGAGAGAGAGAGAGAGAGAGAGAGAGAGAGAGAGAGAGGAGATAAATAGATAGATAGATAGATAGATAGATAATGAAAAGACTCAAATGGGTAACCATTTAGTAACAACAGGTATCGTATGCCAGACTCAGCAAAGTCTTTGTAAGTAACAACTGTATACTGGACATTTAAACAGGTGCCCTTAAAAACCTTTAGGGTAGATATTCATGTGAGACTTTCTTTGTTTCCATATTTGTTTTTTTATTTGTTTGTTTCTTTTTTTTTTTTTTTTTTTTTTTACTTCTCACTCCATCTGTTTTACGTTTTTGTTGAAATAACATAGATTGCTTCACTGGCTAATTCTTTTAAAAGACCTCCCCCCTCCACTCCCAACCAGCCGAAAGCGAATCGTTGTGCTAAATCTGATCTAAACCCGTGCAATCTATCGCTGTTCTTTTTTCATTGATTCCCGGATCTTTTCAAAAATCTTTCTCCGTCCCTGGCTAAAAGAATCGTTGCCCAGAGAAGCAAAAACTGTTGAACTTTAGATAAAATCAAATAGAACAAAGTGTATAAAAACAGGAGTATAAATAGATGAATAGATGCGAAGAGGATGAGATAGATAGATAGATAGATAGATAGATAGATAGATAGATAGATTAGAACAGGCTGAGATAGATAGATAGATAGATAGATAGATAGATAGATTAGAACAGGCTAGATAGATAGATAGATAGATAGATAGATAGATAGATAGATAGATAGATAGATAGATAGGCTGAGATAGATAGATAGATAGATAGATAGATAGATTAGAATAGGCTTATATAGATAGATAGATAGATAGATAGATAGATAGATAGATAGATAGGATGAGATAGATAGATAGATAGATAGATAGATAGATTAGAACAGGCTGAGATAGATAGATAGATAGATAGATAGATAGATAGATTAGAACAGGCTGAGATAGATAGATAGATAGATAGATAGATAGATAGATAGATAGATAGATAGATAGATAGATAGATAGATACTCTGCCATTTTCTTGCGTCCGTGCTAAAGTAATCATGCTCAGAAACAGTTGAACTATAAAAAGCTGAATATAACAAAGCGAATAAAAACAGATAGATAGATAGATAGATACATACATACATACATACATACATACATGGCAATAGCATAATCTTTACAGATCATTGCCGTCCCTCACAATCCCACAGCTCCACTACCAGAACCCTTCCTTGCATGAGCCCTCAAATGACTCATCAAACCTGCTGCAGATCCACAAAGTTTGATGCAAATATGACATTGAAAAAGACTTCCTTCCCATTGAATGAGATGATTCAGATGAATCAGACGAAACAGATGATAAAATTTGATGCTTATGCACCACCAGATGTCTCTTAAGACCAGAAGCCGACTTACAGATCTTGCCACAGATAGCACAAGACACATTGTTTGCTCCTGGAATCTGCATGGATTGACCCAGGTGAGACTTCCTATGATTGACATAGCCAGCCTTAGAAAGCAAAACTCGACCACATGTCAGACATTTCCAACCCTCCATGTTCTCTACAATGTGACAGGTGTAACCCTTTCGAAGTTGACGCTTTAGGTTTTCATGCACGATTCTTTCACTCTCAAAACTGGTACATACATACATACATACATACATACATACGTACATACATACATACCTCTGTGGTCGAGGTTGTTTTTCAAACATTGGAATTCACAGTCACAGGAAGTGCTGCAATTTGATGGGCACAAGAATTATATAGTCTTCCGAGACTGCAATGCCGACATACATACATAAGAAGGACGAAATATTTCTCTCCTACTTCTACTTGTTTGAGTCATTATTTTTTGTTCACTTTTACTTTTACCTTACCTCATACTGTCGGATTTTACTAACCCTCCTTCTTCATAGATACATAAGTAGGGAGTTAAGAACAGGCAGTATCATAAGTAGACTGAGATAGATAGATAGATAGATAGATAGATATGAGCAGGTTGAGATAAGTATGAACTGTAATGGACATAACATATTAGATAGGTTGGAACAATTTTTGATTGACAAAAATAGATAGATAGATAGATAGATAAGAACAGGTCAAGATAGATAGATAGATACATAAATACATAGATAGATAGATAGATAGATAGATAGATAGATAGATACTCTGCCATCTTCTAGCGTCGGTTGCAAAGGAATCTTGCCTAGGGACGCAAAACAGTTGAACTCCAGAGAAACCGAATCTAACAAAGTGAATAAAAACAGGTGTTGAAAAACGAATCCCCCCCCCTCAACACTCGCACTGATCAACGATTTTTATTTAATTAGTGATCGGCCGAGACTTGCGAAAAGTATCGGACATTTTTTTTCTTTCCTTTTTTTTTTTTTTTTTTTTTTTTTTTTTTTTTGTAGCGTATGTTTATATCTACATTTATATAAGTGCACGAAATAAAGACGCACTGACGTTTATGGAAAAAAAAAGAAGAAAGATCAAAAACGTTTCGGACAGATATATTACATGTCCATTAGATAAACACATTACTTGTCTATTTCATCTCTTTTATTCTTGCACCGATCATGCCGTGTACATTAGAGAGTTCGAACAATGACCGTGTATTTATCATGTGAAGATCTGAATGTTACCCAGATTATATATATATATATATATATATATATATATATATATATATATATATATATATATATATATATATATATATATATATGCGCCCTTTGACAGTTCTTGCTTTTAGTGATGCTGGGTGTTGGTAAATACATACCTAGATATATAACACTAGCACGTCCGTGATTTCTTTTTTCACTAGTTATAACTATTAAAGTAAACTTTTTTTTTAAATGGGTTGAAAAGAGTATCATTTTTTGTAAAACTGGTTTGGTTTGTTTTGTTTTACGGCATATCAACCTCAGTGGGTCATTTAATGTCGACAAAGTTTTGTAATAAATTCATTCTTAATGGATAAAAATTTTGTTTATCAACGCAAGTTTTTCTATTTAACCCATAGATGGGACCCTAACAGGCACTACCACTCCGATCTGAGTGCACCAGGGAGCAATGGTGATGAAGGGGCGCTCCACATTCCCCAAACCTCCAAAACTGAACCTCGCCATAGATAGAGTTTAACGTCATTCCCAGGACATGTAGACCCTTAGTCACCGCCTTCTAGCACCCATATCATAAAATGGCTTGCCCTAAGGGCAATAGGGTTGGAAATCATATAGGTGCTAGGCTTGATGTGACCAGCCGATGATCGGAGGGGGTCTCTCCGACCACCCGTCTAGCCCAAGATAGGGCCAAAGTGGAGTATTGCATGTCATGAACTGCTCATCCACTTTTGGGGAACGGGGGTGTTGGAACCGATTAATGACGTTTCAGTTAATATCAATGGGGTAGACTGATTTGATATACGAGGAAATTGAGTTACGATCTGAACGAATTAAACTCGTAAGTAAAGGTAACACACACTTACACACACACACACTATATATATATATATATATATATATAGAGAGAGAGAGAGAGAGATAAAGATATAGAGAGAGAGAGAGCGACAGACAGACAGACTGAAATAAATAAGATATGGTCGTCGGGGTGGCCTGAAGTTGGTAACAGCCATACAGTAATGGAGTATATCCCCTTCCCATTAAGCGCTAGACCAAGGATATTGTTCTTTAGCGTCTGAGGTTGGGCCGAGTTGAAAAGGGCCGGTATCGAACCAGGAACCTTGTGATTCATAGACGGGTGCTTTATCGACTGAGCTAACCCGATGTAATTTTGCTTAGCGATGAACAGGATATGATAAGAAATTAAATAACCTGGTTTTTAATTAGTGCTGGTTCACTTTCCTAATAAAAACATGTTTAAAAAATTCATCCGTCACTGATAATTGGCACAATGGATAAAATACAAAATTCAGACATGACACTTACTGGATTTACAGACTTAAAAATAAGCATCACGGTCGCCCCCCCCCCCCCACGGCCAACAGGGAATCTTACCCCTCTGCAGATGGACAGTCGGTTCATTCTAACGCCCCACCGACAGGGCGGTGTAAAACTGGGTATACTTATTTCACTTTCCTTTGGCTTTTCCTCAACGTGTAAAATCTATAGATTACTTCACTTCATACAAACATGATTATAACTTTTACCAAAGGAAACATCCCCCCCCACTGATCAATTTGACTCAAACTTTAGGTAAGGTGTATCTAAAACCAGTCTCTGGTGATCGTAAAATATATACACATACGTATGTATTTAACAGTTAAAACATCACTCCTTAATTGGCAGCTCTCGATGGCCGAGAGGTTTACGAACTGGGCTGATGAAAAGTCAGTCGGGTTTCGCTCCGTCGGAGATAGTTGCTGTGTCTAGCCACACTGATGAGACGTGAAACATCGAAACACGGTGTCTGTGGGTGACCATTTATACATATATATATAGTCGGTATAGCGTTCGGCTAGGAATCACAAAGTTCCTGGTTCGATACCGGCCCTCGCCAACTCAGCGTATGAGTAGCACACGGATCTGTGCGGTAAAGTGAGGTGCTGGTAGCTGTGGCGCTCCATCTCAGACGCTAAACAGATCTCCTTGGTCTAGCGCAAGTGAAAAGGGGATAGACTCCCTCGCTGTCTGGATGATACCGACATTAGGCCGCCCCGACGACTTTACTTATATATATATATATATATATATATATATATATATATATATATATAACCCATAACTTGGACCCTAACAGATACTACTACTCTGGGTCAGAGTGGACCTGGGAGTAATAGCAACGAAGAGTTGATTTCACATTCCGTTGCGATCCGGAACTGATGCGTTATCTTTGGATGCAATTTCAAGTGTGTGCATGTGAATGGTCAATGTGTGTGTGATGGTATGGTTCGTGTGTATGTTTATATGTGTGGTGTGTGTCTGTATATGGGTGTGTGGGGCGTGTATGTGTGTGTGTGTGTGTGTGTGTGTGCATGTGATGTATATGTATGGTACGCCCCCACGCGCGCCCGCACACTGCGATCGCTCCTGATAATTTTCGTGATATTTCTGTTCTCCTAGCTCCGATTATCATTCGAGCATCCATCCATATATATATATATATATATATATATATATATATATATATATATATATATCAACCACTTGTCTCACCTACCAGTCATCTTGTTTACCTTGATTCTTTCATTTTCTATTATCTATATTTAATCATTATTACTCGTATCGATCGACCTGTCTACCGTTCAGACCTATCTACCCCCCATTCCTCACACATTCCGCCCCCCCGACTTCTGCCCATTTTACTCTGTTTACACACTCAGAAATAATGTCATGGCGCACAAGATACGAATTAGGATATGAAGATGTCAAAAGTTGTATATATGCGTTCATTTGATACGTACACAATTTCTCCATTTTATCCAAATATATCACTCTGTGCATTTAGCAGACAATTGACATGTTTTCCTATAGGAATAGCATCACCTGAATTAATTTTCTGGTTCATGAAAACAAGATCTAAGTTTGTTTTGTTTTAATATCTTAATATCTTCAAATTTGTATAAATAAATTTTTTATTAACTTAATTTGGTTCGTTTGGTTTGTTTAATGGTATAGTAACCTTGTGGGTTATTTAATGCCATTTGGTTTGATTTGTTTGTTTTACAGCATATCAACCCTTTTCGTATCATTTAATAATTTACAAGTTATTTTTGATAGACAGCCGCGAAAGACAGAACGCTCTGGAGAACTATTATTAGGGATGGCATCGGTACTTTCGAATGCAAACAAACTGCAAAGCCGGATGAAAGGCAACGAATATTGAAGGAACTAAGGCAGCAATGCCCTGGGGAACATGTTCGCACAGTAGCCAAAGTTTCATAACTAAGATCCATCTAAGGACCCAAAGACGGGAATGAGACTAGAATACCATCATCGTCGACCTCGAGGGGTTGCCAATTATAACACATAATCATGTATAATACGCACCCGTAACGGTGAACTACGAAATTCTCAAGAAAAATTCCCGTTAATCAGCTTTCCCACCACTCCAAGATTATATAGAAAATGCCACTTGTATTATTTGTATTATTTGGACTGTTGTCCTCATCTTTATTGTTATCTGTACAACGTTTCGGTCAATGTGCCCTCGGGCCTTCTTCAATATTTCTTGTTGGACGCAAGAGCCTTCTCAAACTCGGGAACCTTTTTTCAGAACTCGGGAACATTCCTGTTGGAATCAGGAGCCATCACGGAACTTTAAACCCAACCCTTAATTCAATCAACGGGGGTATCCTGTTCTCATTCCGCTAACCAAAGCTACATACAAGTGTTAAGCTGTGTTGATTATTATTATGTTACTGCAGACCAGGATTGATAACTGTCGCTCAGAATTGTCTTAAACCAACGCCTATATCCACTACGTTATGTATCCAATTGTCGGAATAATCCAAATGATACAAATTATCAAGTCTCATCTAAAAAAAAATTCAGAGAAAATTCCACTTATATTGCAATTTCATCTAAAATGATTCAGTATTGCATATATATTACAAGCGTAATTATCTGTGTATAATAGGTACTCATATATAACACATCGCCCTAATTTAACCTACAAAATTCTGACAAAAATACTTTGAACAACGCGTAGTGCCCTTTTAATATGTATCAGGTAAATTTAACCTAAATTGGACATTTGTTTATGAATATATTTTGGATATATCAACCATCATCAAGGCAAAGAGCTTCATGAAATATCCTTAATACATCGTTGATAATCGTTGATATATCCCTATAAATAAAAACCAAGCACTTAAAGAAAGGCTGAATTATTCATTCAATCATAAATAAACACATCCTCTGAATTTTTAAAAATATTTTACATGCTTACACACCACCGGACTGATTTCCATTATATATATATATATATATATATATATATATATAATATATATATATATATATATAATAGAATGAATAGAGAATGAATGAGAAAAGTATTGGCATATAAAGGTGCTCAATCCTATAATAGCAGAGCAGGTTTACAATCAAATATTAGATATTATGGATTTAATATCTCGTTACTATTAGTTTCATGCTTACTGCAATCATAAGACGAGATTGTCAACATTTTAAGATTTTGATATTTTAAAAAACGGTGTTTTTTTAACGTTTATATAAACGTGAAGCGTGTTCACGCGATGGAATGTTATACCGCTAATGTTAGCATTTATTGTTCACGTGATGGAATGTTATAACGCTAAAGTTGTATTAAAAATAAATAAATAAACATGCTTAGGTTTAATGAACGCGGTGTCAGATGATTTTTTTTTAGATAAAAAGAGGGCGAAAATTAAGAGGTTAATTAGGGTCAGGTGGTAAATGGCACAATAAAAATTTGTTCAAATGTCTACATTTGGAAAAGACCGCACATTTTACGCTGGCCACCTTTGTACGCCTGGGCCTTTTTGATAATTTATCATAGGTGTTTTGCCCGTTTATCTAATGTGGCATATATATATATATATATATATATATATATATATATATATATATAGAGAGAGAGAGAGAGAGAGAGAGAGAGAGAGAGAAGAGAAAGAGATAGAAAGAGACTTGGTCAGATGATCACATAAGTTATAATAGGAATTGTCAAAAATGTTTTGTGTTGACAATACAATCCGGACAATAACGATATACACTTCGATCCATCTATGCGTAACAATGGTAACATACAGTAGCACTGACACGACTACAGCTTGAAGAATTGTCGCTTTATCGTATCAGAAGATTAGATTTCCATACGATCGATAATCTGTTTATAGTAGTCCATACCTTTCCTATGCGTATATTAACATCGCTTTCTATAGATGAGATATTACTACCTAGTTATGTGAAGTAGTTAAGTAAAATATTATGGAAATAGTATTTCTTATCATATATATTGTATATATATTATTCGAATAGATAGATAGATAGATAAATAGATAGTATTGCTAATTTACAGAAAGGTAGTAGACGATTGCAACAAACTCCACTGTCGCGGCCTGCAACCGAGCAACCTCGAAACTTAGTTAAAAAACGTTGGCTTGCGCAACAGTCGAGCAAAACAAATTTTACAACACAGTAGTAAGGATTGACAAACTTTTTACCGCAAAAGAAATGTTAACCCGTACAAGACTTATTACACTACATAACGAGTTACAAATTTTTTTTCCCCGACGTATCAGAAAAAAATCTGATTAACAAAAAAGAAAGAACTTGTCAACTGGTGGATTTTGCAGTGCCAGCAGATCACAGAGTGAAGTTAAAGGAACATGAAAAAATTGACAAATATCTGGACCTTGCCAGAGAACT
>CM042165.1:38755463-38775463 GCA_023376005.1 Doryteuthis pealeii | reverse complement strand
AGAAAAATCTTTTAAATAATAGATTTGAACCAATCTGCAATTATAGACATAGATTGGGTCGGTCACTAAAATATTATTAGAACTACATTACTAAATTTAACTAAATAAATTGGAATTTTTCTTAAATAGTTATTCATTTTAAATAGGATAAATACAAAAAAGAACAATAAAAACTATGAATTAGTAATATTAAACCCTAAAATATAATTATAATTAAATTTTAACTGCTCCTACTGGCTATTATTTATAATTAGAATTAAATTGATAACAATACAGAAATGAGAATTAATGAATGAATACACGTCTCGAACGATACATTGTTTTTTTTTCTCATTTTCGCGCGCCGGCCGCACGTATATATTGAGAAATAAATAACGTAGCGTTCAACCGTTATTGTCCGAAAAATATCTTTAATTTAACTAAGGAATTACATCGACTTAATTAAACGTAGGGTAGGGTCCTGATGAAATCATTTCAATTTGATTGAAACTATGGTAGACCCTTATTTTTCTTCTAATAATAATATTATTAGTATTAATATATATATATATATATATATATATGAAGTAGTCAAACGATGTGTTTGAAATGGCGAAGGCCGACAATTTTTAGGGGGATTATGTGCTTAATTAAAGTCATACCTAATTTGTTAATTAATTAATTATAATTAAATGAATTAGGCGTGCATATCGGTTTAAATTTAAAGCGTAAACAAATCGAGAAAAGTCGATCTCTGTATGTACATTTCAGCCCATTAGGCCTCATCAGTATATATATATATATATATATATATATATATATATATATATATATATATTATATAATGTGTGTGTATTGGAGAATAAAGTTACTCTTCACGTGCCAACATTGGAGACACCATTTTGTATCAGGTAACCCATAATAGTTATAATTTTTAATCTGAAAGTTGATGGGATCTCTCGGCTGCACTTTTGTTCATGTTACACACCTAATACACAATATTTATTTTTTTCAATTTTCCTTTCCAATTGTTAGAAACTTCACACTTTGTTTTACAGGCCACTGCCTTGCATAACTACAATGGTAAGTTTAGACTTTCTGATGGTGAGTCCAATGTTAACAAAAAGATGTGCAGACATTGAGGAACGAGCAATAATTAAGGACGACAGTTCATTACATATTAATAACAAGTACCTGACACATCATTAGTTGTGCATTAAAATCCAGGTCTTACAAAAAGAACTATTTCCCTGAATTTTCGAAATTATGCTTGGAAATTAGTATTATTTGGATTATTCGGACTATTGTCCTCATCTTTATTGTTATCTAAACAACGTTTTAGCCGATGTGTTCTCCGGTCTTCTTTGGGTGTTTCTTGTCGAAATTATGAACCTTCTCGAACCTGGGAACCTTCTCTTCGAACTTGGTAACCTTCTTGTCGAAATCGGGAGTCTTCATGAAGGTTCCCGAGTTCGAGAAGATTCCCGAATTCGAGAAGTTCCAAAGTTCGAAAAGGAAATACCTGAAGAAAAACACATTGGCCGAAATGTTGTGCAGATAGCAATAAAGATGAGGACAATAGTCCAAACAATGCAAATAATACAAGTTATTAAGGCACTTGAAATATTTTGTAGGTAAATATCAGAAGTGAATTCGTTTGGTCCTAATCAAGGAAATAGGTTGTAAGCAAGTTGTAGTCCGAATAATACAAATAGTATTAGTTATTAACCATAGAAAACTTTTGCAAAAAACCAAAAGAATTACGAAATTTGGCAAAACCCTTTCTTTCTATAAGTGTTTTCGTGTAAGCATCACTGCTTCCAGGATTTTGAAATTACAAGCCGCGATATTCCATCATGATCACTCCACGTTCTCTTAGAGATCCAGAACTGGAACCTCACCATCAGATCTAACGTTATACCCAAGACACTATGATCTTTAGCCAGGGCTTCTGGCATATATATGATAAAAAGGGTTGGAACTTGCCATAAGTGCAATAGAGTTGGAATAATTGTATAATTTCTAGGGCTTGATGTAACTAACCGATTGATCGGAGGAACCCTCTCTGACCGCCCGTCTAGCCTAAGTAAGGGACAAAGTGCAGTGTTGCATGTCATGGACTGCTCAAACACCAGGAGCATATCCTTAAACATCATGGGTCGCCACCCATAGCCAACAGGTGGCTTCATTGGAGAGGTGTTACCCTCAGTAGAGGTGCAATCGTCGTGTTCTAGGCCGGGTAAAACCATTGTTCTCAACTGGGGTTCATGTGGACCCCAGAGATCATATAACATTTTTTCGGGTCTTGGCAAGCAAATATATTTAATTATTAAAATACAATAGGATTTTTTTTTAAATATTGGATGACTATGGGGAGGTGGCGTCTAGCAGAGTAAAATAGGAATTAAGGAGTTCATAGGTAAAAATAGAAAGTTGAGAACGACTGATATAGAGAATATCAGTCATCCAAAAGACAAGCAAAATTTCCGCGCTGCCCCTCATTCTTATTGAATGTTATGAATGACATTACAACTATACGTATATAAAAAGGACAGTTGGTATATATCTATGTATGATTCTCGACTACCAAAACAGCTTTTTTATGGTGAGCTCCTTTTTGGTAAAAGACCACAACACAAGTTTAAAAAAACGGTTTCGTGATAGTGTGAAGGAGTGGCTAGTATGCTTTGGTATTCCCGTCGATAATTGGGAGTCCCTGACACCTGATCGTGGGCAATGGAGGGCAGCGATATACAGGGGTGTAGAACTGTTTTAAAGCCGCAAGGGTAGACTGGGCAAAACTCAGGAGAGTGTGCCGAAAACGGGAAACTCTGCCGGCCAATTGTGGTGAAGTGTGGATATGTGAGAAGTGTGATTGGGCCCTGTTGTCAAAGGCAGGCTTGGTCAATCACATGAAATCACACGAGAGTTACCCGACTGCAATTGTTGTCTCTACCATACCACACTCTGATTCCCAGCATGATCCCCAGCATGAGGATTTTTTTATGTTCCTGCTGCACAAAAAGTGTGCCGAACAGCCGGTGGTCTCAAGCTTCACATAAAAGTTCACAGGGATGCGTATACAACACCTGTCGACTCAGTCAACACGGATCGTTATGTGTTCCAGATGTGTTCTAAGTTATCCAAGACTTTGGCAGGATTGAAAAGTCATGAACGAGCTCACAAACGGACAATGGATGAAGGAGTGGCAGTCGTCTGATAATATGTATGTCCGAAGGAAACTACAAAATAAAATAATTAACAACTAACAAAATATATATACACATTCACTCTCATCAGTGCTTGGGTTTTTTGCATAAATAATGATTTTATTTATATTCGTGATATATTCAAAAACTAGGATTTGAATAGTAAGAGAAGGGAAAGTCATTGGTGGCGTTTGTGATTAAAACATTAACAAATCAATTATGGAAGAACTAAACAATCAGTGGATCTGCGAGAGAATTTTTTATCTCCCCTCACCCAGCAGACGCCGGGTAGCTGTTTCTAGTCTCATATCATGTAAACTTATATCAAATACGGATAATTTCTTGAAGTAGAAAGATGTGGTATCAGTTTTAACCCTTGTCCACTGATCCGTGCTTAGTTCTATCAGAGTTTATCCTGTCTTGAAGCAGAGAGTTGCACAATCATCAGAGTCTGTCCTGTCCTAAATCTGATTGTACAATCCTTGTTAGCTAGTCCGTGCTAGCGAACAATTGTAGGACAATTTATCAACGCCTTTAAATAGTAAATTAAATACACGTTTGGGCGTTTTTGATTGGCCTATTCAGATAACGCTATTTTGGGAAATCCATGTACATAAGATGGGTTATTTTTCCCGTGAGTTAGTGAATTTGTACCTCGCCGTACATTTTCTAAGTATATAATTTAGTGGCATCATTGCTATAAAAAAAACAATAGTGGTAATAGTGAGTCTCCTTAGTAAATACCTCTTTGGATTTTTTACTTCTGCCAAGGATTGCCCTCCTGCTTTTAATTGAACTTTCCAGTTTTCCATGGCTTTTTTGCTGAAATTTACGATGTTGTTGGATATTTTGTATATTTTAAAGTATTATTATTATTATTATTATTATTATTATTATTATTATTATTATTATCAGCAAATATATGCGCCTTCCGGGTGCAAGTATTTAAGTTTTAATGTCATAAAATCACTTTGTGGCATAACGTTTGATCCTTTCTTGAAGGGGAAAGATGTAGTATCAGTTTTAATCCTTGTCCACTGATCCGTGCTTAGTGGTATCAGAGTTTATCCTGTCTTGCATTAGAGAGTCTTGCACAATCATCAGATTCTATCCTGTCCTAAATCTGAGAGCTGTACAATCCTTGTCTGCTAGTCCGTGCTTCTAGCGAACAATTGTATGACAATTTATCAACGCCTTTAAATAGTAAATTAAATACATGTGTTGGGCGTTTTTGATTGGCCGATTCAGCTGATTGTCGATTCAGATGTTTTGGAACAGTTTATAATTACAAGTTGTGATCTTTAGCACATTTCATACTGAGAAATAATCCAACAAAAACTACTTGCTGGAGTCTATAAGGGACTTCATTGTTTGTATTCGTTTGTAGAATTGTCCATTTCCAAACGAATTAAAAAGGTTTTCAAAAGCTGCATATTTGCTGTTAGTCCTATTTCAATTTCCTAACATCAAATATTCTTCCATCTCAGTTATGCCATCGAAATACAATCTACATTTATCGATTCATTGTTCTGCATAACCAAGCTTTATATAAAGTGACCTGATTCTTATGTATATCTTGTTCTTAATGGAATAAATACAGTTGCGCGATTTTTTTAGTGATTACCGCTTAATTTATAAGCACAATACCTATGATGCATTTGATTTGCTCTATTGTTCTAATGTCATTTGCAAATGTGACAATATCCTACTCCGGTATCGGGAGTGGGTTCAGCAGGGACAACAATCCAGATATCTTGCACTTGACTATTCAAACATTAAATATTGAATTGTTGATTTTGTTAACAATGTCAAGTCTTGTAAAGAACTGGAAAGTTGAACTCCTAGAATTTTAAAGAACTGTAAAGAGATTGGTGTTGATTTTTTAAATAAATTGAAAAATCAAGTGTGACTTTGAAGGAAGAAATTCAATGAAAGGCTGGATCTGTTACGTAATGGGAGTGACGTGCAGCAATGAGAGTAACCTGATATGTAAATTAGCACGTATTTTTTTAGCAAGGATTTTGAGTTAGAGGAGAACGGAAATGTTTAAATGATGATTTAGCATAGACACATGGCTTGGTTTGATTGGACAATCGAATGAGACGTGGCGAAGTGGCAGAGAGGCGGGGTGAGAGCTCAGAGTGTGAATTAAGTCTATGAAAATGCGTTAACGGAGCAAGACATGTATTTCTTGTTCTCGGCAGTTGTAATTTGGGGGAAATAAAATACTCATGAGTAAAAAGAAGCGGCCTTATGTTATTACTAAAAACTGTAAATGGCACAAGGCAATATATCCCTGAGCCCTCAAGTTGGTTCCAGACTCCAAACATCATAGAACTGCCAGTTAACTGAACAGCAGACCAGCAATCAAGATATCCCAATGTAATACCGGACGAGAGAGATAAGTATACTAAATATTTCTTTATCCACACATCTTCACCCCATTAGAGTCGTAAAGTAGCAACACGTTCAACACATTTCTCCATTCCGACAAAGAGAGCGTAGTGTTACAGTTTGTGTAAACTTATTGGATTTACCAATAGGAGATCTGAACAACTAATATGGCGACTAGAATCATCTATATATTAATATTGGTGTTCCTTAATATTCCGTCCGTTATCATCTTGTTAAAAATGAGACCATCCAAATCGTCTAAGATGAAATGCAAAAATGTACATACTGATTATCTGGTGTCGCTTATCCGCCGAATACTTATTTCTTATCAGTGTCGTCACCTCAATGAACCATTTCGTTTTTATTAGAAAGAAAGAAAGTAGGACATGTTACACAGACAAAATATAAGAAAGAAAGAAAGAAAGAAAGAAAGTAAAAAGAAAGAAAGAGATAGGGTGAGAGAACGCGAAAATGATAACGCTAATCAGTTTCAATCGAATGAAAAGAGTAAAAGAAGGAAAGAAATAAAAAAAAAAGATTGTGTGGAAGAGAATTAAATCAAGATTTTTATACTTTTTACATACTGAACTATTTTCAATAGCTCTTAAGTAAACATATCAAACGTTGTAATAATTAAATTATCATACTGTGATATATCCACAGGTCCTGCTAGTAAAAATAATGTCTGCTACATTTTTTTCATTTACTCAGTTTAGACACAAGGCCAAAAATATGGAGCACTCAGTGATAATCTTACTAACTGATCTATTAATTCTGCTTCTTAAAGATAAGTCCCTGTTATTTTTGTATAGAAAATACTACATTTTTTGTACCTACTTAATTTCTACCCTTGATATATTTCATTTACAGGGACATGTAAAAAATACATTTTTATTTCGTTTGAAAAAAACGAAATAAAAATGTAAATGAAATGTATTAAGGTAGAAAATAATTTTTTTAAATGCAAATAAAAAAATGCAATATATTAAGGATATTAGAATTACCCTAATTCCAGATATATCCCTTCTCCATTGGTCATCTCCTGGCGAAAATTTAGTCAATATAAAAGTCAGTCAGAACTTGACACTCGTGCGTTAACCATTACAGCATATGAAAATTCGTTGTAGGTTTACAAATCAATTTTTGCTGCTCTTTAAGAAGAAGAAAAAACAGTATTTCTTTAAAAGAACATCTGAAATATTTGGGTCGCTAAATCAAGCTGACATATCTAATAAATTGATTGGTCACAAGAAGAAGTAAAAGTGACCACACATGTAACTAATGTGCATGTTCAAGATGAAGATTCATTGTCAAATATTTTAGTGGGTTTTGTTTTTAGAGAAGCAGCTTTTTGAGTTACGTAGATGATACGTTTGCTTGTTTTAGTTCACGGAGCAAAACTTTAAAGTTTTTCCATTGCTTAAACTGCTCTTTAATATTTACTATGGAAGAGGAGAAAAACTATATGTTGACTTTCTTGGACGTTTTGGTTGTGAAGCATCCCTTGTCTTTTGTTACTAGTATATATTGAAAGTTTATTTTTACTGGGTTCTACTTTAGTTGGGATACAATTGCCCACAGATCAAGGAAATCGAACCTGATCAAATGTATTATTTTTAGAGCATTGATGATTGTTCTGATAATAAGATCGAAGCTGAAATTTTTAAAATCACTACCGCCCTGTTGGCTAGGGCGTTAGAATGCACCGACCGCACCTCTGCAGAGGGGTAAGACTCCCCCAATGGGGCCACCTGTTGGCCGTGGGTGGCGACCCGTGATGCTTAAGCATAGAGCCCAAGTGGATGAGCAGTTCATGACATGCAATACTCCACTATGGCCCTATCTTGGGCTAGACGGGCGGTCGGAGAGGCCTCCTCCGATCAATCGGCTGGTCACGTCAAGCCCTAGCACCTATATGATTTTCCCAACCCTATTGCCCTTATGGAAAGCCCCAAACCCTTTTTATCGTATGGGTGCTAGAAGGCGGTGGCTGCGGGTCTACATGTCCTGGGAATGACGTTAAACTCTACCTGATGGTGAGGTTCCAGTTTTGGAGGTTTGGGGATTGTGGAGCAGCCCTTCATCACCATTGCTCCCTGGTCTACTCTGACCCGGAGTGGTAGTACCTTTTTGCGTCCCATCTATGGCTTAAATAGAAAAATGTATTTATAAAAAAATTGTATTATCCATTAAGAATTGATTTAGTTCAAAACTTTATCTGCATTAAATAACCCACTGAGGTTGATATGCCGTAAAACAAAACAAACCAAACAAAACCAAACCAAAAATCACTAATATATGTTTTAAGAATGTGTATCCTGAGGATGTCAACAACAAAATTGAACCTCATTAATTGAAATTGATGAGAATATGGTTTACAAATCCACCCAACTTAAGAAGTTGACAGCTTTAAATGCTATATCTCGAGATTGATTTAGACGGTTAGCTGGTGGGTTGGATTTTACGGTATGTCAACCCTTGTTGGGTTATTTTATCCCTAAGACATTTTGCTTTATTCATTCTTGTTGAGTATTCATTTTTTTAAACTCAATTATTTAAATACATTTTAATATTCATTCTTTTAATCTACTTAACCCTGAGATGGGATCGTAACAGACATTATCACTTCGGGTCAGGCGATAAAAAAAGCTCGTTAAAGCTCCAAACTTCACCATTACATGGAGTTTAACGTCATACCCAAGGCACTAAGACCCCAAGCCATCGCCTTCTAGTACATATATGATAAAAAGGGTTGAGGGGGATGTCATGTGCAATAGGGTTGGGACAATCATCTAGGTTCTAGAACTTGACGTGACCAGCCGATTGATTGAAGGGCCAATTCGTTTAGCCTAAGGGCTGATTTAGACAGATTTAGGGTCTAACTACATATCATCTCCAAGAAAGTTATGTGGATTTATGTTGCATAGCCCTTCTTTACCGGCACTAAATAGGTATATGTTATATACTTCTCTTACTTCTTATTCTGTCGTCTATTCTTCTGGCCGGCTTGGTTCTTCTATCGTCTATCTTGGTCTGGTCTTGTCGTGGTGTTTCTTGGGGACTTCGGGTCTGGTTTTAAGTTGGGGTTTCTTGTTATCAGAAGCCTTGTGTCATTGTTAGTTTTTAGTAATAAACACAAGACTTCGATTTATGTTGATGTTACTTTATTCATAACCCCCAGACCAGACAATGCGCGCGGATCCTTACATCTTGCTAGCTCGGCTTCTAACTTCTAACTGTCTCTTACTTACTTAGTATCCTTAAACCGGAAGGGGGCTTTCTATCGGGTTCCGTTTCTCACGGTTTATCCCCAGACCGCAAGGTGATATCGAGGTCAAGCGCCGTCACTCACCCTCAAGGCCATCAGCTGCACTAATATGATTTCTACACTATTGACATAATCATTAGGTATCTAATGATTATGTAACATTTAGACAATATTGTATTTGTTGGTGATCAAATAGTTATTAATCACAATGATGCAATCAGGATGGGAATCATTTGTAAGATAACTAGCTGTGAAAATACCATTTCTACCACAAGAACAATTAGAGCAACCAGATATAATGTCTATTGACCAAATTCTTCAAGTAAAAGAATTTATGATTCCTTATTTTAGGATAGAATTTTCATAGAATCTTTTTATAACACTGGCTTGCGATGTTTTCAAGGTAAAATATATAATAGCTGGGAGCGATATTAATACACGAATAGGAAAGGCATGGCTAGCCACAAACAAATTATCAGTCATATGGAAATCAGATCTCACTGGCAAGCTGAGGTTATATCAGTGCTGCTGAATGGCTACACCACTTGGACCCTAACGAAGCGCCTCGAGAATAAGCTAGATGGGACCTGCACAAGGATGCTGCGTGTTGTCTTGAACATGTTTGGAAACAGCACCCCACAAGGAGGCAGCTGTATGGTCACCTGCCCCCCGTCTCACAAACCACCCGAATAAGATGGACTATGTATGCAGGGCACTGCTGGAGAAGCAAGGACGAGCTCATGAGCGAAGTTCTGTGGAAGCCAACTCATGGGCATGCTAGTGTGGGCCGTCCAGTAAGGACCGACATTGGCCAACTAATCGAGAATGCTGGTTGCTGCGCAGAGGAGCTCCCAGAGGCGATGAGTGATAGGGAAGGTTGGCGAGAGATTGTCATGGATATCCGTGCTGCCTGCGACATGATGATGATGATGATGATGATGATGATTTTTACGCTAAAAATTATACTCATTTCTTCTAAACAGATCAATTTTTAAGATACAAGCTTTTCTTGAAATGTATTGAACGGTATCATAGCTGTGACAAGTAGAATCCACAGGCTTTTGAATTAATGTTATTATTAGGTACAACTTGTCCAAGTACATTTAAAATCGAGACCTGACTAAATACTATAAATGTATTTTTGAATTCAGCATAAAATGGTGTTCCTTTCTCTCTTCGCATCTTTGTCGCGCATCTTTTCCACTTATTTCTCTTTCTTTCGTTCTTTCTTTCTTCTCACTCTCTTCTCTCCATCTTCGCTTCTTTTTCCCCTTCTCTCCTTTTTCGTCTCGTATATTTTTTGTCTTTTTTCTGTCTTTCACCTCCTTCCCCAAGCAACATTACTTTCAATTCGCCTTGGCAAAGGTATGAACCCATTTACCCCCCCCCCCCAGTTATGGCTTAAATCGTACCACTACTATTCTTCTCCAAGATGACTTTGGCTCTGAATAACCCAGGATGTTTAAAATGCGACTAAACAAAGAAATCAAGCCTCTTCCCACTTTCTATTATTTGGACTTTTCGGACTGTTGTCCCAATCTTTATTGTTGTATACACAACGTTTCGGCCGATGTGCCCTCTAACTTTCTTCAGGTGGTACTTGTCAAACTCTGGAATCTTTTCAAACTCGGAACTTTTTCTTCAAACTCGGAAACCTTGTCGAGTTCAGGAGCCTCCATATCGTATTCTGGAGCCTTCACGGAACTTCGAACCGAACCTTTATTCAATCTTCTCACTCCCACTTTGCCTATACTCTCTCTTTCCGTGTAATGGTTATCGTCGTAGGAAATGAACGCGACAAGACGAATTCAAATCCTGTACGAGGCTGTTTGTATTTCACATAGCAATTATACCCTTGGAAAGGTATGAATCCAACTATTTTCCTTCCAGCTATAGGTAAATAGTAGGTCAGACTGTGCTCTTTAGCCTTGGTTAGGCAACCGGTCAGAAAGGAAAACTCTGAACTCAAATTTGTTAAGCCCGCTTAAAAAATTGACCATGTGTCACATCCTACTCGTGCGGAGGGGTTGTTAAATATGTACAATCTCTCTTTCCTTCTCATTCTCGCTTTCTCGTCTTTCTAATTCATTTATCTGTTATTTTCTTTCTTCTCCCTTTCTTTTTCTCTCCTTCTTCTTCTCTTGTCCTCTTTTACTTCTTCTTTGTCTAATAATTCTTTATCCTTTTCATCACTTTCTCTTTGTCTCCTTCCTCTTCCTACCACCATTTTCACTCCTTCTTTGCCTATTATCCCTCTTTGTCCTTCTTACTCTCTCATTGTCACCTTCTCTTTCTCTCTCCATCTTTTTATCTTTTTCTCTTTTACTCCTACTTTCCCTGTTCTTTCTCTTTACCCTTTTCACTTTCTCTTTGCTCCCTTCTCGTTCCTCTTCTTTCACTATTTATTTCCATATCATTTCTCTCTGTCCTTATTTTCACTCTCTTCGTTTATTCTTCGATTTTTTTTATCTAGTTCCTTTTGTAATCCATCATTTCATTCGTTGATTAATAGTTTTCTTTTGATTGGCCTTTTGGCTTTCAACTGATAACAACAAGTCGACCAATGAACAAAAAGAAAAGAGAATTGAAATCTTTAATAAATTAAACAAAAATCTATTTTTCTAAATTACAATTCTTTAGAGGAAGAAAAGAAAAAGAAGGGTAATGCTATCACCGTCTGCCAGAATTAGTTTGTCTCTTTATCTTTAATCTTGTCGATTCTATTATTATTATTATTATTATTATATTATTATTATTATTATTATTTATTCATTTATCTTTTCTTCTTTTTTATTTGTATTATTATTTTGTTTATCAATCTTTTTATGTTACTGTTTTGGGGTGATTTTTGTTTTGTTTGTTTTTCGTTTTTTATTTTCTTTTATTTTTTGTTTTTGTTTAGCTTTTTGTAATTTCCTTTCTACCGCCAAATGACGTGGCGTAATTTGGTTAGGTGTCTAGTGTCCTTAATTTTGATTGGTTGAAAATATCAATTGAGAATGATAAATGTTCTTTTGAGTTTAATTTTTTATATACTTCTTTTTTCTCATCGACACACAATTTTTCTTCCCTATTCATTCTGCTCAGTTGTTTTTTTTTCTTTTTGCTTAATAAACGTTTTCCACTCTGTTCCTTTTATTAACTCTTTTGTGCTCTCTGAATTCAAACCTGTCAAACTCCGCTTAAGAAACTGACCTTGTGTTACATCGTGTTGAGGGATAAGTAAATATATAGGGCGATAAAGAACAGACTTTTTAAAAGTTATATATATATATATATATATATATATATATATATACAGGGTGACCCACAAAAACAGGTCTGACTTTCAAAAAAAGTATGTTTTTTGGATCACCCTGTATATACTTTTTCTTAAAATCTTCTTATTGACCGACAATTTATTTCATTTTCATACTCTACTAACTGTACCTCAGCAGAGGGGTAAGATCCCCTCAAAAGGGGCTTCTTGTTGGCTGTGGGAAGCCACCTCTGATGCTTAAGGACGGAATCCTGGTGGCTGGACAGTCTCGGACATGCAACACTCCACTTTAGTCTTTACTTAGGCTAGAGGGGCGATCGGACATGCATCGTCCAATTAGTCGGCTGGTCACGTCAAGCCCTAGAACCTATATGATTGTCGAGATCTTATTGCCCTTCTGGCAAGCCCCAACCCTTTTTATCATATGGGTGCTAGAAGACGGTGCCTGAGAGTATTCATGTCCTGGGTATGACGTTAAACTCTATCTAATGGTGAGGTTCCAGTTCTGGAGGTCTAGGGAATGTAGAACACCTCTTCATCACTCCCAGGTCCACTGACCATGATTGGTAGTACCTGTTAGAATCATAGCTATGGATTAAATAGAAAATTTGTTTACAAAAAACAAAGTTGAGTTCAAAACAATTATTCAAAACTTTGCCGGCATTAAATAACCCACCGAGGTTGATATGCCGTAAAACAAACACACAAATTTGTTAAACTCTGCTTAAGAAATTCACCTTGTGTCGCATCCTGCTCGTGTGGAGGGGTTAAAAAATATATACACTTTTTCTTAAAGTCTTTTCATTGGTCCACAATCTTTCTTTTATTTTCATTCCGCTCAATTTTCTCTCTCTCTCTCTCTCTCTCTCTCTATATATATATATATATATATATATATCTGTTTACTAAACGTTTCCCCCCGTTTACTTTTTTAACTCTTTTGTTCTTTCTTTTGTCTCTTGCTTAAAGAACCAGGAAGATTGTTTTTGTGGCTGAGGTTGAACGCCACACCTACCATCAGCACACTTTAGCGCGCAGATCCAAGCAGAAATACACATGCGCTGAGTTGGCGAATCGAACCCAGAACCTTATGGATATTCTACTGACTAGTTTGCTATATCTATAAGTAAGTATGTAATTGCCGCCGATTTGGCAGCTTTTAAGCTAGTAAACAATTGAAGAGCGTTTGTCTTATATAAACACCCTCTCCAACCTCATGGACCAAAAATCCCTGTCGCCTTTGAGCTGTAAATACACCTATTACGCCTCTGCAGATGGATAACCATCCAATGGGGTCTGCTTAAGGACGGAATCGTGGTGGCTGAGCAGTCCATGACATGTAGCTCCCCACTTTGGTCATATTCAGGCTAGAGGAGCACTTGAAGATGTCCCTTCTGATCAATCGGATGGTAACGGATGATAACGCCTAGCCCTAGCACCTGATTGTCCCTATTGCCCTTATGGCAACTCTTTTTATCATATATATGCTACAAGGCGGACGTTGGGGGTATTATTGTCCTGGATGTGACGTTAAACTGCATCTAATGGTGAATTTCTAATTCTGGAGCTCTGGGGAGTGTGGAGTACTCGTAATCGTGAGCCTTCTTGTAATCGGAAGCTATCACGGAACTTTGAACCTAACCCTTTATTCAGTCCACTGTGGTATCCTATTCTCATTCCGCAAACCATAGCTGGGGTACAGGTGTTAAGCTGCGTTGATTATTATTCTATGTTACTGCTGCCCCTGACCAGGATTGAACCTGTAGTATAGAGATAACTGTCACTTAGAACTGTCTTAACCTAACTCCTTTATCCTCTAGGCTATGTGTCCACTGTAATTGTTTGTTTACGACTGGCTCTAGTGGTGAGTTTTAATGAATAAAACAAAACGTCTCTGGCATAAAATAACCCAAGTATTGACATGCCGTAAAACCTAACCAATAAAACCAACCAATAAAAAGACCTAATGGCCATTGAAATAAATTGACAGTGACTTAATTTCCATATTTTCTTATTATTTTCATACCCCTATTTGTTTACGACTGGCTCTAGTGGTGAGTTTTAATGAATAAAACAAAACGTTCTCCGGCATAAAATAACCCAACTATTGACATGCCGTAAAACCTAACCAACCAACAAAAAGACGTAATGGCCATTGAAAAAATTGACAGTGACTTAATTTCCATATTTTCTTATTATTTTCATACCCCTATTTGTTTACGACTGGCTCTAGTGGTGAGTTTTAATGAATAAAACAAAACGTTCTCCGGCATAAAATAACCCAAGTATTGACATGCCGTAAAACCTAACCAACCAACAAAAAGACCTAATGGCCATTGAAATAAATTGACAGTGACTTAATTTCCATATTTTCTTATTATTTTCATACCTCTATTTGTTTACGACTGGCTCTAGTGGTGAGTTTTAATGAATATAACAAAACGTCTCCGGCATAAAATAACCCAAGTATTGACATGCCGTAAAACCTAACCAATAAAACCAACCAACAAAAAGACCTAATGGCCATTGAAATAAATTGACAGTGACTTAATTTCCATATTTTCTTATTATTTTCATACCCCTATTTGTTTACGACTGGCTCTAGTGGTGAGTTTTAATGAATATAACAAAACGTTCTCCGGCATAAAATAACCCAACGGTTGATATGCTGTAATACCCAACCAACCAACGACCCAGTGGCCATGGAAATAAAAGGGCAATGACTACATTTCCATCTTTTATTATTATTTTCATACCTGTGTTTGTTTGTGACTGGCTCTAGTGGTGAGATTTAATAGGCCATTTGTGGCTGGTCAGTCAGAACAAGTGGACAGTAGCAGTGGTCAAGTACAAACATTAAATGTAAGGGAAAAAAGATTAATTGAATGGACATTGGTCTTCGATGGAGCTTACAAATATGCACTTGGGTTTTCAGTATTGATTTCTTAGCACATCATTAGCGACTCCCGGGCATCGGCCCCCACCCACCAAACCCCGCTGATTAATTAATTGGAGGGAGAATGACGGTATTATTAAATAGATTCATCTTTGTGCTGGGGGGGGGTATGAAAGGCGTAGATCTGTAACTTACACTGGAACAACGGCAAAACCTTGATATGATGAAAAAGGTTCGGCGCGAACGCAAACCCCACAAAATTATCATTCACATAAAATTGACTGAAAACTGTTTAGTCTTTTAAATGTATTGCTCTAGTACTGATATTGCTATGATGTGCCGTTTTTGAAAGGTTAAGTTATATACAGATTTGCATACGTATACACACACACACACACACACACACACACATATATATATATATATATATATATATATATATATATATATATATATATATATGGGTGGAAAATATGTGGAAATAAATCTGTGGTATGTAGAAAATAGAAAAAACAAAGAATTCTAAAAGGATGACTTTATTATCGATGGTGCATTCGACGTTAACACGTTTCGATTTTTATTTAAGCTTTCATCAGGACATTAGGGTGATAAAAATATTGTCAAAACAGTGATGGAAATCTTTTCATATATATATATATATATATATATATATATATATATATATATATATAATGTAAGGTATCCAAATGACTGGTTGTAAGGGATGATTCTATTTGGGATCTTCAAAACCTCACTGTATAACCATACTGTATGCTCTTGTAGGTGCAAACATATAATTCATACAAGGATTTTTATAACTCCCTAAAGAAGCTCAATGTATAATAATCTATAAATTAGACTAAATACAGAGCAATATTTAACTTTCAAAGAAAGAAAAACTTAACAAACTGTCATTCCGTAATAAATTATTTTGACCAGAAACTCAAAAAATTTTTTTAAAGCCTTTTGAGTTTCTGGTCAAAATAAATAATGGTTAATTGAGTCTTTCTTCCGCCTTAACCACCAGACAATTTCGGAATCTCCTGCGAGAATTTCCAACAGTTCCCTTGATTTTATAAATGCTTGCCTTCAATTTATCTTTGGTGTTACAAATCTATTAATAATGGATATTCGCTTCCGGTTTTTGTCTGTAACAAAAAATACGTCACTGCTTACGTCACATTACCCAAAATTTCATAACATAGAATAAATACACTCAAAATTTGAACATGCAACATTAGACAGTCGTCATTGTTTTTTTAAAACAAGTTTTAATAAATACATGACTGGTATTGTATATATATATATATATATATATATATATATATATATATATATATACAATACAAGTCATGTATTTATTAAAACTATATATATATATATATATATATATATATATATATATATATATAATTTTAGTTAGCATGACAAGTCGATTCCTAAATTTCTCGAAAATGTTTTACTTATTAGACGAAAAGTTTTTTCTATACTTCTGACATCTTCTGTGTCGGGTGTGTGGGTGGGTGTTAAAGGTTGGAGGCTTAAACCTCTAAGTTACATCCCCCACCCCTCATAATCAACAAAAGAAAAGAAAGAATGGAACACCTGCAGAACCTTTGATTTTTCCCTTCGCTAAAGATCATAGTAAACCTTCCGGCTCTTTGTTAATATTTAATTCCTGCAGTCATTTAATTTTCTTTGTTCTGATGTTTCTTTTGAAAAAAAATTCGTGTTGATCAGACATTTTCATTTTTCAATTTTTCTTTTTCCATTTTCGTCAAATTTATTTTGTGAACTTTGGAAAATTGCTTATAACTTATTTCTTTGATTAGGACCCAAATTTAGAGCATTTAATCCTGTGGGGAGGTTTACAGATTCATTTCTGATATTTGCCTACAAATTATTTTAAGTGCCTTAATAACTAGTATTATTTGGATTATTCGGTGTATTGTCCCCATCTTTATTGTTATATACACAATGTTTCGGCCGATGTGCACTCCGGTCTTATTCACGTATTTCTTGTCAGAATCGGTAACCTTTTCGAATTCAGGAACCCTTTCCTCAAACTTGGGAACCTTCTCTTTGAACTCGGGAACCTTCATGTCGTAATCGGGAGCCTTCACGTAAATTTTAACCTAACTTTGAAAATTGCTTACAACTTATTTATTGATTAGGACCCAAATTTAGGACATTTAATTTCCCATGCTATCTATTTTACTATGCTATTCTAAATATATATATATATATATATATATATATATATATATATATATATACTCTATGGCTGCCTTTACATACATACAGATGTGTGTATTAAAACAGTAAAAATCCCCTTCGCATTCTGTGGGTGATGATGGCCGAGCAGTTAAGCTTTCCGACTGATGCTGAATCGATCGGAGTTCTATCCCAGATGTAGGTAGCTCAAAAATGTCTAGCCACACTGAAGAGACTTGATAAGTCAAAACATGTCTGTGGATGACTATATATATATATATATATATATATATATATATATATATATACTAAAGCTGAGTTAATCAACTTTTATTCTCTAAAGGCTTTTTTACTGTTTAGTTTAATTACACGAAAATTATACTAAATTATTCCTTACTTTTAGGATTGAGTTATGTTTGGAAAAAATTCTGTTTTAATTGGTTCTAATTAGTCGTAATTTGCAATTAAGTCAAAAACTGACCAATCCCTTACTTTACTTTCTGCATATCCCTTTCTTCTCCTCTATGTATCTCTTGACTACAACTTGCTTACAACCTATTTATTTGATTAGGACCTATATTTAGGACATTTAATCCAGTGGAGAGGTTAACGAATTCATTTCTGACATTTACCTACAAAATATTTTAAGTGCCTTAATAACTTGTATTACTTGGATTGTTCGGACTATTGTCCTCATCTTTATTGTTATCAGCACAACGTTTCGACCGAAATGCTGTATATTGATAAACCATTGTTTTTTGGACAGTTAGTGTAGATAAATTTTGAATTAAACATCGTTGGAATTCAAAATCCGTAGAGTTTGATGATTGACACTCGATGACATCGAGTTGATCCCAACTTCCTGCCACTGTGAGACGGTGGGGCGGAAGTTGAGTTAAGCTTAGTTAGTTAAGTGAAGGACGCCATGATGTAAACATTGTGTCCGCTTCGACCCCACCGCGGTTGTGAAGTCTGGTTCAAAATAATACAAAAATGTTATCACTACTAAAATATAAGCACGTGTTTTTCTATATGAACTAAATGGCTTTGCGAACAAGATTCTACAGAACGAGACCAATTAGAAGAAATAATGGTAAGAGAACTAAGAAAGGCTACGGATTTTGAATTCCAACGATTTTCAATTCAAAATCTATCTACACTAACCGTCAAAAAACAACAACGGTTTATCAATATCTTAGGAACTCTCTCGCCATTTATTTACACAGCAGAGGAAGTGGGTATATAGCATTAATATCATTAGCAAATATATGCACCCCAAGGCGCAAGTATTTAAATTTTAATATAATGAAATATATTAAATTAGAAAGACAAATGTAACTAAATAATGCAGATAAAATGATTTGAAACAGAGGAAGGTATAAAAAAAAATAGAACAACTTTGAAACTAACTCTTCCATCATTTTCCTCACTCCCGTCTTTCATTGCTAAATTTTACTAATTTAACAATTTAGTAAGAATAAAATTACAGATATTTCTTTTTGCTAATGGATTTCTTTTAAGATCTATTGTTGTATACTCTTCTTTTTACTTCTATTATTCTTCTGCTAATCTCTGGTATCTTACGTTCTTCTTCTAGCGTCTCTTCTAACGTCTCGCTGGTTGGTCGTTCTTGATTCATTTCTTCTTCTGGTCAGTCTTGTTGCCAAGACATTCATCAACCACAAAACCATATTATTTATCTAAACCTTTATTTACTTAACTAAACATATTTCCCTAACTAGACACAACGCGCGTGTGCAGTGAGCCTCAGCTAAGCAGACATATCTTATCTGCCTGACGTCCAAGCTGAAACTGAGAGCCAACCAGGTCCCACGTGACTTCGCGTATTTCGCGGGCATTCTGTAATATTCCATGGAAAGTGATATGAAAAGGGGCCATCCCTTCAGAAATACAGGGGGTTGACAATAATCTATGCAACCGCATAGATTATGTAACAGTATCACCGAGATTTTTTCTCATATTTATCAAAATTAAACCAAACAATTAGAAATCTATAATACCAAGCACATATTTATTAAAATCAATTTTTAATATCAATATGCAAATTAGCCTTCCCGTTCACACTGTAAACTACTATTTTGTTCTATATATAAATACACTTGTATATTATTAGTATGTAGATAAGGCCAACAGTATTAATAATGTAAAACAATTTTATTAATAATTGAGGTTTAGATAAAGATAAAATCCTGAAGAATGTAATGTAAATAACTAAGGGACTTGGGTACTGATATAGTTACAGACAGACACACACAATCTCCATTATAATAAGATTTACCAGGTTGGATCAAATGCTTTGCAATATTTGTATAACGTTGTTGCACATTTTTTATTAAATTTTAACGTATTTTCTATCAATTAATAATGGAGATTCGCTTCCGGTTTTTGTCTGTAACAAAAACCACGGCACTGCTTACGTCACACTGCCTAAAATCGTCATAAATAGAATACACTCAAAATTTGAGCATGAAATGTCAGACAGTCCTCATTGTTTTTTTAAACAAGTTTTAATAAATACATCAGGCAATATTTATTCTAAGTCGCCCAGAGAGCGTTTTTTTTTTATTTTGCTAGTTCTTCTAATGCAGTCGTTCCTAAAGTGGGCGCTACCGCCCACTTGGGGTCGATGAAGAAATCTAGGGTAAGAAAACAGATTTTTGATGGTACATTGAATAATACTTTTTATTTTCCTTTTCCTTCCTTTTTCTCTTTCCTTTCTTTTCTCTTTTTCTCTTTCTTTCTTTTTTCTTTTTCTTTCTC
>CM042165.1:38732963-38750463 GCA_023376005.1 Doryteuthis pealeii | reverse complement strand
TAGATCAGCTCTGTGCAGATCAGTTCAGGCCTGTCGATGTGACTTTAGAATACGCCGACTGCGCCTCTGCAGAATGGTAAGACCCAACCCCCAAATGGGGCCACTGTTTGCCGTGGTGGCGACTCGTGATTCTTAAGGATGGAATCCTGGTGGCTGAGCAGTTCGTGACAAGCAACACTCCACTGTAGCCATTACTTAGTCTAGATGGCGGTCGGAGAGACCCCTTCCTATCAATCGGCTTGTCGCGTCAAGCCCTAGCACCTATATGATTGTCCCAACTCTATTGCCCTTATAACAAGCCTCGATCCTTTTTATCATATCTGCTAGAAGCTGGTGGCTGAGAGTCTTATTGTCCTGGGTAATACGTTAAACTTTATCTGACGGTGAAGTTTCAGTTTTTGAGCTTGGTGAGTGCGAAGTACTCAGTCAGACCCGAGATGGTGATACCGGTCAGGGTCCCATATATGGTTTAAATAGAAAAATGAGTATCCATTAAGAATGAATCTATTTCAAAACTTTGTCGGCATTAAATGACTCACCGATGTTGATATGCCATGAAACAAAACAAAACAAACAAACAAACGAGTATTATTTGGATTACGAGGACTATTGTCCTCATCTTTATTGCTATCAGTACAACGTTTCAGCCGATGTGAATAAAGGGTTGTGTTCAAAGTTCCGTGATGGCTCCCGATTACGACAAGAAGGTTCCGAGTTCGAAAAGAAGGTTAGTTCGAAAAGAAGGTTCCGAGTTCGAGAAGGCTCCCGAGGCCGACAAGAAATACCTGAAGAAGGCCGAAGGGATCATCGGCCGAAACTTTGTATAGATAACAATAAAGATGTGGACATTAGTCCAAATAATCCAAATAATACTAATTATCAAGCCTCATCTCAAAAATTTAGAGAAACAGAACGAGTTTATCTATATGAGTGCAGTTTGCTTCATTGCAGTTCCTTGTAAGTTTTGCGATGGTAATTATTGGAAATGTCCTGTACATTGTGCAGAGGATTTGATGCACAGATGAGGATAGAGGGGTGAGTAGCGCACTGAACCAATCATCAAAAACAAAATCTAATTATCTAAAATAAAATTGAATCCCTGAAAAGATCGATACCAAAATTACTTTGGCCAAGTCAAGCGCACCACTAAGTAGCGATTGTTCGTGATAAACCCAGAACTAAGTTTCAACTCAGAGGCGACTTTCTTGTTGCGCCATAAATTAGCTCTCGAAACACAAACACTGATGACTAACTTAATTATTAACTTCCTAAACGAACCAACGTTAATTCTCACACAGTTGGTGAGCCATTTTACTCTAATGGTTAGCAAGCTAGTCTTGTATATCCATTTCTACTGAATAGCAAGTTCGATCCTCGCAGGATGACCCATACACGCGATCTTGTTTCACATCCTACCCGTGAGGAATGGATTGGGAAAATAAGAGGCATCACATCTTGGGGCAATGGGTTAGCTAGTCTCGCTGATCCCTTACTACTGAATAGCGAGTTCGATCCTCGCTGGATACACAGGATCTTGTTTCACCCGTGAGGAATGGATTGGGAAAATAAGAGGCATCACATCATGGGGCAATGGGTTATAGCTAGTCTCGCTGATCCCTTACTAGTGAATAGCGAGTTCGATCCTTGTTTGACGCTCCATGATTGCGACCTCGTATCACGTGACGAACGAAATAGTTACTTATGAAATTATGCATAAACATATTTCTCTGTCGGTGGGGGCATAGAATTGTATCTTTTGTCGAGGAGAAAGACTACTCCAAAAATGGAGTATCCTAAATGTAGCACTTATATTTAGATATGAACAGGGTTCATTTAGCTTCGAATGAGCGGGAGTATAAGTGGTTGGAGATTAAATACGAATTTAAAGTTAATTATTTGCGTACCAAATTTCCCCCACGCTTATACCAAATTTTCTTCGAATTTTTTACCTGTATGATGGGATATTTCAAAGTTCATATATTCACCTCAAAATTAATTCTATTATAAAAAAAAAAGTCCTATTATCATTGTAATCTGAGTCCTTCTGCTCAATTATAATGAACTCATCATCAGTTTTTATACAGGGTTACCAAATAAAAAACAGAATTTGGTTTCTGGTTTCTTTTGTGTTGGTAGTCTGCATCAGTAATAGTATATATACAGGTGACCAAAAAAACAGAATTTGGGTTGTTTTTTGTTTGTTTTTTTTTTTTGTTTTTTTTTTGTTTTTTTTTTTGGTGGAGGGTTACCCTGTACTTTACTTGGGTGTGGTATACGTAGAAACATTTAATCTTGTCCCACTACCTCCCCATGGTGAATGGGTTGGGTAAATACAAGCTTGTACTTCAAGGGATATAATTTAGGGGTAAAAGTTGAGACTGAAATTTTGGGCTTAATGTAGCTATATTGTTTTTTGCCCCCCACCACTGTACAAAATTCTCTTGGTATTTTTTACCTCTATGATTGGATATTTTCAAAATTCACTATCTATTCACCTCTGAACTCATTCTATTCAAGTAAAGTCCTATTATTATTGTAATCTGAGTCCTTCTACTCAATTATAATGAACTAACAGTTTTTGTATTTTGCTTGGGTGTGATATGCATAGCAACAGTTCCTTGTACATAAATGGAGAGCCGCTGTAAGCCGCTTAAAATAGGCAAAAGTTAACAATATTGTCGTCTGGATTGTCTTGATTCTTTCTCTAATTTTCAATTCCTCCTAACATTTTTCACTGGAGTCTCAGTCAGAACAAGTCATCAGGTTTCCAGGACTTTTAGGAGTATTAGGGGTTAATCTTAACTTTTTGCCTACTAAATTTCCCATACGGCTGTACCAAATTTTATTGGTATTTTTTACCTGTAAAATAGAATATTTCAAAGTTCACAATCTATTCACTTCAGAATTTATTATATTCAAATTAAATACTATTATTATTATTATTATAAAAATCGGGGCCGGTTTAGCTCAGTCGGTAGAGCATCCGCCTTGGAATCGCAAGGGTTTGAGTTCGTTACCGGTCCCTGCCAACTCAGCGTATGAGTGGCACAGATTAGGTAATCTGATCTGTGTGGTAAATTGGGAAGCTTATGGTAGGTGTGGTGCTCCATCACAACAAAACAATCTCCCTGGTGTAGCGCTAGCAAAAAGGGGATAGACCCTCTCGTTGATACCGACAATAGGCCACACCGCCAACTTTACTTTTTTCACTGAAGTCTCAGTCAGAATAAGTCACCTCAGGTTTCCAGGACTCATCGGAGTATTCCAGTCAATGTCATACAAGTGACACGTGCGAGAGCCGTTGTCAGCGGCTTACGGTAGGTTCGCTATGATAAGTTGTTACTGACACTTTGTTTCGACCTGAATTTCATTATTAAAATTATTCTACTTATAGTTTTTTTGTTATAACGATCTGTAAAATGAAAAACGAAAGCATATTTTTCATTAAAATATTTTTTTAAATACACACATTTAAAAAAAAAACACAAGATAAATTCACACTATAATTAACAGAAGAAATATTGCATAGGAAAACAATTTGTGGAATGTACAAAAAAAAATGAAAGAAAAAAAACGCAAAAGAAAAAAAATGACCAATGAATTAATGAAGTTTTAATGATGTCTATACAAATGAAGAAATAAAATCAATAAATTCATCAATGCTTTTGCAATTATCGATCTTAGAAAACAATTAACAATCAGACAAAAAAAATCTGGGTAAAATAAAGGAATTGTCGTTCATCAATATGATTTCAATTATTTCAATGGAGAAATTCTAGGGTAAAAAAAATTATAATTGATGGTGTTTCTTCAATGAAGAAAGACAAACCAGTAGACCATTAGATAATAGAAAAGATGAAGACGGATAAGTTGTAGGGATGGACGGTGGGAAGTATCATATATATATATATATATATATATATATATATATGTGTGTGTGTGTGTGTGTGTGTGTGTGTGTGTGCGTATTATACATGAGGTATGTATGTAAATGAAGACATTAAAGTTGTAGGGTTGGACGGCGGGAAGTATCATATATATATATATATATATATATATATATATATATATATATATATAGCAACCCCTCCGCACGAGCAGGATGTGACACAAGGTCAGTTTCTTAAGTGGAGTTCAACAGGTTTGAATTCAGAGTTTTCCTTCTCCTAGACCGGTTGCCTAACCAAGTTTAAGGAGCCCAGTCTGCCCTACTATGTATCCATAGCTGGAGGGAGAGTAGAATTCATACCTTTCCCAAGGGTATTTGAATGTATATTAAACCCTTAGAGACATGAGACTTCAATGATTGTCAGTTTCTCACCTTGGCTGGTTGGTTGGATTTTACATATATATGTGTGTGTGTGTGCGCGCGCGCGTATTATACACGAGGTATGTGTGTGTAAATGAAAACTGATAAGTTGTGGGGATGGACGGCGGGAAGTATGATATACATATATATGTGTGTGTGTATGTGTGTATGTGTGTGTGTGCGTATTATACATGAGGTATGTGTGTAAATGAAGACTGATAAGTTGTAGGGATGGACGGCGGGAAGTAGCATATATATATATATGTTTGTGTGTGTGTGTGTGTGCGCGCGCGCGTGCGTATTATACATGAGGTATGTATGTAAATGAAGACGGATAAGTTGTAGGGGTGGAAGTCGGGCAGTAGCATATATATAGAGTGTTCGGGAGAAACTTGACAGTTTCATAAGGAAAAATAAAAAGTTCTTGGTAACTACAAAATTTAATGGATAGTACAGAAATTCAACAGACATGTTGATCACAGCCTCAATCCTGCTCTGGAACCTAGATCAAGCTGATGTTACAGTTTCCCTGGAAAGGGTCTCATAAAATACCTTAATTCTGTCGTTTAACTGGGATTTTGTAGTACTGGCACGGCGATTTGTGTCTTAAGATCTGGGGAGGCTAAACATTGAGACGGGTGTAGTCGTAAAAATACGCCGACAACCATTTTTGACTTTTCCCAGAGGTGTAGCCGGGGGACGAATCCTGCTGCCATACATATGGCCTACTATTGGCTACCCTTGTTATCCAGGGCTTGACTACAGTATTTAGCAACTCTACGTAGGCATCTGAGGGTCCTCCAACACTTTTTCTGTAGATTTTCGAAGAATTCTGCTGTACGAACGCAATCAGATCGTCTGTTATGTTGCCTTCTTCTAACCACAGACTCGTAGTCTCCATTGCAATTCTCTAGTTCATGCCTGATTGTTTTTGCAGTGTTCAAGGAGCATTGGACAGCAACCATAATCTCCTGATTTTAATGGCCGGCGCAGATCATCATGATACAAGTTATTCTATTCCAGGATTCAGGTGGGTTCCAGTCATCCATTCTATCTGCCATCACGTATATGAATGAAGAAGGGCCCAAGCTGTTAAATGATGCCAGTGCGTGTCAATACCTTCAACCTAAGGAGAAAAATAACCAAATATAAATATGTCAAATTTATCCCAAACACCCTGTATATATATATATATATATATATAATATATATATATATATATATATATATATATATATATATATATAGTGTGAACAAAAATTATTATTAAGACAATCAGGAATATTTCTTGTATGTTGTTTAATCTCAACTAGTTTCGACCTTCGGTCATCTTCAGGAGAAAATTTATTATTTGAAGAAATTGTTGATACATTATTAGAAAGGGAGCATTATAGAAGAGTTATAAATGTTCAAGTGTTATAGTGGGTTTAACATGCTGTTAAAATCCGGGTAGGCGAGTGTGTTTGATAGTAGCATGTTCATTCGTTCTGTGAAGAACCTCTAGATAGATAGATAGATAGAGAGAGAGAGATAGAGAGAGAGAGAGAGAGAGAGAGAGATTTGTGTTTGTGTGGATGTATATGAAATATATAAAGTTATATTATTCGTATGTATACATATATATATATATATATATATATATATATATATATATAAAGATAATCTAATGAGTCAGACGAATCTATGAGTCAGATTTTAGCCCTGAAGAGCTTTATGCGAAACTAATAGTAGGTTCGTCTGACTCATTAGATTATCTGGCTCTACTTAGGAATCGAGCACTTTTTACTAATTAGCTTTCTCCTAGCGGTTATATGAATATATATATATATCTTATATACATATATATACATATAAATTGTTTTTTCTTTTGTCCAAATACAGTACCAATAGATTATTTTTTGTTGGTACGAATATCTTGGTCTTTTCTTTTTTTCAAAAATTTTTTTCTCCCTGGTTGATGTTTGGGAGTATATTTTTACAATCAAACTATTTGCTGGGTTTTTTCTCACCGCAAGGATTTACCAACACGCTTGGTATATTATATATATATATATATATATATATATATATATATATATGTATATATATATATATATATTATATATATATATATTATATATATATATATATAATATATATATATAGAGAGAGAGAGAGAGAGAGAGAGAGAGATAAGGAGAGGGAGAGAGAGAGAAGGAGAGAGAGAGAGAGAGAGTTTGCTAGAAATGATGATTCGGAAGAAAAAATATATATACTTTGGTATGGATGATATTTATTACTGTTATTTGTTAACACGTGTTTCGAGTATATTTCTTTCATATGGAGAGAATATTACATTTAAAATTTAAGTTCTACTTCTGGAGCACTGGGGAGTGTTGAGTACCTCTTCATCACCATTACTCCCATGTCCACTCTGATCCAGAGTGGTAGTACCTGTTAGGGTCCTATCTATGGTTTTAATAGTAAAAATGAGTTAAAAATCTGTTTTAAAAAGTTTGAATACCATCAAGAATGAATGAAACAAAACGTCTTCAGCATAAAATAACCCAGCAATGCTTGACATGCCGTAAAATCCAACCAACCAGCCAACGTGAGAGACTGACAATCATTGAAGTCTCATGTCTCTAAGGGTTTAATATACATTCAAAATGGCGCTCATAATATTCATCGGCCTTATGCCAGACATTGTTGAAGATAATTTCAGTGACAATCCCACCCTATCGGCTGGGGCGTTAGAATACACCGACTGCACCTCTGCAGAGGAGTAAGACTAGCACAATGGGGGCTACCTGTTGACCGTGGGTGGCGAAACGTGATGCTTAAGGTGGAACCCAGGTGGCTGAGCAGTCCATGAATGCAACAATCCACTTTGGCGCTTACTTAGGCAAGACGAGCGGTCTGAGAGGTCCCCTCCGATCAATCGGCTCGTCACGTCAAGCCCTAGCACCTATATGATTGTCTCGACCCTATTGCCCTTATGGCAACCCCAACTCTTTTTATCATATGGGTGCTAGAAGTCAGTGCTGGGTGTCTTCATGCCCTGGGTGTGACTTTAAACTCTAACTGATGGTGAGGCTCTATTTCTGGAGGTTTGTGGAATGTGGAGTACCCCTTCATCATCATTGCTCATTGGTCCACTCTGATTCGGAGTGGTAATAGTTGTTAGGGTCTCATCTATGGTTTAAATAGAAAAATGTATTTATAAAAAAATTGAGTATCCATTAAGAATGAATTTATTTCAAAACTTTGTCGGCATTAAATGACCCACTGAGGTTGATATGCCGTAAAACAAAACAAGCCAAACCGAACCAAATCAGTGACAATTAATTCTACGTAACTTTTATCATGGCGAGCTTTACATTTTAACAAGAATTGCGCGGCCCTGGCGACCCGAAAAATTACGTCCAGACCCCGAAGTAGAATTTGGATAAAAATTTGATCCTGGGTTTGTCAACATTCGTTGCCTCCATCTCATTAGAGTATTTCTTTGTTTTCAAGGTTGAAGGCCCAGGAGGTGCTGTTAAAACCATACAACTGTCGTGAGGGTGGTGGAAAGGAATGGCCCCTGTCAGGTATTGCCGTGGAGTGGGTGCCAAATATTTACAGGGGTAACATTAATAGCTGGAGGATTTTAACGAAGAACACCGTTAATGTAATCAAGAAGGTCGTAGTTTTAGAGGCCGGGATGGACTTTCCGCGAAACGGTTCTTCTGGGTCTGGTTGTTTGTTGATCAGCTCCAGGCTGCAAATTTAATACCGATGCAGTGGTCAACGGTCAGTATCTTGGCATATGTAGACGTAACATACATTAATTGATATATATATATATATATATATATATATATATATATATATGTATGTATATGTATATATATATATAGTCATCC
The DNA here is from genome assembly GCA_023376005.1 of Doryteuthis pealeii. Lineage (NCBI taxonomy): Eukaryota > Metazoa > Mollusca > Cephalopoda > Myopsida > Loliginidae > Doryteuthis > Doryteuthis pealeii. The sequence goes on along the minus strand of CM042165.1, from coordinate 38,742,267 downwards.
ACAGACACGTGTTTCGATTTATCAAGTCTCTTCGGTGTGGATAGACATTTGTAAGCTACTTACAGCCGGGATTGAAATCCGAGCGGTTCATGTCAGTCAGCCAGGCTATCATCACCTATAGAATGCGAAGGGGGTTTTAATACACATATCACTTTGTATGTAAAGACCGTCATAGAGTGCTCCATACCTTACATAGGAGAGCGTTGCGACAAACACACACACACACATATACGTGTGTGTCTGTGTCTGTGTGTGTGTGTGTGTGTGTGTGTGTGTGTGTGTGTGTGTGTGCAAAGAGAGAAAAAGAGATACATAGATAAATATTTTATTCATTTTACTCCCATAGATAAATATATATATATATATGGGATATATATAGATATATGAACAAAGCTATACATGCATTATTCGGCTAGAAACCATAAGGTTCCTAGTTCGATACCCGCCCTCGCCAACTCAGCGTATGAGTAGCACAGGGATCTGTGCGGTAAAGTAAGGAGCTGATGGTAGGTGTTGCGCTCCACATCAGACGCTAAAATAATACCCTTGGTCTAGCACTAGAGAAAAGGGGATAGACTCCCTCGCTGCATGAAAACTTAATCTTTTAAAACGTATTTTTAAACTCATTTTTTTCTAATTAACTCATAGATGGGACCCTAACAGGTACTACCACTCCGAGTCATAGTGGACCTGGGAGTAATGGTGATTTAGGGGTACTCCACATTTACCAGAGCTCCAGAATTGGAACTTCATCATCAGATAGAGTTTAACGTTATACTCAGGACACTGAGATACTCAGCCACCACATTCTAATAGATATATGATAAAAAGAATTGGGGGTTTGACATAAGGGCAATAGGGTTGGGACAATTACATAAGTGCCAGGGCTTGGCGTGACCAGCTCTTTGTTCAGAGGAGGCCTCTCCGACCGCTCGTCTAACATAAGTAAGGGCCAAAGTGGAGTGTTGGATATCATGGTTCCGTCCTTTACATCATGGGTCGTCACCCACGACCAACAGAAGACCCATTGGAGGGATTGTACCCCTCTGCAAAGGTGCAGTCGGTGTAATGGTTTGCAAGCTGTATTAGCGAACCATTGCTAGCGAGGGTGTCCATTCTTCCAGCCTGGTGCTAAGGTTTGTAAATAATTATATTTTGGCAATACGTATTGAACTATGTCCTGGGTTTGTGGTGACAATGAATACAATTTTTCTGAGGAGAGAAATTTTTGAAGTTAACACAAGTAGGAGATTACATAAGCTGTTGTTTTTTTCTTCTTTTTTCTTTTTTCTGAGCATTATATTGAATATTATATTGTATAATTTTCTATTGAAATCAATTAGAATAAAGTAAAAAAAAAGTTTGATCTTTTTGTGTTCTTATTTAATTTCATTAGTCTTTTTAGACTAATGAAATTTTCTATTGAAATCAATTAGAATAAAGTAAAAAAAAAAGTTTGATCTTTTTGTGTTCTTATTTAATTTCATTAGTCTTTTTAGACTAATGAAATTTTCTATTGAAATCAATTAGAATAAAGTAAAAAAAAAAGTTTGATCTTTTTGTGTTCTTATTTAATTTCATTAGTCTTTTTAGACTAATGAAATTATTGAATAAGAGTCTAAAAAGACTAATGAAATTAAATAAGAACACAAAAAGATCAAACATTTTTTTTTACTTTATTCTAATTGATTTCAATAGAAAATTATACAAAGGATTTATTTTGATACATTTGAGAATAAAACAATAATATTATAAACATTCGGACCGGGGTCCGGTGGCTTCGGCCACTGGACCTATATGTTAATTTGACGACGTGATCTCAGGGGTCCTCCCCTCCCCAGGCAACACCTGCCCTTTGATTTATTGACCAGTGTCCCCCTTGAGAGTTAATGCCAACGGGATCTACGCATTTTTTTGCACCTGCCATCCCATGAGCTTCGGTTCATGGGTGGTTCCACATTAAACGACTTTGTGTCATAACCGCATACATGGGATGCAAGATAAATACCCTAAAAATATTAATAATATGGGCTGTTTTGAGGCTTAGCTAGACATTAGCTTAGACATTTTAGAGTACCAGTCTAGTAGGACGCAGACTTTTCACAAGGGTATTAGCACTATGTAAGGATTTGAACTCAGGCTCCAGGGTTCATTTCTGTTATATCACGCAGTTGTGTTATAAAGATTCCATTTCATTCCGAATCTCCATTATAATAAAATTGTATATTTTATATGTATTTTAAATTGACACTAATATAAAGTAAACTCCTAATCTAAATAACTGAAATATTTAGACTCTTATTAAAATTGCCCAAATCATCCAAATGTTCTTTCAACTTTTTAAATTTCTTTTTTTTTATTGAGTTCCTTAACTTTTACTCATTATGCTGTATTGTTATATACCCTACCTGTGAAGATTAATGGGTATGTCCCAACATTTAGATCTCATCCTCATCGCCAAAATGTTGTAACCTAACAAAGGTTACTAAATGAGAAATAACCAAACGGATGTTGGAAATGAAATGGAATCTTTATAACATTAGTAAAATACAACACTCGCCAGGGGGAGGGAAGGTAAACCACTGCTAGTGGTATAAGACTACTCAGTCAGCATAATACTCCCGTATTTATGAGGATTGAGACATACACATTAATGTTCATAGGTAGGGTATATAACATGTATACAGTATACCCTCACCCATTCGCGATTCATCGTTCGCGGCCCCGCACACTTGCGGATTTTGTTATCAAAGTTTATTTTTTCATAATTTCGGCAATTTCGTGAATTTCTTAGGCCATTTTTTAAGCAGAAAAACGCTCACATTTACCCTAACTGGTAAATAATTTTAAAATAACAATATCAGTCAATATAAAATAAAAAAAAATTAGAAAAGAGAGATGATACAGTATAACTTGTAAATAATTTTAAAATAACAATGTCAGTTACGAGCTTTCGTTTCTCCTTCCTGCTGATTGGCTGAATTATTGGTGAGTACAATAAAATTAAAATGTTTTTAATTTATCATTACTATATACATATTATACTTCATTATTACTGTTTTTAATTTATCATTACTACATATTACTACATATTACTACGTTATTACTGTATTAATGAATAAAACTGTCTTTAGAATGTGTTTGGGAAGCATATTTTAGCGTATATAATATCATACATAGGCGTTTTAAAACTGCATCAATAATTCGCGGGTTTTCGGGATTCGCGCGAGGGGAAGTAACGTAACTCCCGCGAATAGCGGGGGTATACTGTATTGTTTCTTAAGTTCTTCGGATCGGGTTGCACACTTGTATAAGAAATATATCATATCTTTATTCTCCAAAGTGTGATAACTTTGGAAAGTAAGAGACAGTAGGATAGCACACACGGTGGTCGATGGGGGTTATCTTCGGTTCGACTTTCGGCCCGACCCCTTCGACTAACATATGGACTCGTTTAAATAACATTCTGCGACTTCCTGGAGACCACGACACCCACGTATATTTCATGACCACGCCTTTCATCTGATCAGAACACCCACAACTACATAATTACCTTTCCTTAAGGCTGTTAACCTCGTATCATTGTTCTTCCGTTTCTGGATCTTTGTGAGCTAAAATTTCTTAGATTTTATCAAATGCCACTTTAGCCACTTCAATGATTGAGGAACCGTCGCTAACACCGCTTTTGGGTTCTTTTTAATTAGATTTCTACTTATCAGTGTGTCGGGTCTATTTATTTATATCTTTGTTGACCGCGCTTTAATGTTTTCTTTTTTTGATTGGTGATTTTTTTTTTAAAATCTTTTAATTACCCTCCTCTGATAATGTAACATTTATGATTATATTCCATTATATCAACAAGATAATTCTGATAAAAATGAAAAAAATAAACGAAACGAAAAAGAAAAAAGAAAGAAAAAGAAAGGCTTTAAAAAAGTAAGAACAAGACAGAAGAAAGAATGACTGACAGATTAAAACGTTTTATTACAGAGTTAAAATGAAAGCATGATAAAAAGAGAAACGGTTGAAAGTATGAGAAAGAGAAAATAAAACAGAAAATCAGCAAAATCTGATCAGTAATTTTAATGGTTTAAATAAGAAAGAGAAACAAAAAGAGAAAGAAATCAGTAAAATATGATCGTTTAATTTTTATATATTTTAAATAAGAAAAAGAAAAGAAAACAGGAGGAAATAAGCAAAATGGGATCTGTAATATTTTTGCTTAAATGAGAACGAGAAACATAAAACAGAAAGAAATCAGTAAAATGTGATAAGTAATTATTTTTATTCTTTAAATGAGACAAAGAAAAAATACAAAAGGAAATAAGCAAAATATGATCACTAATTATTTGTTATTGTTTAAACGGGAAAGAGAAACAAAAAAACAAAAGGAAATAAGCAAAATATGACCAGTATTTTTTATTGTTTAAATGAGAAAGATAAACAACAAAAAAAAACAGAATGAATTAAGCAAAATATGATTAGTAACTTTTTCTTGTTTAAATGAGAAAGATAAACAAAAAAAGGAAATAAGCAAAATATGATCATTAATTATTTTTTGCTGTTTAAACAGGACAGAGTAACAAAAAACAAAAGAAAATAAGCAAAATGTGACCAGTATTTTTTTTTACTGTTTAAGTGAGAAATGGAAGCAAAACAACAGAAGGAAATAAGCAAAATATAATCATTAATTCTTTTGTATTTTTAAACGAGAAAAAGAAAAAATACAAAAGTAAATAAGCAAAATATGATCACTAATTATTTTTATTGTTTAAACGAGAAAGAGAAACAAAAAACAAAAGGAAATAAGCAAAATATGACCAGTATTTTTTTTACTGTTTAAATGAGAAATGGAAGAAAAAGAACAGAAGAAAATAAGCAAAATATGATCATTAATTCTTTTTTTTTTTTTTAAATGAGAAAAAAGAAAAAAATACAAAAGTAAATAAGCAAAATATGATCACTAATTATTTTTTATTGTTTAAACGAGAAAGAGAAACAAAAAACAGAAGGAAATAAGCAAAATATGACCAGTAATTTATTATTGTTTAAATGAGATCGTAAAAATAGAAACGCTTCAAATGACACTGTTTTTCTCATTAATGTTTAATCCTTCCTGGAAATCTCCAGGTCATCGCCCCCTTTATCAATTAATTCAAATGTAATCGTCTCGAATTTAACTTGATCCGATCATCTGAGATTTAGTGGAAAAACAATCCTGGACGCCATGTTACAAATGAACAAAAAATTAAAAAAAAAAAAACGAACGACCAAAAAGAAGGCAGCGTTTGATATTAAACTCAATGCTTTTGAGTTTACGAAGCGTTAGCAAGCACCATTGTTACAGCTTATAGTACGCATGCGCAACTTTTTAATCAGTAATTTCTCTCTTAGATCTTTGCCTCAGATTTTCAACTAAATTTATTAGCATTTTTTTTTTTTTAAGTTTCTTGTTTATTCATTTTTATTTCATCTTGGTAGAAAACATTGGTGTTAAGCAATGCATAAAGAATGGAACCTCGAGTTGATTGTAAAGTTTCAATAATTACGTTTCGTTCTTTCTCTGTTTTTCTATTTGGCATTAAAAGCCTATTGTAAATATGATATTTCTCGTTTTCACACCAGCTCTAACTGGTAGCCATATCGACCGGGGGATATAGAATATATCGACTGCACCCCTGAAGAAGGGTAAGATCACCCTGTAGGATGAGGCTGCTGAATACGCCGACTGCACCCATGCTGAGCGATAGGGTCGCCCTGTCGGCTGGAGCATTAGAATACGCCGACTGCACCGCCACAGGGGATATGACCGCCCTGTCCGCTGGGGCTGTAGAATACGCCGACTGCACCTCTACAGAGGGTAAGATCGTCCTTTAGCCTGGAGTTGTTGTATATTACACCTACACCCACGACTACACCTCTGTAGAGAATTAGAATCACCCTCATTGGAGACACCTGTTAACTATGGGTCGTGAACCTTGATGCTTAAGGACGGAATCCTTGTTGCTTAGCAGTTTGTGACATGCAAACTCCACTTTGATCATTACTTGGGCTAGGTGGATGGTCATAGACGCTCCCTACAATCAATCAGCTTTTCACATCAAACCCTAGCACCTATATGATTGTTCCAACCCTATTGACCTTAATGCAAACTCCCAACTCTTTTTACTATATATGTCTTAGAAGGTGGTGACTGAGGGTCTTAGTGTCTTGGGTATGACGTTATACTGCATCTAATGGTGAAGTTCCACTTCTGGTGCTCTGGGGAGTGTGGAGTACCGCTTCATAGCCATTACTCCCAGTTTCACACAGTTAGGGTCCCATCTATGGTTAAATAGAAGAAAAAAATGAATTTAAAAAATGTGTTAAAAAATTTGGGTTTAAAATAAAAATTTGAATACCATCAAAAATGAATCAAACAAAACGTAAAATAGCCCAACAAGTGTTGAAATGCCGTAAAATCCAACCAACCAAAAATATTCCTTTTTGGTGTACACACATTTATTTTGCAAGTCCCACTTAAACACATGGGCGGTGAAGAATATCACAGATGCCATTAGGCGTCTGAACCCGACGGCTCTTTGTGCGATTCTCAATCTATTTTAAGTTTTTAACCTTCCCACAGATTGGCCCGATCACGTGATCCTCTTAAGCCAATCAGCGTGGACTGCTCGGATCACCTTGGTTGACAAACATTTGGATGATTTTCTGTGAATTCTTAGGAATAACGGCTAACCGTTAAATTTGAATCATTACACTTGATTACAAAAATGATAGGCTATGCCTATTCCTTATATAACAGCATTGACCTTTCATAGCGACTCTCAGGGTAACGTAAGGGTTTCTTTGCTGTGTCTATCACCACCCTAACTAATATATGACAGGCTGTATTGGGTTATATGGTACCAGTGGCAATAATCCATCTCTGACTTGGCTTAAGTGAAGCCGGGTGGGGCTTTAGAATACACCGACAGCACCTCTGTAGAGGGGTAAGACCACCCGATGGGACCCCCTGTTGGCCGTGGGTGGAACTTGGGGAGTGTGGATTACCTCCTCATAACCATTACTCCTAGGTTTAGTCTGAGCCGGACTGCTAGTAACAGTTAGGATCCCATCAATGGGTTAAATAGAAAAAATAATTTAAAAATGTGTTTAAAAATGAGTATCCATCAAAAAAGAATAAAACAAAATGTCTTCGTCATAAAATAACCCAACAAGGATTGACATGTCGCAAAATCCAACCAACCATCCAGCATGGCTTCCTAACCGGACTCATTAGAGAAAGTTACGCTTCCTCACCGGAAGGAGGTTTGAATTCAGACCTTTCCTTCTCCTTAACCGGTTTGCTTAAATACAAAGTCAGAGAGCCAATCTATCCTTCTATTTACCGACAGTTAAATGGACAATAGAGGGATTTATGGCTTTTGAAATGACATTAGTTTGAATATATATATATATATATATATATATATATATATATATATAGAGAGAGAGAGAGAGAGAGAGAGAGAGAGAGAGAGAGAGGAGAGAGTTCGTTTCATACATTTTAAACCTTCCAGAAAGAAACTGTTTCTCGATTTACACATACCCCCCCCCCCCCGCACACACATGGATACCTTCGTAGGAAATTTGACTCAGCGACACGAGTTCAAGCTACACCGAAAACTATGTAAGAAAGAATGAAAGAAAAAGAGTTGCGGAAAGATAGAGAGAGGGGGTCAGAGCGCGGAACCGATAACGCTAATGAGTTTCAATCTAATATAATAAAAAGATGAAAAGAATGAAAGAAAGAAAAAAGAGTGAGAGTGTTAAATCAATATTATTATACCCTTTACATATTGAACTATTAATATAGCTCTTAAGTAAACATATCAAACGTTGTAAAAATTGAACAATCATACTGTGGTATATCCACAGGTCCTGCGCGTTATTATTATTTCAAAATTGTTTTAAATACTTTTCATCGACTTAAAGAAACTTCATTAGCAATACATTTAGTATAGTCTTACTGTTTGAAAGAAAACGAAGAAACTTTTAACTAGTAAAGGCTTGAACTCGCGTCAAACAGGAATATTCCTTTTATGCTGTTTATTTTTCGACCTTAATTCATCGTCAGGAGAAAATTTGTTTTTAGAAAGTTTTTTAAAAGTTTTCTAAGTGTTTGACAAGCCACTATAATCCGGACAGAGAAATGTATTAGAAGTGGCGAGTCCATCTGTTCAGTGAAAAACATCTTTTAGTTTGTTTATATATATATATATATATATATATATATATATATATATATATATATATATATATTTGTATAAATAAGAATACAATCTTATTTACTTCGGGATCTATTCACTAAAATCGATTAAAAAATGCTCAATATAAAGAGCTAAATAGACGATTAAAATCGAATGGTTTAAAATACGGATTGTTTAACGTTTGAGTCGGTATATTTTAGACAATCCTTATTTTAAACCATTTGTTTTTAATCGTGTATAAATATATATATATATATATATATATATATATATATATATATAGTCATCCACAGACACGTGTTTTGACTTATCAAGTCTCTTCAGTGTGGCTAGACATTTTGTGAGCTACCTACAGCCGGGATAGAACTCCGATCGTTTCAGCATCAGTCGGACAGGTTAAACACTTGGCTATCGTCACCAACAGAATGCAAAGAGGATTTTAACTGTTTTAATACACACATCTTTATGTATGTAAAGGCCGTCATAGCGTGCTCCATCCCTTTTATAGGAGAGCGTTGCGTTTACGCTCTAGTTGGCGGTCGTCAGCCAAAGTTAGAAAGAGAGAGAGAGAGAGAGAGAGAGAGAGAGAGAGAGAGAGAGCAAGCGCAAGAGAGATGAATAAAAGTGATGAGACAAATAGAAATATTTCTTTAGAGTTATTCATTTTTTCAGCGTTTTCAACTCGTTTCAACCTTAGATCATAGCCATTTCATAAAGTTCATTTAGATTTTTTTTTAAACAATCGATATGCCATAATAAGAAGCGATGAAAATTAATTGGTAACGTAGCATATCCATTCAGGGAATGGACATTTTTTTTTTTTTTTGGGGGGGGGGCATCCAAGTGTCTTCGACTGGACATTAGATGATCTCCGACCCACGTGACAATAACTGGTCAAAGACATTCTTCTCCAGATTCCTCCGTTAAGATACGTTAGTTCAACGTCCTTGTAGTTGGGGTCATTTAGTGGGACACGTACCTCAGCTCTGACGTCACAGAGTTTCAAGAATGTTCTGGGGTGTTCCCTTTTAACTTTCGAGTTTCATTCTATAATC
>CM042165.1:38702963-38727963 GCA_023376005.1 Doryteuthis pealeii | reverse complement strand
TTGTTCTTGAGAGAAAGAGAGAGAGAGTCGGTTTCCTTAACACACATGTTTTTGTAACGTTCCTAACTTCGTTCTAACGGTCAGTACCAATTATCAGGCTTCACACTTCAGCGACACCAGTCTCGACTCAGGACCTCAGTCGCTCGCCTAAGACTACTCCGGCAACACTGCCAACCCCGACTGCTCTCGGCAAGTTCCGTAGCCCGACTGTACCCGGTAAAACTCCGCAGCCCAACTCTTAAAATCTAAGGTTCCCTCATTATATAGAAATGGGTGTGGAACTTTTAGAACATTTTGGAACCTTTCAAATGTTCTACTGTTCTACCAGATTGCACGTGTCACTTAAGAGGTCAACGGGTCAACCATCCTTTCTTCTGACAAACCGATTACAATAAATTTTAACAGCAAAATCCTAGACTTCTTGGCTATCGAACCGAGTCACAGGCGATAATGAGAATTCCATTATCTTCTTGCTCGACCGAATGTTTATATTTCTTTTCGGGCAGATTCTTCAAAAGACCACCCAGCAAGTTCTGAGAATCATACTACATCTATTAATGTTTCTCTGTGTCTGGCACAAGGCCACAAATATAGTGTTCCCGGGTAAGGCGCGCCAATTATGATACACTCGGGGTGACGAGTCCATTTCCCATGACTTTAACCATTACACCACGCGCTTTTTCTGATTTGTCTGTATAGGTATCCACTGGATAACGTCGCTAATGAATTCGTCCTTACTTCTCCAGCAATGTCCAGCATATCATGTTAGTCTTACTTGGATGGTTTCTGTGATAGGAGATCAGTGGCCGTAATGCTGCTTGTTGGGGTGTTGCTGCTTCCCAGATTTGTTGAAAAACAGCACGCAGGATCCATTAGTAGTTCCCGTATAGCTTTTTATCCAAGCTATTGCTTGGAAGAATTCCTGTTTTATCTTATCATATGATCAACTATCTGTCAATAGCAGGCCCATTCCTTTCTTTTGTGTATATTTAAATTGTTTTCTGTAGATGAGATATTTCTGCCTAGATAATGGAGGTAAGATTGTTCTGATAAAAAATATTGGTAAATAAATAATATATATATATAATTCATCCACAGAACCGTGTTTCAACTTTTCACTTCTCGTCTGTGTGGCTAGACACAGCAACTACTTCTGACCAGGAGCGAAGCCCAACTGCCGTTTCATCAGCTTTCTTCCTTAACCTTTCGGCCGTCGACGGCTGCTATTAAGGTGTTTTAACTGATAAATACATACATCGGTGTATATATTTTACGATCACCAGAGAAATAAATCTATAACAACAGACGAACATTGCCTTATTACGCGATGAAAGTCAATTAAAATCGCTCCTAGAGAGTTCTACCGGATTTTGAGAGCATAGACAGAGAGACAGACAGACAGGTAGATACAGACAAACAGGCAGAGAGACAGAGAGAGAGGGGCGGTTTGGTTTCTTTAATTAATACTATAAAACATCCGTGGTCAACTATCATTGCTTAAATTTGGTGATCTAGTCGGAAATTAGTTTTAAACTAAATGTTGTACTTTTCCTTATTATCTATTAATAATGGAGATTCGCTTCCGGTTTTTATCTGTAACAAAAACTACGTCACTGCTTACGTCACTATACCCGAAATCGTCATAACATAGAATAAATACACTCAAAATTTGAACATGCATCATTAGACATCCCTCATTGTTGTTTTTTTTTTAAGTTTTAATAAATACATGACTGGTATTATATATCTATATATAGTTTGTTATATTTCAATACATATTTAAAGTTTACATTTCAAATTGTTTTATTTTTTAATCCTTTAATGAATTTGATGATTTTACTTACTAAGGGTACAAACTCGCTGACATTGAATTTTTTACTCTCACCCCTCAGGCAATATGTTTCAAATATCCATTTTATACATCGCCCGAAGGGTGATTTTTATTTTTTACTAGTAGACATAATAAAGTATATGCACGATTTTAATGTTCAGTATTATCACTTTACATTGTTATAAGTCGACGCGTACATGCCAAAATATACGCAACTCATTTATATATATAGATGATGAACCTGAAATGCCTAAAGATAGAAAGATAGAGAGAATTGCCTGGGATAGACCGACACAGAAGAATCTGAAGTAGATACGGGGATAAGTGAGAGATAGAGAGAGAAAGAGTGAGAGGGATCTTTGTAGATATTTTTACATATAAACGTCATATAAACGTATAGAAAAGTGAAAAGCCAATGAAGATGGTGATGATGAAGATTATATATATATATATATATATATATATATATATATATATATATAATATATATATGTAAAAATGGAAATTGGAAATGAATCCGACAATATGAGGAAGAATGAATAAGAAAAGAAAAAATAGAATGGATAATAAAAGAAGAATTTAATCAATATCACTTACACATGTGGTTCGATGAACTTACATATCACTTACACATGTATTTCAGATGAACTGACTGAAACACATGTGTAAGTGATATTGATTAAATTCTTCTTTTTATTATCCATTTCTATTCTTTCTTTTCTTTATTCATTCTTCCTCAATATATATATATATATATATATATATATATATATATAATTTCTTTATGTTGACTGGATCAAGAACGGTAGGGCCAAAAAGGAGTAAAGAATATAATGTCTTTTGTATACAAAGAACAGGAAGGAATTCGTTTATGATCGGACTCAACCAAATTGACGAACTCAAACGTACATATAAAAGGTTTTGCGTATAAACAAGAAATGAGCAGAAAACTCAGCCCAGAGAAGAAATCAGCCCAGAGAAGAAATCAGCCCAGAGAAGAAATCATCCCACCAAAGAAAGAAATCAGCCCGACATAGAAAATAAAATTCAGCCCCAAAGAAGTTGGCGGGTTACGAAGAAGAACAAACAGAAAAGTAAGATCCCGAACCATCTCATCTCATCACATCACCTCGTCTACTCTCTGCTCTCGCCAATTATGATACCCGATATTATAAAGGGTATATATATATAATTAAATATATATCTCTCNGTTTTACGCAACGCCCGTCCGCACGAGCAGGATGCGAGCAGCAAGATTCAATTGTCTTAAGGGCGGAGTCATAGGTTCTGGAACTTCGAGTTTTTCCTTCTCCTAGAGCCGGTTGCCCTAACGCCAAGGTTAAAAGAGCCCGGGGGGGGGGGGGGGGGGGGGGCGGGGAGGGGGTTGGGGGGGGGGGGCGTGGTCTGGCCCTACTAGTGTTACCGCAGTTAGTTGAGGGAGAGCAGGATTTTCTGACCTTTTCCAAGGGTATGTAGCGCTAAGTGAAATGCAATTAACCAGGTCCAGGATTTGAGACTCGGGGTCGGACGGAGTCCGATTCCGGCAATGTACTGTGAACGCATGACGACCGAAGGCTTCCGTTACTCTAATAGAGGTGTAAAATATAGCAACAGCAGGTCACTCACACACCACTCTCTCTCCTCTCTGCTCTGCGCTCTCGTCTCTTCTCTCTCTCTATTCTATCTATCTATCTATGCTATCTAATGTCTCTCTCTTCAATGTCAATATATATATAGGTGAGTGTGGACTCTTCTCATCGATTTTCGACGCACACGAGTGTTCATTCAGTGAATGTGACAGTGATTTTGGTTTAGTAGGGTGGTGGAAGGGCTTTGTGGTGGAGCGGCATTCCGCACCTTTTGGGCATAGTCGATAGGATGAAGATTATTTTCCATATATGATATAGTATATATATATATATAGTAGTATATAGTATATAAGGATATCTACTGAGTTCGACGAACCTACTGTTAGTTTAGGCATAAAGCTCTTCAAGGGCTAAAATCTGAGTGCAGATTTTAGGCCGCTGAAGAGGCTTTATGCGAAAACTAACAGGGTTCGTCTGACTCAGTAGTATCCTTATTACTTGGCTCTAGACTTGTAGGTAATCGAGCACGTTTTGTACAAATTGCTTCTCCTAGCGGTTATATGATATAATAGTATAGTCTTATTTAGTCAATATATATGCATATAAATTGTTTTTTCCTTTTTTGGCCAAATAACTATACCAATAGATTATTTTTTGTTTGTACGAATATCTTGGGTCTTTTTCTTTTTCAAATTTTTTTCTTCTGGGTTTGATGTTTGGTAGTAATATTTTTAGCAATGCAAGACTCTGCTGGCCGGGTGTTTTTTCTCTCCGCAAGGAAATCTACCACACGCTTGGTATGATTATATATATATATGATATATGATATAGTATATGATACGAGTTATTTTTTTTCTTTTTTTTGAAGGCAAAAATATGGCAGGATTCAATGTTGAAAAACATTTTATTGCTGTGCTCTTAAGTTTTCCGGATAAAATCCATGCTTTCAGAGAGTTTAATTATAGAGTTGAAAATGTTCCATCTGTGGTTGTTTTAAAGGTCGAACTTGGGTTCTAATGGACGTTGAGGGCTTGATGGCAGATTTGAAATTTTTGGAAAGAGACGTAAGATTCCGGTTAAGAAATTGTCAAATTCGGTAGAGATCGGTGGTAGGTTCCGTTGAAACGCCGTGAGTTGTTAAATTGCGGGACCGTTTGAAAATCAATTTAAGGAATGATTTTTTTATTTTTCTTTTAAATTTGATTTTGCTCCGGGTTTCAACGGAATACGCGATCTCTAGCCGAATTTTGAAATCTTAAACGAATAAATATGTTTTCAACATGAATTATCGTATTACATTTTATAAAATAATGCTTCTGATCGTACTATGAAAACAAAATGAAAATTTATTATATATATATATCTTTATATATATATATATATATTATGTAATATATATATATATATATACAACACACACATTGGACCAGACAGAGTTTGGGATGAAAGAGATTAAAGTTATCACAACAATACATTCAATTGTAAATCATTAAAAAGAAAAGAATAAGGAATATAAAAAGAAAACTGACTTGTCGATACAGACGTCGGATCTTGGCATTCGTTAAGAGCTTAAGAATTGTTAAATCATTTTTTATCGGTCGCCACGGTGTTGTTGGAGCAATACACAGGAAATAGAAAACAACAACAAACAGTAGACCATCAGCTGAAGATTCGCGTTCATCTCAAAGAATTGTCTTTGAGACGCCAAACTCCGGTTATAAACACACACACACCACCACACACCCATATATATATATATATATATAGTATATATATATATATATGAAATGGAAAAAAAATAAAAATAGCAGTTTTTTGTTGTTTTTTTGGCCGGTTTTTTTAAACAGCAATATATATATATATATATATATATTATATTATTACTGTGGCCAAAAACGGCTCAAAAAAGAGAGAGTGTTAGTTAGTTGTTTTTGTCTAAGCCACACTGTGTCTGTGGATGACTTAATTATATGCTCCCGTAACCCGATAGAGCTCTTTAGGAGTGGCTTTAATAAAATTTCGCCGCAAGCATAACGCAATGATCTCTGTTTACAGATTTGGTCTCTCTGGTGATCGTAAAGTAAATACACAGAAGTATGTATTTAAAACAGTTAAAACACAGCAGCTGGCAATGGCCCAGAGGTTAACGGATCAGACAGGCGTAAAATCGGTCGGGGTTTGTTGGGTTATTTATATATATAAATTTGGTAATGAGCTCTCTAATTGGTAATTTAAATTAACTCTCACTACTACGCAAAATAAGCAATGATCATTTCTCCGGAAATTTGATCTCTCAGTGACCGAAAGATACATACATTCTTATGTATTTAATGGTTTCAAAATGCCAGTGCCCGCATCAGCTGTCAGTGGGCGAGGGGATAAGATATCGGACTACCATGCGGTCAGTCTGAGTTCAAACCCTACCCAAGGATAGTTGTGTCTAGCCACACTGAAGAGGTATGATATGCCGAAACACGTGTCTGTGGATGACTTATTAATATATGCTCCCATAAATTTGGTAATGAGCTTTCTAATTGGTAATCACTACTACGCAAAATAAGCAATGATCATTTCTCCGGAAATTTGATCTCTCAGTGACCGAAAGATACATACATTCTTATGTATTTAATGGTTTAAAAACGCCAGTCCCCGCATCAGCTGTCAGTGGGCGAGGGGAAGATATTCGGACTACCATGCGTCAGTCTGAGCTCGAACCCTACCCAAGGATAGTTGTGTCTAGCCACACTGAAGAGGTATGATATGCCGAAATACGTGTCTGTGGATGACTTATTAATATATATATATATATATTATATATTATATATATATATAGTATCCCATTCCCGGATAAGAAAAACCTTTTAAATAATAGTTTTGAATCGATCTGCAATTGTAGACATAGGTTGGGTCGGTCACTAAAATATTGTTAGAACTACAATATTAAATTTAACTAAATAAATTATATAAAACAATTTTTTTACATAGTTATTCATTTTAAATAGGATAAATACAAAAGAGAACAATGAAAAACTATAAAATATAATTAGAATTAAATTTTAACTGTTTTTACTTGCTATTATTTATAATTAGAATTAAATTGATAACAATACAGAAATTAGAATTAAGGAATGAATACACGTGTGGAACGATACATTGTCTTTGTTTTGCTTTTTTTGTTATCATCCGAAAAATATCATTAATTTAACTAAGGAATTACATCGACTTAGTTAAATGTAGGGTAGGGTCCTGATGAAATCCTTTAATTTGATTGAAACCACAGTAGAGTCTTAATTTTTCCTCTAATAACATTATATATATATATATATATAATATATATATATATATATATATATAATATATATATATCTTTTCTTTCTTTCTTTTTCTCAGTTCCAAAACTTATCAACAAATTAAAGATGAATAATAACATTTTATTTTTACAATACATAACATAACTATATCCACCATGATTCCTAGAAAAAATCAAAAATATTCAAATTCTCGAAATTTGCTAACGGCTCTGTATCGTTAAGCGTCCTGAAAGTGAATTTTAAAAAATTCTCTTCGAACATTTTTAAAAATTCACCGTTTTTCTTCAACGAATTTTTTCATTTCAAAATAAAATTTCACTCTGATGAAGGTCGAATTTTTTCTGTGCACGGAATAATTTTACATTTTTCTATTATTATTATTTAATTTCATTTGTTTATTTAATAATAATAATAGTTTGAATCGTGTACATATAGATAAACTGACCGAAACACATGTGTAAGTGATATTGATTAAATTCATCTTTTATTATCCATTCTGTACTTTCTTTTCTTTATTCATTCTTCCTTATATCGTCGGATTCAATTCCAATTCTATTTTTACACACAGACACACACCAGACACACACACACACACACACACACACATATATATATAATATATATATATATATATATAATATAATATATATATAAAATGTTTGTAGTATGTACGAGTCGGCTTAACCAGAAAGGGACATGTTATTCAGATTCGTAATCTAGCATACATATAAATAAGAAACACACCAAATTTAGTCATTGATTTTTACTGATTAAGAGATATAATTACTTGATTAAACAAAAATCAAACGATTTGCGGAAAATGTCGTATTACTGCGGCTGCTAACATTGAACTGCTGGCTGCTGGCTATATCAGCAGTGATTCAAAATGGCCGCTAGATCTATTACTTAGATCTTGACCGTCCTAAATAGTAAACACTGCTCTATAAAACTAAAAGCCAGCATTATTTCCAGTGCATGTTTAAATATCATATTATACGTATTAAAAGCAATCCTGTATATAATTTTGTATAGAAATCAATTAAAATAACACTAAAATAATTTTAATATTTTTATATTCATTCCTATTTTCTTTCGTTAGTCTCTCTAATTTGATATAGTATTTTATTACAATAAAACTTAAATACTTGCACCAAGGGGGTGCATACATTTGTTAGTCATCTTAATTTTAACAACAGGAAAGTTATTTGAAAGGACAAAAATCCATCTGTAAAAATGTATATGTCTGTGTGAGTGTGTTTCTGTGTGTGTGTGTGTGTGTGTGTATGTGTGTGTGTGTGTGTGTGTGTGTGTGTGTGTGTGTGTGTGTGTGTGCTGTGTATGTGTCTGTGTGTGTGTGTGTGTCAGTCTGTGCGTCAGTCTGTGTGCGCGCGTGCGTGTGTGCGTGTGTGCGTGTGTGTGTGTTGTGTGTGTGTGTGTGTGTGTGTGTGGATTCCTGTACGGTACACTGCTTCCTGGTTGCAATGGTCGTTCCACAATTCCGTTTCCAGACGGGGCGTATAAACATCGAAGAAGTAGATACACTCCCTAGGTGGTATCGTTGTCTGTCAAAAGCTCGTTCGGCGAATCCCGCTCGCAAAAAAAAAAGCAGCTTCCAATTGACAGGCTGCTGTAGCCGAGTCCTGATATCGGGTGAGTCGCCATATAGCAAATCACGAGGATCCACAATCAGTGAGAGTAATCTTTACTTTCTTTTTTCGCCTCAAAGATGCATTGGAAATTATTTACTATAGAAATGAATTGGAAATTATTTATTATAGAAATTCAGCTTAAATTATTTACCATGACAATGAATTGGAAATTATTTACCATAGAAATGAATTGGAAATTATTTATTATAGAAATTCAGCTTAAATTATTTACCATAAAAATGTATTGGAAATTATTTATTATAGAAATTCATCTTAAATTATTTACCATAAAAATGTATTGGAAATTATTTATTATAGAAATTCATCTTAAATTATTTACCATAAAATGTATTGGAAATTATTTATTATAGAAATTCATCTTAAATTATTTACTCCAATTTGTGACGACACCCAGGTGTTGTGATAGCTCATTCGGTAGGAGCACCCGCTTAATATTGCAAGGTTCTTGGTTCAATACCGACCCCCACCAACTCAGTAATGGGTAACACAGTTTGGGTAATCTGATTTGTCCGGTAAATTGGGTAGCTGACGGTAGGTGTGGAGCTCAACCTCATGAAAAAAACATTATCCCTGATCTAGCTCTTGCGAAAAGGGGATAGACTCCCTCGCTGCCCGGCTGATACCGACAATAGATCACTCCAGCAACTTACTTTATATATAGTATCGCCCATAAATGACTACACCCCTACTATTTTTTAGAAAAATGTTTCTTCTAATCGAATGATACAGACTTTCATTCTGCATAGTGGAACATCATATTGTTACGTAGCGATATATGGTCACAGTACCAAAAGCGATATATGTAACGTAGTAATATGGTCACGGTACCAAAACGGATATATGTTGTATAGCGGGTCTTGTCAACGTGCCTCCAAATTCACGGCACTAAAATGGCATTCGTTACGCGGCGGTCGTCTTGTCGATAAAAAGGTACAACGCGTGAGATATAAGGGCTTAGATTTTATTTTCGAGCTCGTCTCGTGGGTTTTTTCGGAGAGGAGGAAAGGCAGAGAGAAAGAGAGGACACTGTTAAATTACTGTGATCCCACACGAGTGACCAGAGGCCCGTCCGAATCCTACGCTGTCGGAAATCAAAAAGAGGACGATCTTGTTGTTCGTCGTTCCTCGTCACCACGTGACTTCCGGTTCCGGTCAACAACCGAAACTTCCGGTTGGCTTTCAATTCTCCATTCGGGGGTCATGCGTCGGTCAAATTCCCGACAACCCGTTTTGTGTCCATTGCTACTTTTTTTAACTTTTACTCTCTCTTATTTCTTCTTCCTCTCTTTCTATAGCAGTCCACCCAAAACTCCGGACCTTCATAATCCGTTACAATATAAAAAAAAATGATATCATTATGTACTATTTATAATCAAACTCTACCGCTTTGAAGCTATGTTACCAAAGATAAAATTGCAGTACCTCAATTACCAAAAATAAAATTTAAAGTCCTGAGTAATCAAGAATAAAATTGCTGTACCTCAGTAACCAATAATTAAATTACAGTACCTCAGTAAGCATTAAAAAATTGAAACGGCTCTGTAACCGAAAATAAAACTGCAGTGCCTCAGTAATCAACAACAAAATTGAAAGACGGCTGTAACCCATAATGAAATTACAGTACTTCACTAACCAAAAATAAAATTGGAACATCTCAGTAACCAAGAATAAAATTGAAACACCTCAGTAACCAAAAATAAAACTGAAAGCCCTCTGTAACTAAAAATAAAATTAGAAAATATCTGTAACCAAAACTATAATGGCAATGCGTCTGTAACAAAAAATATATTTATTTTTGCATTAATATTTATAGGAAGTCTACATACTTTTTGTTACGATTTTTGTGGCCATCCTTTAGGCTTCAAGTAAGAGCGCTGTCCTCAGCGGAGATCCTTTGTGTTAAGCAGAGCGCGATCCTTAGAAAAGAATCCTTTGATTCTTCCTTGGTGCACCTCAGTCTTGCAGGCCCTTCGTCAATGATTGCAAATGAACGTCTCTCAGTATCAGCAATTAAGTAGTTAACCAGTTACGTATTCGGGCTGTTAATTGGCTGATGTTTAAACCACATGACCTCGCTTAGTCTATAAATCCAAATAGTGTATTGTTTAGCACACCTTATATATCAAAATATTTCAACACTTTTGGCTATAGATTTTCAATGCTGCAGATTTTAGTAATAAATATTATCTAATAATATCTGTTCCACTAGAAATAATAATATTCTGGTATTTTGGCGACACCGTATGAAAGAGTTCCAAACAATATCAACAATATGTCAACTTTTTTAGCCGAGATTTGTCGACCAATTATTTGCTTGAATTTACTTATAGTTTTGGGTGTTTTTTTTTTTGCATATATCAAATTCTGACAGGTTTGCAATAGTTTTCTCTGTGGGGTCTGCGATGAAATACGCTTGTCATATGTAAGATAAGATATATCTTATCTCTATCTCTATTTTCTTTAAATAACGAATCACGTCTCTATAAATATAAAAGGCACTTCCGGATCTCTCTCTCGCTCTCTCTCCTCTCTCTCTCTCTCTCTCTCTCTCTCTCTCTCTCTCTCTCTCTCTCTCTCTCTATTTATGGATCTATCTGTCTTTACTTTTTCTTCACCTCCAGTCTCTCCGTCTCTTACTCTATCTCTTAATTTCTATTTTCTTCGTCTGTTTTTTAAGAAATAGACGAAGAAGCTGAGAATTATGATAAATAATTAAAATGAACAAATTAGAAAATAAAGAATTGAACTTAGAAAGAAAGCGAGAACATGAAAAAAATCATCAAGTAGAAGGTAATTTTTAAAAATAGCAAGAAGGTGAAAACGAGAATTAAAAGCAAGATGATAAAAATGTCGGGAAGAAGGCAAAAAGAAAGAAAGAAACACCAGGAAGGCGCGAAAAAACAAAGTTTTAAATAAAGAAAATGGCTAGGAGTAGGTGAAAACGAAAGATAAGTTGAGAATGAACAAAATGGTGAAGAAAAAAACTGGCGACAACGACAAAAAAAAAACGCGGAAAGAGAGCGAGAAAGAAAGAAATTAGGAAGAAGCTAAAAAAAAGAAAATATGTCACAAAAGGTGAAAAGGCGAAAAAAGGCGGGAAGAATTTTAAAAAAAAGGGTTGGTTGAAAACGAGAACCAGAAACAAACATCAAGAAGAAGCTAATAAGAAAAAAAACAGGAGAGAACAAGAAGAAAAAAGAGAGGATAAAAATGTCAGGAAGAAAGCGAAAAAAAGGAGACAAAAATTTAAATAAACAAGAATAAGAAAACAAAATTTTAGATAAAAAAAAACTACCAAGAAAGAAGGTGAAAACGAGAAAAAGTCTAAAATAAGAAAAAATGGTGAGAAGGAAAAAAAATGGCGAAAACGACAAAAAAAGGCGGGAAGAAAGCGAGGACTAGAAAATGACGTCAAGAAGCAAATAAAAATATAAGAAAAGAAACATCTTAAAATGAAGGTAAAAAGGAGGGAAAAGGCGAGAATGACAACAAAAAGGGCGGGAAGAAAGCTAGAAGAAGAAGAAAATCAAGAAGAAGCTTAAAAAAACATAGGCGAGAACGACAAAAATGTCAAGATTAGAGAAATGGCGGAAAGAAAGCAATAAAAAGAAAAAACATCTGGAAGACGCTAAAAATAAATTTTTAAGATTTAAAAAAAGAACATAGCAAGAAATTGAAAAAAAAAGAGTCGAGAACGAGAAAAAAACTGGCGAGAAGAAAAATAAATGTCAACGACAAAAAAGAGCGTGAAGAAAGCGAGAAAAACAAAATAACGTCCTGACAGAGGTAAAAAAATATAAGAAAAAAATATCTCAAGATGAAGGCAAAAAGGGGAAATATGGCGAGAATGAAAATTAAAAATTCTGGAAGAAAGCGAGAAAATAAAAAAAAAATAAAAAAACACCACATAGAAGCCAATTAAAGAAAACAAAAAAGAAATACGCGAGAACGAGAAAAATGACGAGACGAGAAAAACGGCGCGAGAAAAAAAACACGAAACATTAGGATGAAGCTAGAAATAATTTTAAAAAATAATAATAATAAAACATGGTAAAAAGAAGGTGAAAACGAGAAAAAGTTAAAAACGAGAAAAAATTGCGAGAAGAAAAAAAAAGATGGCGAAAACGACAAAAAAAAAAAGAGCGGAAGAAAACGAGAACCATGAAAAATTATCAGCTAAAAAAATATAAGAAAATAAACACCACAAGACGAGAGTGAAAAAAAAAACAGAAAAAAAAAAAAAGGCGAGAAGAAGAAAAAGAGCGAGAGTGACAAGAATGGCGAGAATAAAACTAGAACAAGTTTTTGTTTGTTTGTTTTGTTTTTTGTTTTTGTTTTCGTATTTTTTATTTTATTTTTGTAGGGGGTGCCAGAAGTCGACGAGAAAAACTGGAGAAATTATTCCACTCGGACAAAGTGAATGTAAAAATGGACAAACTGAAAGTGACAGAAGATAAGAACGAGTGTATATTCAGCAGCCGTAAAGAAATCTTTGACTGATGGGACTTGGTCAAGCATCTTTTGTTAAGCCCAAGTCATCAACGAGTGCCATATAATTCACTGTCCATTAACCACTGACTTATAATGCTATAAACTAAAAGGGGTTCATTACTTATGTCAGCCATCGTGGATCCAGTCTCAATTGGAGGTAAGCGATGAGGGCTCCAAACAACTTTTCTCGTTTTGGCCTTTTTATATTTTCATCCTATTTTCTTTTTTATGCTTGTTGTGTGATGGTTTATTCCAATCATTTTTCTCCTTTTTTTTACTTGTGCAAAAATATCATTTACTAACTGTTTGGTAAAGTCGTGACATCACTGTCAATCAGCTGGTCATATCAAGCCCTAGTACCTATATGATTATTCCAACCCTTTTGCCTTTATGTCAAACCCCAACCTTTACAATTCGCAAAATGTTATTATAGAGTACTATAATACATTATCATTAAAGAGTGTTCTGATAAACTAAGTATAATTAGCAAACACACTAATATGATTGAAGATGGTTCTGATGCACTGTTACTTAGGCTAGACAGGTGGTCGGAGAGGCCCCATCTGATTTCAATTCTGAACCTCTTGGAGGTGTTGAGTACTCCATTTATCGCCATTACTCCCATGTCAACTCTGATTCTGAGTGATGATACCTACTAAGGTCCCATCTATGGGTTAAATAGAAAAAATGTGTTTAAAAGAATGAGTTTTAAAAAGATCATCATGAAGAAATAAAACAATGTCCTCGAAATGAAATAACCCAACCAGTGTTGACATGCCGTAAGATTCAACCCATCAATCAATGTAATATACTAATTATTATTAGAGAATGCTTGGATCCACTAATCAACAGCCCTCTTGGCAAGAGCTGTAGAATATGCCGACTGCACTTCTACAGAAAGGTAAGACGCCCTCCCCAATTGGGCCACATGTTGATCATGATGCTGAAGGGCACAATCATAGTGGCTGAGAAGTTCATGACATGCAACACTACACTTTGACCCTTATTCGGACTAGACGGGTGGTCAGAGGGCCTCTTCCGATCAATCAGCTGGTCATGCCAAACCCTAGCGCCGATAGGATTGTCTCGACCGCATTGTTCTTATGGCAAGCCCTCAGCCCTATTTATCATATATGTACTAGAAGGATGTGATTGAGGGTCTTAGTGTCCTTGATATAACGTTAAACGACATCTAATAGTGAGGTTCCAATTCTGGAGTTCTAAGAATTGTGGAATACCCCTTCATTGCCATTGCTTCCAGGTCCACTCTGACCCGGAGTGGTAGTACCTGGTAGGAATCTATCTATTGATTAAATAGATCAAAAATGATTTTTAAAAGAATGAGTAAAATAAAATCGTCTTCGGGATTAAATATCCTAAGGGTTGACATGCCGTTGTTGTTTATTAATACAAAAATACCCTCACTTTGGTTCTTACTTAGGCTACACGGACGGTCGGAGAGGACCCCTTCGATCAATCGGCTGGTCACGTCAAGCCCTAGCAACTATATGATTGTCCCGACCCTACTGCCTTTATGGCAAGCCCCAACCCTTTTTGTCATATATGTGCTAGAACGCGGTGGTTGAGGGTTTTCATGTCGTAGGAATGACGTTAAACTCTATCTGATGGTGAGGTTCCAGTTCTGGAGGTGTGCAGAATGTGGAGCACTCCTTCATCACTATTGCTCCCTGGTCCATTTTGACCCGGAGTGGTAGTACCTTTTAGGGTCCCATCTATTATTACTTACCACAAGTTAAATCCTCACTGGATGCCCCATAACTTGCCCATATAAATATATAACAATATAGTAAAAAATTTTAATTCAATAATTTATAATTTTTTAAAAATACAATATAAATGAGGCGATTAATTCAATCAATCAACATCATATTTCAATTACTTTCTGTTACTATACAAATTTTAATTTTTAAATATCTTCCCAAATATAAATAAAATCTTCATTATTTTTTATCAAAAACCAAGCCCTGGTGATAGTGACTATATATATATATATATATATATATATATATATATTTACTTTGTCGTTAATTGTTTTATGTTTTAAGTTTCCTCTGGACATACACATATACACAACTGCCTTTTATATATGTATAGATAAAATAATTGGTGTGTATCCTCTAAATATATCATTAACTTTACCTTTATGATTTATCCTAATACACTTTTAATTTAATTTTCTAAGTTTGTGGTATTTGAAATTAGGATTTACCTATCTGCTGGCATCAATGTATATATTGATACTCTTGATCCTTAATTGTACGACTGTTATCATCTTGCTACACTCTTTGGTTAAAAATGAGACCATCCAAACCGTAAGACAAAAATTTAAATCCTGATTATTTCGTGTTGCTCACCCGCCGAATTCTTATTTCTTATGAGTGTTGTCACCTCAGTTAAATAATGGACTATTTCGTTTTTATTAGAAAGAAAAATAAGAAAAGGGAATCCTACACTGAAAAATATAATAAAAAAGAGAGTAGGAGAATGATAGAGATAGGCGGTGTGCGAGTGGAGGCGATAGCGCTAACCTGTTTCAATCGAACATAATGAAAAGATGAAAAGAAGGAAAGAAAGAAAAAAAGTGTGAGAGAAAGTTAAATCAAGATTATTATATTTTTACATATTGAACTATTTTGAAATATCTCTTAAGTAAACATATCAAACACATTTCCTATCTCCAAATATTCCCCCCCCTTTTTTTTCTTCTTCTTTTCTTTTTCCGTTTTTATTTCTTACGTCTCCGTCCTCTTCTTTCTTCTACCGTCTTGTTGGCTTGGGCTGTAGAATACACCGACTGTACCTCTGCAGAGGGTGAAAATCGGTTGAAGAGGCCACTCTGATCAATCGGTTGGTCACTTCAAGCCCTAGAACCTATATGATTGTTCCAATCTTATTGCCTTTATAGCAACCCCAACCCTTTTTAACATATATGCGCTAGAAGGCAGTGGCTGGTGGCCTTAGTGTCCTGGACATGATGTTAAACTGCATCTAGTGGTGAAGTTCCAATTCTGGAGCTCTGGGGAATGAAGTACCCCCTTATTGTCACTACTTCCAGGTCCACCCTAATCCGGAGTGGTAGTAACTGTTCGGGTCATATCTATGGGGTAAATAGATTTTTAAAAAATGAATATTAAAAATGTGTTTAAAAATGAGTTTGAAGAAAAATATTGAATACCCAACAAAAATGAATTTAAAAAAATATCTTCGGCATAAAATAACCCAACAAGTGTTGCCGTAAAATCCAACCAACCAACCAACCTTTATTCTCTTTCGTCTTCATTTATTGTTTCATTTTTTTCTATTCTGTCTCACTGTATTTCTTCCTCTTTTTTCATTTCTTCTTTCTTATATATTTCTGTCTTTATTTTTCTTAGCTTTTATATTCACTTATTCCTTCTACTTGGTATTTTCTTTCTTCTTTCTTCTTCTTCTTCTTCTTCTTCTTCTTCTTCTTCTTCTTCTTCTTCATCATCATCATCATCATCATCATCATCTTTTATTTATCTATTTTTACGATTTATTTAAAAAGTTAAAAAAGTATAAGAGAAAAGTTGAAAAGAAGAAGAGACGAAAACAAGAGAACAAAAGAAAGAAATTATAAAAAGAAAGTAACAGAAAAAAGAGGGGATACGAAGGAAAAAATAGAAAGAAAGAAAGAAAGAAAGAAAGAAAGAAAGAAAGAAAGAAAGAGATAAAAAGAAAGAAAAAGAGAAGAAAACGATAAAGAAAAAGAAAGCAACAGGAAGAAATAATAGGAAGAAAGAAAGAAAAAGAATGCGAGGAAAATATGAAGAAAAAACAGAAAAAGAAAGAAGGCAAAAGAAAAAATTATAAAAAGAAAGAGAACGAAAACAAAAGAAAGAGAAAGAGGGCAAAAGAAAAAAACAAGAAGAAAAAGAAAGAAAAAGAATGAAAAAGAAAGGGGAGTATAAACAGAATAGAAAAAAGAGAAAGACAGCAAACGAATGAAAGAATGAGAAGAAAAGACAAACGAAAAAAAAAGCAAAAGGAAGAAAGGATAAAAATAAAAAGAGGAAAGAGAAAGAGAAAGAAAACAAAAGAAAGAAGGCATGAGAGAAAAAGGAAAGTAAGCAAAAGAAAGTGTGAAAGAAAAAAGGAAGAAAGAGAAAAAGAAGAAAGAAAAAGAAAAAAGAAAAAGAAAGATCGTATAAAGAGAAAGGATAAGAAAAAAAAGATATCACGAAGGAAAGAGAAAGAAAGAAAGAAAGCATGAAAGAAAGAGAAAAAAGCAAAAGAAAGAAATCATGAAAGAAAGAAAAAGAAAGCATGAAAGAAAAGAAAGAAAACGTGAAAGAAAGAAAAAGAAAGAAATCATGAAAGAAAAGAAAGCAAAAGAAAGAAAGCATGAAAGAAAGAAAAAGAAAGAAAGCATGAAAGAAAGAAAAAGAAAGAAACAGAAAGCAAAAGAAAGAAACAGAAAGCAAAAGAAAGAAAGCATGAAAGAAAGAAAAAGAAAGCAAAAGAAAGAAAAGAAAGAAATCATGAAAGAAAAGAAAGAAAGCATTAAAGAAAGAAAAAGAAAGAAATCATGAAAGAAAAGAAGAAAGCATGAAGGAAAGAAAAAGAAAGAAATCATGAAAGAAGAGAAAGAAAGCATGAAAGAAAGAAAAAGAAAGCAAAAGAAAGCAAAAGAAAGAAAGTCTAAAAGAAAGAAAAAGAAAACGAAAGAAAGAAATCATGAAGAAAAGAAAGAAAGCACGAAAGAAAGAAAAAGAAAGTAAAAGAAAGAAGTCATGCAAGAAAGAAAAGAAAGCATGAAAGAAAAGAAAGACACATGAAAGAAAGAAAAGAAAGAGAAAAAAAGAAAAAGAAAGAAATCATGAAGAAAAGTATGAAAAAGTGGAGAAAAAAAAAGAAAAGAGCGAAAGAAAGAAAACCTGAAATAGAAAGAAAGAAAGAAAAACACAGCAAAAGAAACCAGGAAAGAAAAAGAAAGCAAAAATAAGAAAGGATAAAAAGTTTCTTCTTCTTCTTCTTCTTCTTCTTCTTCTTCTTTCTTCTTCTTCTTCTTTGCTGTGAAGTGTCGGCCTTGGTTATTGGCCGGTTGCACTTTGGATCAGGAGGCAACAAATATTAAAAAGAAAAAACAAATCTTCAAAAGAAGAAGCAGAAAAAAAAGAAGAAAGACATGTTCAGGCAGCCGAGGAAAAGCGTTGATGGCGAGGAGGGGGGTCAGGAGATGGGGGTAGATGTAATTTGATAGAAAGCTTTTAGTGAATTTTATTCTGCCAAGGACATTTTCGGTAACCTACACACCAAAAAAAAAAAAAAAAAACAAAGAAAAAAAAAACTTTGTACGTCACGCACACTAACGAGCATGCAGTCTAGAAGAACACAAAAAGAGAGAGAGACGCGAAAGATACTGATTAACAGTGAGATAGATAGATAGATAGATAGATAGATAGATTATATATATATAATTTATAATATCGTTCCCAAATAAATGAATAAAAGCTAAAACTTTTATTTATCACTTCATTCAACTATATATATATATATATATATATATATATATATATATTCATGTTGTATTTTAGGTGGTCTCCGTATGCTTCTCTCAGTATATATATTTTTTTAAAAAAATTTTTTTAATTGGGCGTTATTAAGAAGCATTAAAAATATATAAATGAATGAACTCGATATTATGGAGTATTGGATTCACTTTTTTTAAAATTATTTTTTGTCATAAATTTTCAGGTTCGTTAGATACCCTTTATCAAATGAATGTTATTACTGTTTAACGGCTTCCTTGTCTCTGTTGTTATCGACAGTGGCAGCGTCTGGGAAATATTTATAATAACGGAGAATTCCGATGTCTGCGTTTAATCCTTCACGTGCGTTTGTAATTTTAGAATCCATTTAGTTTCTATATTTTTAAATATATATATATATATATGTATATATATTATATATACATATATATATATATATATATATATTATATATACCATGTGAAATGAAGATAGATAGAAAGAGAAAGAGAAAGAGAGAGAGAGAGAGAAAGTATGTGTATGTGCGCGCGTGAGGAAAAAGAAAAGAATATATATATTAGTTATCCGCAGTGTTTCGACGTTTACGTCTCTTCAGTGCGGCTCGACTTTAACAGCTACTTCTAGCCGGGAGAGAAACCCGAGTGAATTTTCGTCTGTCGAGCAACACTGGGAGAGTAATATTGTATTGAAAAACATATCTAGAAGGAAGTGCTTATTCCCACCAACATCCCTTCAATTTACTTGCTTCTAACGATCGAACAAGAAATATAGTATTTCTCTGGATGTTTTAAATGAGGCTTGGTAATTTGTTTGTTTGATTTATTTTGTTTTGTTTTACGGCATATCAAATCAGTGGATCATTTAATTCCAACTAAGTTTTGAAATAAATTAATTCTTAATGGATACTCAATTTTATTATAGACTTATGTTTTTCTATTTAACCCATAGATGGGACCATAACAGGTACTACCATTTCGGGTCAGAGTGGAACTGGGAGCAATAATGATGAACGGGTGCTCCACATTCCCCACGCATCCAGAACTGGAAACTCACCATCAGTTAGAGTTTAACGTCATACCAAAGACACGAAGACCTTTAGTCACAGCCTTCTAGCAACAGTATGATAAAAAGGGTTGGGGCTTGCCATAACGCCAATAGGGTTGGGTCAGTCATATAGGTGCTAGGGCTTTGTGTGACCTGCCGATTGATCGGAGGGGGCCTCTGCGACCGCCCGTGTAGCCTACGTAACGGTCTAAGTGGAGTTTTGAATGACATGGACTGTTCATCCACCAGGTTTCCGTTCTGAAGCATCACGGGTCGCCACCCACGCTCAACAGGTAGACCCATTTCGGGAGGGGTCTTACCCCTCTGCAGAAGTGCAGTCGGTGTCTTCTAAAACCCCAGCCACAGGGCTGTTGATAATTTGTATTATTTGTATTATTCGGATTATTTTCCTCATTGTTATCTACACAACCTTTCGGCCGATGTGCCCTGCAGCTTTCTTCTGGTGTTTCTTGTCGAACGCTGGACACACGGCGCAACGGATATAACGGTTGAATTAATACAGTTCTAAGTGACAATCATCTCCAGGTTATAGGTTCAATCTGGCCAAGCGCGATAATAACATAGAATAATTAATACAGCTTAACACTTGTACCCGATCATGGTTAATGGAATGAGAACAGTGTACCCCCATGGATTGAATATAAGGTTCAGTTCGAAGTTCCGTAAAGGCTCCCGATTATGACATGAAAGCTCCCGAGTTCGAAGAGAAAAACCTAAAGAAGGTCTGAGGGCACATCGACCGAAACTTGTGTAGATAACAATAGATATGAGAACAATAGTTCGAATGATCAAAATAATACTAGAAATATAGTATTCTGAATATTGTAGGTATTTACCCAACCCGTTCGTCACTGGTAGGACGCCACTATGAAGCATCCTGCGAGTATCAAACTCGCTTTTCAGTTGTAATGGATCTGCGAGACTAGCTTGCTAAATATTACAGCACGATGGGACGCCATTAGTAGGTATTTACACAACCCGTTCGCCACTGGCTGACCTGGAAGTTTGACACAAGGTCACAACTACGGGGCATCCAGCGAGAATCGAATATTTCCTGCGGCTCAAATACCCTTTGGAAAGGTAGACATTGACCCCACTCGTTCGCCACGGTTATCATGGTCGCAAGTATGGGAATTTAACTCGCTATTCAGTAGTAATGGATCTACGAGACTAGCTTGTTAACCATTACACAAGGATTGGACGCCTAGTATTTTTCAGATAAAATCAGTTATGGTCATATTTTGGACCAGTGCGTTTGTTTTAAAACTGTTACGATTTTAATGGCCATCCTTTAGGCTTCAAAAGAGCGCTTGTCCAACGGAGATCCTTTGTATTAAGCAGAGCGCGATCCTTAGTGAAGAATCCTTTGGTTGTTCCTTGGTCCTCCTCAGTCTTGCAAGTCCTTCGTCAATGTTTGCAAATGAATGTCTCTCAGTATCAGCGATTAAGTAGTCACTCAACCATGCAATCAGGCTGTTGATTGGCTGAGATTTAATCCACGTGACCTCGCTTAGTCTATAAATTTAAGTGGTGTATTGCAGCACACCTTATATACCAAAATATTTTTTTAAACTGGTTAATCTGTAATTGCTACACAGTGAGCTTCTCGTGCTCATTTCATATATAATCGAATGATACTGTTCCGAATAGAAAATCTATACTGTTACTGTTATATAGTCATATATACCCACATGATACGCCGGGTATATAATAGAGGAGAGAGACAGATAGATTAGAAATAGTAGAAATGATAGGTAGTCTTATTTGATTACTCTGCTTACTGCTTGCTGATTCTACTTCTTCGTCTGAGTCATCTAACTCGTCGGCCACCATGTTCTTTGGGCTGAACTCTCTTCAGGACTTTCGACTGCGTTGATTTTCTATCTTGTTTCTTCTTACAAGGCTGGTTTGGTCATTGTCTTTAATATTTGATTAGGCTTGGTTGTTTCTTATAATAAAGCTTTATTTCCCCCAGCCCATGTTGATTCCGCCGCGGGTGAGATGGACTCTTTACAACAACGTCTACGCTCCTTGAAAGCTGTGTCAAATCTGAATAACTAAACTAAAACCTATTCCCACGCGTCCAATGCGCTTTCTACCGGAAGAGGGGGTTGGTATAATCTAAATATCAATCATAATTCCAAATGGGTATGGAAAACTCCCCACCTCCGCTTTTAATTCTAACGAATTTTATTTAAAATTCTAACTACAGATACATCCATAAATGATGATTGCTCATAAATTATGTAACATTTTGGTTTGAAAATTCTATCTGGAATATCATCATTCCGAGGTAACATTAAAAGTGCAATAAAGGCTCTCTGTGTAGCAATTACAGATTCTCAACGTTACAACTGCAAACGCTCAATTTGAACCTGTCCAAGCAATGATAGTAACGGGTCTATATAATAATCTGGTGTTCGCACAAACTAGGACTGTTATCATCTTGCGACACCCTCTGGTTAAAAATGAGACTTTCCAAATGGTCCAAGATGAAATGCAAAAATCTAAATCCTGAATATCTGGTGTCACTTATCCGCCGAATTCTTATTTCTTATAAGTTTTTTTCACCTCAGCTAAATAATCGACCATTCCGTTTTTATTATGAAGAAAGAAGGGGAATAAAAAGGACATGCCACACAGAAAGAAAGAAAGAAAGAAAGAAAGAAAGAAAGAAAGAAAGAAAGAAAGCGTGAGAGAGAGAGAGTTAAATCAAGATTATTATACTTTTTACATATTGAACTATTTTGCAATAACTCTTAAGTAAACATAGCAAACGTAATAATTAAATTTTATTGTATATCCACATATCCTATTCATATACAATTTTTTTTAAGGATAAGACATCAGCTAGATAGAGCTTCCATTGCAAATTGTCTTTGTTCACTTGCATGACTGTTTAAAATGTGGGAGGTATTTCTGACACACCCTGTATAATTAACCCCAGAAAAAATTCAAACAGAAAATGAGAATAAAATATAAAAATATAATGTTGATTTTTCGGACTGTTGTGCTCATCTTTATTGAGGTCCCAATGTCCTGACCACTGTATCCTCCGGTCTTCCTCGGATGTTTCCTGTGTATCCGAGCATAGCAATGACTAAACTTTTATTATAGTAAGGAATCTTTCTTGGACATTTATCTCCATCTCTATTAATAATGGAGATTCGGTCTCCATTCGTCTGTAACCGAAACTATGTCACTGCTACGTCACAATACCGAAAATCCTATATACATAGAATAAAGAACAACTCTGTAATCAGTTTAAAAATACTCCTTTTTTCAGTAACCTCTTGTTGTTAACTAAAAAGTTTACAAATAAATAAATACCTAAAATTTTGTCTAAGTTTTATGTGTAAAATATTCAAAATACTTATTTGAATAATAATTAATCGATGCACGAATCATTTTGTTTTAAGGGAAACAGAGGTAAGTTTTTATTTCAAATTGTTTTATTTTATTTTATTTTATTTTATTTTATTTCATTTCATTTTATTTTATTTTTTTACTCTTTTAATAAATTTGATCATTTTACTTACTTATGATACAAACCATTTGATATTCAATTTTTAACTCCCGCTCTCGGGCAATATCTTTCAAAAATTAATTTTTACACCGCCCAGAGGGCGTTTTTTGTTTTCTTTTCCGCTAGTTTTATTAATGTATCGGGTCTCAAAAATACAAATACAAATTAAATGTTAAATAGTAGTTGTAAACAACAGAGAGAGAGAGAGATAATCGGCATTGCAGTCTTGGAAGACTATATAGTTCTTGTGTCCCTGGAGTTACAGCACCTCCTATGACTGTGAAGTCCAATGTTTGAAAAACATTCTCGTCCATAGATGTCGCATGTGAAGGCTGTCCTTGAAGATGTTGATGTGTCGTTAAACAAAGGGAGATAAACAAACACAGAATAAGTAGGTGAATGACCAGCTGAACATTATGTCTTTACGCAGAGTTGTTGTCCTGAATTGTAGAATGTGTGAAAGAACTGACAAACTGCCGAAAATCTTGAATGATATTTTATTCTATTCATAGACATATGCACCTGTGAAAACTGAAATTAAAACAAACATTTGCATAAACACATGAAGGAAGGTACATACAGGTTCAAAGCAAAATCATTTACAAAAGAGACAAACAAATTTTATATACATAAATTCAGTGACAATATAACAAAGAACAAATAAACTTCTAATAAAGTTCTATTCACCATATGTGGCTAACGTACTGGACTGTGATATTGTATTAAGCAGACACAAAAATAAAATCTGCCTTCCACAAATTACCTATCAATGCCAAACGACAACAACCAAACCTATGTAATATCCTCATCCAAAAAACACCTACACAAAAAAACACACACACACAAATCCAACAACAAAAGAAATAAACCAAGATGTCTAGTATGTAAACACCTAATAACATACTCCTCCTTCACAATACCACACACCAACATCAAGATCCAACCTTTCAACTTGTCTGCGACAGCGCCAATGTAATCTACTAGATTTTTTGCACCAAATGCAATGACAGCGGATATATAGGAGAGACCCAAATAGCATCCAGACTTAGATTAAACAAACACAAATTAACCAATCGACTCAATAGGCACCAATAGCGAAGCACTTCAAGAAGCGACAACACACAATGGAAAACCATAAATGCATCCTAATAGATATAACACTACAAGTGTTATGGGTTGATTGGCGATCTTTTAATTAATTACTAATTAATTAAAACTACCCTAATTATTAATTAGGGTAGTTTGTTAAAAGTTAAAAGTTACTTTAAGAAAAGAAAATTTAAAAAAATAAGAAAAACAATAATAATAATAATAATAATAATAATAATAAAAGACTAGAAAACAAAAATGGGAAGAAAAACAATTATATAGAAACTTCACACGACAAATCGAAGAGGTTGCACATGGAAAGACTTGGACATGGTTAAGAAAAGGAAACCTCAAAAGAGAAACAGAATCATTAATAATTGCTGCACAAAATAATGCCATAAGGACAAACTATATAAAAGCGAAAATTGATAAGACCCAACAAAATAGTAAATTTGACTTTGTGGTAATTATTTTATAGATGAGTCTGTAAACCATATACTCTGCGAATGTAGCAAACTAGCACAACGAGAATACAAAACTAGACACGATTGGGTTGGGAAGGTGATCCACTTGGAATTATGCAAAAAAAATAATTTTGACCACGCAACAAAATGGTATATGCATAAACCAGAATCTGTTCTTGAGAACGAAACGCATAAAATTCTCTGGGACTTTGAAATAAAAACGGATCACCTTATCCCAGCAAGAAGACCAGACCTAGTGTTGATAAACAAAAAAGAAAGAACTTGTCAACTGGTGGATTTTGCAGTTCCAGCAGATCACAGGGTGAAGCTAAAGGAAAATGAAAAAATGGACAAATATCTGGACCTTGCCAGAGAACTGAAAAAGTTATGGAACATGAAAGTGAAAGTGATACCAATTGTGGTTGGTGCA
>CM042165.1:38692963-38697963 GCA_023376005.1 Doryteuthis pealeii | reverse complement strand
TAAGCAACCCTTCAGGTTAATGACGGAAGACTGATGGTAGAATGAAAAGGATGGAGGAAAAAAGGAAAGAAAGAAAAAGAAAAAAGAAGAACAGTGTGATAAGAAAGAAAGAAGAAAAAAGAAAGAAAAGAAAAAAATAGACAAGTGTGATAAAAGAAAAGAAAGAAAGAAGAAAAGAAAGAAGAAGACAAGTATGATAAGAAAGAAAAAAAGAAAAGACAATTTGATAAAAAAAGAAAAAGAAAGAAAGAATAGACAAGTATGATAAGAAAGAAAGAAAAAAGAAAGAAAGAAATAGACAAGTTGATAAGAAAGAAAGAAAGAAAGAAAAATGAAGTAACAATGTGTATAAGAAAGAAAAAAGAAAGAAAGAAGAAAAAAGAAAGAATAGACAAGTTGATAAGAAAGAAAGAAAGAAGAAAAGAAAGAAAAAATAAAATAGAAATATAAAAAAAAGAAAACAATTAAGGAAAAAGAACGCAGGAACAAAGATTAAATAAAATAGAGAATAAGAAGAAGAAAGAAAAAAAAGGAAAAAGAGACAAATCCCGAAAAGAAGAAAGAAGAAGAAAAGAAAGAAGAGAAGAAGAAGAAGAAGAAAGAAAGAGAAGAAGAGAAGAAGAGACAGATTAATAAGAAGAAAGAAGAAAGAAAGCAAAGAAAGAAAGAAATTAGTAAAAAAAAAAAAAACAATTAAGGAAAAAAG
This sequence comes from Doryteuthis pealeii, assembly GCA_023376005.1. NCBI lineage: Eukaryota > Metazoa > Mollusca > Cephalopoda > Myopsida > Loliginidae > Doryteuthis > Doryteuthis pealeii. The sequence goes on along the minus strand of CM042165.1, from coordinate 38,697,257 downwards.
AACACAAACAAAATATAATATAAAATAGAGAAATTAAGAAAGAAAGAAGAAAGAAGAAAGAAAGAAAAGGAGAAAAAGGAAATATTTAAAACAAAAAGAACTTTAGAAAGACTGAAATGCGATTCGTTTTAAAAAAGAGGAAGTTATTTTATTTTTAAACAAAAGGAACTTCAAAAAAATGTTTCTGAAATCTACTATATGACTACACAACCTATGCCAAATGGAAAAAAAAAAACGGAAAAATAAAAAAAAAGTACCACTTAAAAAAAATCACGTTAAAATGAGACACAAAAAAAGGAAAAAAGGTTCAGTATATTTTCTTAAACAATAAGAAATTCTTTTTTCAAATCGAATTTTTATCTTTTAAATGCCATTGTTTTATATGGTTCTTGTTAATGCCAAAGAAAAGTTTTTAAAAACAAGAAGAAAGAAAGAAAAAAGAAAGAAAGAAAAAAGAAAAAAGGAGAAATAAGAAAAATAAAAGATTTCGAAAATAGAAGAATGAAAGATCGACAAGAAAAAAGAAAGATAGAAAAAAGATAAGAAAGAAAGAAAGCGAAACCGGAAGAAGAAGAAGGAATTTAAATATTAAAAAGAAATAAAGAAGGAGAAGAAAAGAAAGAAAAAAGAAAGTTGGAAGAAGTAAGAAAAAAAGTATTCTAAAACGGAGAATAAAGAAAGAAGAGATAATAGCGACAAGAAAGAAAGAAAGAAAGAAAGAAAGAATTGACCGAAAAGAAGTAAGAAATAAAAACGGAGAACAAAAGAAGAAGAGCATAAGATGCATAAGAAAAAAGAAAGAAAAAAGAAAGAAAGAAAGAAAGAATTGACGAAAAGAAGAAGAATAAAATATTTCAAAAAAGAGAAAAAAGGACAGGGGATACAGAAAGAAAGAAAATACATGGATGTGTAAAATGAAATCAAAGGAGAATGACACCATCCAGACGACAATGTAAATCAGCAGAATACTCAGAAGATCCTGTAGACCCGAGAGACTTGTTGTGCAAGACCATCCTTACGCTTGTGAAAAACCACAAGAGAAATACTAACAGACAAAACTAGAAAACAGAAGAAGAAAAACAACTATACTATACTTTAACCGACAAACTAAGGAAACTAAATTAATATTATCAAAACAAGTTAAGAAAGGAAACTTCCAAAAGAGAAACTGAATCTTTCATAATTTTCACACATAAATAATCCATAAAACCAATTATATCAAAGTAAATATAGATAATACGCAACAGTTATATCAAAGATATTAGAACAGATATGAGACGGCCAAAATAAGTGACGGTGATTACCCAATTGGTTGACACTTGGAACGTCCCCAAAAGCTTGGAAATGAGACAAGTATTTGAAAAGGATGAGATTATACTGACCACCATGCGTTTAAGATCTATTAGAAGAATATGAGAAAAAGTCCTGGAATCTGAAAACTTCTGTCATTCAACTCCAGTGAAAACCACCCCTATGGTGGCTTTAGAATATACCGATCTCCAACATCTGCAAGAGTAATACTCCCACTTAATGGTCCACTGTGGCGCGGGTGGCGACCCATGCTGCTTAAGAATGGAAACCCTGGGTGAGCACTATGACATGCCAAAACTCCAATTTGAGCCTAACTTATGCAAGACGGCGATCGCACAGATCCCTCCGATCATCGGCTATAAGCCTAGCACCTATCATCATATTTCATATGCAAAAGCCCAAAACCATTTTTTATCAGTATAGTGTAGAACGTGTAGTCTTAATAGCCTCTTAAACTCTATTGATGCGTGAATCCAATCCAATTGTGAGTTTCCGTCATCAGAATACACTCCTCCAATCTACCTCTGTATACCTTGAGGTTCTTATCTGTGGGTAAATAGAAAATATTTAAAAAATGTTTGTAAAAATTGAATTTGTAAAAAATTGAGCACCCAGAAGAATAGAAAAAACAAAACGCTCTTCGATAAAATAACCCACCAATGTACATACCATAAAATCCAACCAACCAAACCAACCAACCAGTGAAAGACGACCAAAGTTAAAACTGAGTGATAATTACAAGGATGGAAATAGATCTTAAAGTTACGGAACAATAATACTTATTACTTAAAAACTTTTCTATTTTTTTTTAAATCATTTCCTTCTTTCTTTACTTTTTTTCATTCCTGTTTATTTCTTATCAATTTTTATTATAAATTTCTCTTTCTCTTTACAGTTCTTGTTCATTGGGAAATAAAGAACGAAAAATAATATAAAATAACTAGAAAAAAAAAGAATGAAAGAGAAAATAAGGAAGAAGATTTCAAATCAAGAGAAAGAGAGAAGAAAAAAAAATAAAAATGATAAGAACGTAAAGAGAAGAAAAATTAGAAGAAAAATTGAGAAAAATAAAACAGGAATAAAAAAAAAAAAGAAGGAAATTTTTTTTTTTAAACTGAAAATATTTATAAGTAAATAATTCTGCCAAAGAAATAGAAGAAAAAAAATCAATTCACATACAGTTCCTTTTTCATTCATTTAAAAAAAAAATTTCTTTCTTTTTTCTTTCTTTCTTTCTTCTTTCTTCTCTACTTCTTCTCGCTTCTTCATTCTTTCTGTTTCTCTAGTTATTTTAATATCTACTTTTCGTCTTTATTTCCCAATGAACAAAACTGTAAAGAGAAAGAAAAAATTATAATAAAAATTATAAGAAAATAAAACAGGAATTGAAAAAAAAGTAAAGAAAGAAGAAATGATTAAAAAAAATAGAAAAATATTAATAAGTTAAATACAGTATATGTTCCGTAACTTTAAATCTATTTCATCCTGTAATTTCTCACTCCATGTTAACTTAAACGTCTTTCACTGGTTGCTTGTTGTTGTTGATTGATGTCAACCCTTTGGTTATTTTATACCGAAGACGTTGTTTATTCATTCTCATTGCTCAATTTTTTACAAAATTCAATTTTAAAACCATTTTTTAAATACATTTTCTATTTAACCCCACAGATAAAACAACATACACAGCCAAGCGTCAGATTGAGACGGAGTTAATTCTATGAAGAATACTCCACAATGAATTGGAACTTCACCATCAAAATAATGTTAAAGGATATTAAGACCCTCACCCACCGCATTCTAGCACATATATGATAAAAATCGTGGGGCTGCCATAAAGAACAATATGATATAATGCTAGGCGATAGCCGAATGATCGAGGGATCCTGTCAATCGCCCGTCTTGCCCTAAAGTTAGGCTCAAATTGGAGTGTTGCATTCAAGACTGCTCAGCCACCAGTTCCATCTAAGCACTGGTCGCCACCCGCTGCAACAGTGGACCCATTAATGGGAGTATTACCTCTCTCAATTCCAGTCGTATATTCTAAAGCCCCAACCCAACCAGGTGTCTTCACTGGCTGTCTGAATGACAAGCAAGCTTCCAGATCTTCCATGACTTTTCTCAGTATTCAATAGATCTTAACAACCTTGTCAGCATACTCTCCATCTTTTCAAATCCCCTTGTCTCATTTCCAAGCTGTTGGGACCCTTCCAAGTCCTCCAAACAACAATTGGTATCACCTTCACCTCATTTCAGTCTCATATCTGTCTCTACATAACCTACATTATATACTGTATTCAGATCTATATTTACTTTAATAATGTCTATGCATATAGTTGTCCTGAAATATGAAGATCAGTTTCTCTTTTGAAGTTCCTTACTAACCTTGTTTTTATATATAATAAATTTAGTTCCTTATTGTCGGTTAAATATANAATGAGAGATAAAAGAAAGAAGGCAAAGAAAAATATTAAAAAGAAGAACGAACAAAAGAACGAGAAAGAGAGGCAAAAGAAAAACAAGAAGAAAAAGAAAAAGAATGAAAAAGAAGGAGAGTACTAACAGATACGGAAAAAAGGAGAAAGCAAAACGATTGAAAGAATGAGAAGAAAGACAAACGAAAAAAAAAAGCAAAGGAAGAAAGGATAAAATAAAGAGAGGAAAGAGAAAGAGAAAGAAAACAAAAGAAAGAAGGCCAGAGAGAAAAAGGAAAGTAAAGCAAAGAAAGTGATGAAAGAAAAGGAAGAAAGAGAAAAAGATTGAAGAAAAGAAAAAGAAGATCGTATAAGATGAAAGGATAAGAAAAAAAGGTATCACGAAGGAAAAGAGAAAGAAAGAAAGAAAGAAAGAAAAAAGAAAAAAAAAGAAAAGCAATGAAGAAGAAGAAAGAAGCATGAAATAAAAGAGAAAAGCAAAAGAAAGAAATCATGAAAGAAGAAAAGAAAGCAAAAGAAAGAAAGCGTGAAAGAAGAAAAAAAGCGTGAAA
>CM042165.1:38682963-38687963 GCA_023376005.1 Doryteuthis pealeii | reverse complement strand
TTCTCCTAGACTGGTTGCCTTTCTAAATAACCCATTCTGTACTTCTAATAACCTATAGTTGGTTTGTAAAAGATGAATCCATGCATCTCCAAGTTGCATTAGGGCAAATTGACCTCGGGTCTCAAAATTCAATTCCTCCGGGTATAACCGTTACGCAACCCTGGGAGAGTAATATTGTATTGAAAAACATATCTAGAAGGGAGTGCTTATTCCCACCAATATCCCTTCAACTTACTTGCTTCTAACGATAGAACAAGAAATATAGTATTTCTCTGGATGTTTTAAATGAGGCTTGGTAATTTATTTGTTTGTTTTATTTTGTTTTACGGCATATCAACCTCAGTGGAGAATTTAATTCCAACTAAGTTTTGAAATAAATTCATTCTTAATGAATACTCAATTTGTTTATAAACTTGTTTTTCTATTTAACCCATAGATGGGACCATAACAGGTACTACCATTTCGGGTCAGGGTGATGAACGGGTGCTCCACATTCCCCACGCATCCAGAACTGGAACCTCACCATCAGTTAGAGTTTAACGTCATACCAAAGACACGAAGACCTTTAGTCACAGCCTTCTAGCAACAGTATGATAAAAAGGGTTGGGGCTTGCCATAAGGCCAATAGGGTTGGGTCAGTCATATAGGTGCTAGGGCTTTGCGTGACCTGCCGATTGATCGGAGGGGGCCTCTGCGACCGCCCGTGTAGCCTACGTAACGGTCTAAGTGGAGTTTTGCATGACATGGACTGTTCATCCACCAGGTTTCCGTTCTGAAGCACCACGGGTCGCCACCACCACGCTCAACAGGTAGACCCATTTCGGGAGGGGTCTTACCCCTCTGCAGAAGTGCAGTCGGTGTCTTCTAAAACCCCAGCCACAGGGCTGTTGATAATTTGTATTATTTGTATTATTCGGATTATTTTCCTCATTGTTATCTACACAACCTTTCGGCCGATGTGCCCTGCAGCTTTCTTCGGGTGTTTCTTGTCGAACGTTGAACACATGGCGCAACGGATATAACGGTTGAATTAATACAGTTCCAAGTGACAATCATCTCCAGGTCATAGGTTCAATCTGGCCAAGCACGATAATAACATAGAATAATTAATACAGCTTAACACTGGTACCTGATCATGGTTAATGGAATGAGAACAGTGTACCCCCATTGATTGACTAAAGGGTTCAGTTCGAAGTTCCGTAAAGGCTCCTGATTATGACATGAAGGCTCCCGAGTTCGAAGAGAAATACCTAAAGAAGGTCTGAGGGCACATCGGCCGAAACTTGTGTAGATAACAATAGATATGAGAACAATAGTTCGAATGATCAAAATAATACTAGAAATATAGTATTCTGAATATTGTAGGTATTTACCCAACCCGTTCGTCACTGGTAGGACGCCACTATGAAGCATCCAGCGAGTATCAAACTCGCTTTTCAGTTGTAATGGATCTGCGAGACTAGCTTGCTAAATATTACAGCACGATAGGACGCCATTAGTAGGTATTTACACAACCCGTTCGCCACTGGCTGACCTGGAAGTGGACCTGGAAGTGGACCTGGAAGTGTGACACAAGGTCGCAACTACGGGGCATCCAGCGAAAATCGAATATTTCTCGCGGCTCAAATACCCTTTGGAAAGATAGACATTGACCCCACTTGTTCGCCACGGTTATCATGGTCGCAAGTATTGGAATTGAACTCGCTATTCTGTAGTAATGGATCTACGAGACTAGCTTGTTAACCATTACACAAGGATTGGACGCCTAGTATTTTGATTTTTTTTTTCAGATAAAATCAGTTATGGTCATATTTTGGACCAGTGCGTTTGTTTTAAAACTGTTACGATTTTAATGGCCATCCTTTAGGCTTCAAAAGAGCGCTTGTCCAGCGGAGATCCTTTGTGTTAAGCAGAGTGCGATCCTTAGTGAAGAATCCTTTGGTTGTTCCTTGCTGCTCCTCAGTCTTGCAAGTCCTTCGTCAATGATTGCAAATGAATGTCTCTCAGTATCAGTGATTAAGTAGTCATCCAACCACGTACTCGGGCTGTTGATTGGCTGAGATTTAAACCACGTGACCTCGCTTAGTCTATAAATTTAAGTGGTGTATTGCAGCACACCTTATATACCAAAATATTTTTTTTAAACTGGTTAATCTGTAATTGCTACACAGTGAGCTTCTCGTGCTCATTTCATATATAATCGGAATGATACTGTTCCGAATAGAAAATCTATACTGTTACTGTTATATAGTCATATATACCCACACCATAGGTCGGGTATATAATAGAGGAGAGAGACAGATAGATTAGAAATAGTACAAATGATAGGTAGTCTTATTTGATTACTCTGCTTACTGCTTGCTGATTCTACTTCTTCGTCTAAGTCATCTAACTCGTCGGCCACCATGTTCTTTGGGCTGACCTCTCTTCAGGACTTTCGACTGGGTTGATTTTATTTATTGTTTCTTCTTACAAGGCTGGGCTGGTCATTGTCTTTAATATTTGATTAATACCAAGACTTGGTTGTTTCTTATAATAAAGCTTTATTTTTCCCCAGCCCATGTTGATTCCGCCGCGGGTGAGATGGACTCTTTACAACAACGTCTACGCTCCTTGAAAGCTGTGTCAAATCTGAATAACTAAACTAAAACCTATTCCCACGCGTCTAATGCGCTTTCTACCGGAAGCGGAGGTTGGTATAATCTAAATATCAATCATAATTCCAAACGGGTATGGAAAACTCCCCACTTCCGCTTTTAATTCTAACGAATTTTATTTAAAATTCTAACTACAGATACGTCCATAAATGATGATTGCTCATAAATTATGTAACATTTTGGTTTGAAAATTCTATCTGGAATATCATCATTCCGAGGCAACATTAAAAGTGCAAGAAAGGCTCTCTGTCTAGCAATTACAGATTCTCAACGTTACAACTGCAAACGCTCAATGTGAACCGGTCCAAGCAATGATCGTAACGGATCTATATAATAATCTGGTGTTCGCACAAACTAGGACCGTTATCATCTTGCGACACCCTCTGGTTAAAAATGAGACCGTCCAAATAGTCCAAGATGAAATGCAAAAATCCAAATCCTAAATATCTGGTGTCACTTATCCGCCGAATTCTTATTTCTTATAAGTTTTTTCACCTCAGCTAAATAATCGACCATTCCGTTTTTATTATGAAGAAAGAAGGGGAATAAAAAGGACATGCCACACAGAAAGAAAGAAAGAAAGAAAGAAAGAAAGAAAGCGTGAGAGAGAGAGTTAAATCCAGATTATTATACTTTTTACATATTGAACTATTTCGCAATAACTCTTAAGTAAACATAGCAAACGTAATAATTAAATTATATGGTATATCCACATGTCCTATTCATATACAATTTTTTAAGGATAAGACATCAGCTAGATAGAGCTTCCATTGCAAATTGTCTTTGTTCACTTGCATGACAGTTTAAAATGTGGGAGGTATTTCTGACACACCCTGTATAATTAACCCCAGAAAAAATTCAAACAGAAAATGAGAATAAAATATAAAAATATAATGTTGATTTTTCGGACTCTTGTGCTCATCTTTATTGAGGTATGTAAAATCCCAATGTCCTGACCACTGTATACTCCGGTCTTCCTCAGATGTTTCCTATGTATCCGAGCATAGCAATGACTAAACTTTTATTATAATAAGGAATCTTTCTTGGACATTTATCTCCATCTCTATTGATAATTGAGATTCGGTCTCCATTCGTCTGTAACCGAAACTATGTCACTGCTTACGTCACAATACCGAAAATCGTATATACATAGAATAAAGAACAACTCTGTAATCAGTTTAAAAATACTTCTTTTTTCAGTAACAAGAGGTTAACTAAAAAGTTTACAAATAAATAGATACCTAAAATTTTGTCTAAGATTTATGTGTAAAATATTCAAAATATTTATTTGAATAACAATTAATCGATGCACGAATCATTTGGTTTTAAGGGAGATAGAGTTAAGTTTTTATTTCAAATTGTTTTATTTTATTTCATTTTATTTTATTTTACTTTTTATTTTTTTTACTCTTTTAATAAATTTTATGATTTTACTTACTTATGATACAAACCATCTGATATTCAATTTTTAACTCCTGCCCTCAGGCAATATCTTTCAAGAATTAATTTTTACACCGCCCAGAGGGCGTTTTTGTTTTGTTTTCCGCTAGTTTTACTTATGTATCGGGTCTCAAAAATACAAATACAAAAGGTTCACAATTAACTGTGTAAAAGATTCTTAGCATTTAAGGTTTCCTATTTCTGAAAATAAAAAATAAAATTAACGGGGCGAGCAAGTGCAATGGTTATCATTGTAACAAATTTATACGGTGACCAATGTTCAAACCTTGAACGAGGCTGTTTGCATTTCACATAGCGCTAATACCCTTGGGAAACGTATGCATTCTCCCTCAAGCTATGGGTAAATAGTAGAACAGACTGGGCTCTTTAAACTTGGTATGGCAACCGGTCTAGCAGACATAAAACTCTGGACTAAAACCTGTTATACTCCGCTTGAAAAGATTGATCTTGTGTCACATCCTACACGTGGGGAGGGGTTGATGAAAAATTCAAAAAAGAACTGTGCATATTTTTTCTCACATTGCATGTGTTGCAGATGGGATTTGTTTCTTTGTCAACAATTTTATTTTGTCATTCGATTGCCTTAGTAGTTGTAAACAACAAAGAGAGAGATCATCGGCATTGCACTCTTGGAAGACTATATAGTTCTTGTGTCCCTGGAGTTACAGCACCTCCTATGACTGTGAAGTCCAATGTTTGAAAAACATGCTCGTCCATAGATGTCGCATGTGAAGACATATGCACCTGTGAAAACTGAAATTAAAACAAACATTTGCATAAACACATGAAGGAAGGTACATACAGGTTCAAAGCAAAATCATTTACAAAAGAGACAAACAAATTTTATATGATTTTTGGATGTTTGTTTGTTTAGAAACGTTG
>CM042165.1:38652963-38677963 GCA_023376005.1 Doryteuthis pealeii | reverse complement strand
GAAGAGACAGATGCGACAAGAAAAAAGAAAGATAGAAAGAAAGAACGAAAGGAAGACCGGAAGGAATGAAGGAAGGAATTTAAAGTATTAAAAAAAAAAGAAGAAATAAAGAGGAAGAAAGAAAAAAGAAAGAAAGAAAGAAAGGTTGGAAGGAAGTAAGAAATAAAAGAAAGAAGAGATAGATGCGACAAGAAAGAAAGAAAGAAAGAAAGAAAGAAAGAAAGAAAGAAAGAAAGAAAGAAAGAAAGAATTGACGAAAAGAAGTAAGAAATAAAAGTATTGTTAAAACGGAGAATAAACGAAAGAAGAGATAGATGCGAAAAGAAAGAAAGAAAGAAAGAAAGAAAGAAAGAAAGAAAGAATTGACGAAAAGAAGTAAGAAATAAAAGTATTTTAAAAAAGAAGAAAGAAGGTACAGGTGCGATCAGAAAGAAAGAAAGAATATGGAGTGTAATAATTGGAAATCAAAGGAAGAATTGAGACCATCCAGACGACAGGATTGTTGAAATCAGCTAGAATACTCAGAAGAGTCCTGTAGACCCGAGGATACTTGTTGTGAAAGACCATCAGCTTACGCTGGTGTGAAAAACTCACAAGGAGTGAAATACTAACAGACAAAAACTAGAAAACAGAGAGAAGAAAAACAACTATACTATACTTTAACCGACAAAATAGGGAAACTAAATATAAGAATACCAAAACAAGGCTAAGTAAAGGAAACTTCAAAAGAGAAACTGAATCTTTCATAATTTCAGCACAAAATAATGCCATAAGAACCAATTATATCAAAGTAAATATAGATAATATGCAACAGTATAGCAAATGTAGGTTATGTAGAGACAGATATGAGACTGGCAAAATGAAGGTGACGGTGATACCAATTGTGCTTGGAGCACTTGGAACGGTCCCCAAAAGCTTGGAAATGAGACAAGGGGATTTGAAAAGGATGGAGAGTATACTGACCACAGCGTTGTTAAGATCTATTAGAATACTGAGAAAAGTCCTGGAGATCTGGAAAGACTTGCTGTCATTCAGACTCCAGTGAAAGACCAGCACTGTCGGTTGGGGCTTTAGAATATTGCACATCTGCAGAGAGGTAATACTCCCACTTAATGGGTCCACCTGTTGGCCGTGGGTGGCGACCCATGTGCTTAAGAATGGAAACCCTGATGGCTGAGCAGTCTATGACATGCAACACTCCAATTTGAGCCTAACTTAAGCAAGACGGGCGATCGCACAGGACCCCTCCGATCAATCGGCTATAAGCCTAGCACCTTATCAACCATATTGTTCTTATGGCAAGCCCCAACCATTTTTATCGTATATGTGCTAGAATGCGGTGGGTGAGGGTCTTAATATCCTCTTAAACTCTATTTGATGGTGAAGTTCCAATTCAATTGCGGAGTATTCCTTTATTAGAATTACACTCCGGTCCACTCTGACGCGGGGTGGTAGTACCTGTTAGGTTCTTATCTGTGGGGTTAAATAGAAAAATGTATTTAAAAAATTGTTTTAAAAATTGAATTTGTAAAAAATTGAGTACCATGAAGAATGACTAAAACAAAACGTTTTCGGTATAAAATAACCCAACAAGGGTTGACATACCATAAAATCAAACCAACCAACCAACCAACCAGTGAAAGACGACCAGTTAAAACTTGAGTGAGAAATTTGCAAGGATGGAAATAGATCTTAAAGTTACGGAACAATAATACTTATTTACTTATAAATACTTTTCTAGTTTTTTTTAATCATTTCCTTCTTTCTTTCTTTTTTTTTTAATTCCTGTTTTATTTCTTATCAATTTTTATTATAATTTCTTTCTTTCTCTTTACAGTTCTTGTTCATTGGGAAATAAAGAACGAAAAAGTAGATATTAAAAATAACTAGAAGAAGAAAAAAGAAAGAATGAAAGAAGAAAGAAAGAAGAAGTAGAAGAAAGAAAAAAAAAGAAAGAAAGAAAAAGAAATTATTTTTTTAAAAACGAAATGAAAAGGAACTGTATGTGAAATTGAATATTTTTTCTTTCTAATTTCTTTGCAGAAATTATTTACTTATAGATACTTTTCCAGTTTAAAAAAAAATCATTTCCTTCTTTTTTTTTATTCCTGTTTTATTTCTTCTCAATTTTTATTATAATTTCTTTCTTTCCCTTTACAGTTCTTATTCATTTCTTCTTATTTTTTTCCTTCTCTCTCTTCTCTTGACTTTGAAAACCTTCTTCCTTATTTTCTTTGATTCCTTGTAAGAGTTTTATTACTTGTAAAGTTTTGATTGGTTAGATTGCTATAAACTTCCTTGTTTTTTTGTTTGTTGCTGTTTTTTTTTTGTTTTTTTGTTTTTTTGTAAAAAAAAAAAATACTGCAAATTAATTAGCCCCTCAAAAGTTGAAAGGATTTCTTTTTGGTACTTAGGGAAAAAAAACTTTTAGTTACTTCTGTAATAAAGTTATTGACATTTCACAGGTGCGTCTATTAACAAAAATTTCCATTTTTAATGTATTCTGCCTCCATTCTCTCCCTTACTTCACGTTGGTATGTTTCACCCTTTCTTTCTTCTAATTAATATTCTCCCTCTCTCTCTTTTGTCTCTTCTTTCCCCTCTACCCCTCTTTCTGTCTCCATCTCACTCTTTTTCTTTCTTTCTCTCTCTCTCTCTCTATCTCTCCCTTTCTCTCTCTATATATATGTATTTATTACACACACACGACACTTACTTATTTTCTCTTTCCTATCCCCTCTCTCTGGTTTCTTTTTTAATTCCCCCCCTCTCTCTCTCTCTCTTCTCTCTCTCTCTCTCTCTCTCTCTCTCTCTCTCTCTCTCTCTCTGTTTCTATCGCTCTCTCTCAACACTTTTTCTCTTTCCTATTCTTCTATCTCTGGCTTCTTCCTTTCTCTTTTTCTCTTTCTCTCCCTCTCTCTGTCTCTCTTTCTCTCTCTCTCTCTCCCTCTCTCTTTCTCTCTGTATCTCTTTTTCTCTCTAAATACTTTTCTCTTTCCTATTCCCCTATCTCTGGCTTCTCCCTTTCTCTCTTTTATTTCAAAACTTTATCGGCATTAAATAACACACTGAGGTGGATATGCCGTAAAACAAAACAAAACAAAACCAAACCATCTTTATCTACTTATCAAATTTTAGAAAGCTTTTCTATTGTCTCCTCTTTATATACTATTTTGATATATCTATCTATCTATCTTTTCATTATTCCTTATAATCGATATTTTATTATTTAAAGTAAATTCATTAAGTAAATTTATTTGTTTTAATCTAATTATAATTGCATCATACATAAACACACACACACACATATATATAAGGGACTTTAACTGATTTTCACCGTTAGTGTAAAGCGAAACTCGTCTGTTATTTACGGATTTGAGTTCTCGAGTGATTGTAACATATATATATACCGATGTATGTATTCATTAGTTGAAAATCAGATTCTTATTGGCAGCTGAAGACGATTGAGGGGTGAAAGAGTCGGACTGATGAAAATCAAGTAAGGTTTCGCTCCCGGCTAGAAGTAGTTGCTAAGTCTAGCCACACTGATGAGATGTGAAACTTTGAAACACTGTGTCTGCGGATGACATATATATATATATATATATTATATATATATATATATATGATATCTCTCGAAATATTGGTATCCAGCTGTTTATATAAGTTGTCATTAGGCATCTGCGATTCAACTGGTGACCTCTTACAGCGTAAACAGTTATTTCAGTATATATATATATATATATATTATATTGTGTGTGTGTGTGTTGTGTGTGTGTGTGTGTGTGTGTGTGTAAAAGACTTGGCAGACAAAAATTTCAGTCAGGTTTCGATCCCGGCTAGAGGTAGCTGTTAATAGTAAAGCCACACTGATGAGAAGTAAGCTTCGAAACACGTGTATGTGGATAACTTATATATATATATATATATAATATATATAATATATATATATATATATATATGAAAGTAAACAAATAGTATGTTTGAGATGGCGATAGCCGACAATTTTTGTGAGAATATGTGCTTAATTGAAGTCATACCTAATTTTTAAAATTAATTAGTTGATAATTAATGAATTAGGCGTGCATATCTGTTTAAATGTAAGGCGTAAACAAATCGAGAAAAAGTCGATCTCTGTATGTACATTTCTTATATATATATATGTATACGCTCCCACTTGAGCACTGTAAGAGGGACATTAATTGAAATTTCACCGCTTGGCGTATAAGCTAAAACTCGACTGTTTACAGTCTAGAGTCCTCTGGTGTTAATAAAAATATTCCGCGCAGGGATGTATCAATTAATTGTTCAGTCAAAAACTGACAGCCGCTAATAGCCGCATGGGTAAGAGATTTGTCGGACGAAAATTCAGTCAGGTTTCGATCCCGGCTAGAGGTAGCTGTTAAAAGTAAAGCCACATTGATGAGAAGTAAACTTCGAAACACGTGTATGTGGATAACTAATATATATATATATATATATATATATATATATATATATATATCATGCCACGCTAGTAGCACAGATATCCATAACAATCTCTCACCAACTGTCCCCTATCATTTATTGCTTTTAGGAGGTCTTTACGCAGCATCCAGTATCTGCACAGAGCTGGTCAAGGTAGGTCTTTGCTAGACGACCCACACAGACGTGCCCGTGTGCTGGTTTCCACAGGAGAACATCACTTATGAGTTCGTCCTCGCTTCTCCACCAGTTTCCAGCATGTCTTGTTAGTCTCTCTCTCTCTCTCTCTCTCTGACTGAGTGATAGGGCGCAAGTGGCCGTACACCTGCTTTCTTGTAGGATGTTGTTTTATCGAATTGTTTAAGATTGCATGCGGCATTCTTGTGCAACTTCAATATAGCTTATTCCCTCGGGGCCTTGTTAGTGGTGCTGCCGTACAATAGCTCACTGATACGACTACGGCTCGGAAAAAATGTCGCTTGGGTAGGATATGATACAAGATCCATTTCTGAATTCAGAGTTTTTTCTTCTCAAGACTAAATGCCTAACCAAGTTTAAAGAGACCAGTTTTCTCTCGTCGCTTTCGTATTTAGTCATAGCTTGAGGGAGAATTGTTGGACTCATACCTTTCCCAATGTGAAATATAATCAGCCTCATCCAGAAGTTGAACTCGTCTTGCCGTGTCCATTTCCTACAACGGTAACCATTACACCACGCGCCTATACGAGTACAACTAGTATATATTCGTAACAGTCGGGCTCCACCACCACTACCCTGTTCGTTTCTCATTGTAAATGTTTTTTCTATGTTAAAAATTTTTCTTTTAAGTTTATTTTTTCGGCTGGAAAATTTTATTTTAAAACTTTGAATACAGAAGTGGCCATTGTTTGTTTGTTTGTTATTGTTGTTCTTTTGGTTGTTTGTTTTTGTTTTTTTAATTTAAAAATTGGACCCTTTCCCTTTTCTCAGTTCGGGATATATTATATATATTTTTTTTTTTCGAATTTGGTTTAAGCTAACACCTGGGTAGTAATCAATGATTGATCAATAAATTTTTTCACGCCCAAAAATATTCTCCGATTTTTCGGGTCAGCATCTTTATTTTATTTTCGTATTCATTTTCAAAATATTAACCTGTATTACTTTCTTGTTAAATACTAGATTGACCGATTCTTTTATTTGGCATGTACTATTTTCGATAATCGATAGATAGCCTATTAATTATGTACGGTAAGTGTAGGTCGGTTAGATTTGTGATTTTACGGCATGCCAACACTTGCTGGGTTATTTTATGCCGAAAACGTTTTGTTTTATTTATTCTTGATGGGTATTCAGCATTTTTATTTGAAGTCAATTTTTTTTATTAAACACATTTTTTAACTTATTTTTTCTATTCAACCCATGGATATATGACTGAGCAGTCCGTGACATGCTACACTCCACTTTGATCCTAACTTAGTATAGACGTGCAATCGGAGAAGCCTCCTGTGATCAATCGTCTGGTCACGTTATGTCCTAGCACTTATATGATTGTCCCAACCATACTGTTGGCATACCCACAATCCTTTTTATCATATATGTGCTAAAAGGCGTTGTCTGAGGGTCTCCGTGTCCTGGGTTTGACGTTTAAGTCTATCTGATTGGGAAATTCCAATTCTGGAGCTATGGGAAAGTGTAGAGAACCCCTTCATCATCATTACTCCCAGGTCCACTTTGACTTGGAGTGGTAGTACCTGTTAGGGTCATATCTATGGGTTACATAGAAAAATGTGTTGAAAATTTGACTTTTTAGAAAATTGAGTACCCATTAAGAACGAATACAACAAAAACGTCTTCGGTATAAAATGACCCAAATGAGTTGACTGCCATAAAATCCAACCAACCAACCAACCAACCAGCCAACCAACCAACTTAAGCTGCATCTAATGGTGGAGTTCCTATACTGGAGCTCGGGAGTGTGAAGAGTTCCTCGATTTTTTCTTGTTCATTTTTATTCGATGCTTTGCCAGAAAGTGCACCATGAAACAACAGTCATTGTTGGAATTGCAATTCTGGTTTCATGTTCTAGGCACCCTAGGCCCTTAAAGACATGGACGCAGACATGGACGCGAAGATAACAGAAAGACAAAGAATCGAAGTCTTCAATGTTACAGAACGAGAACCTATCATCCGAGTAACTAACAAAGCGAATGTCACCCGCTGCTCTCTCTCTCTCTCTCTCTCTCTCTCTCTCTATATAATATATATATATATTATATATATATATATATATTCTTTTCCCTCTCAATCCAAATGTTTAATTCTCATTGTAACCTCCCTGCCCCCTCCTCTCTCTCTCTCTCTCTCTCTCTCTCTCTCTCTCTCTCTCTCTCTCTCTCTCTCTCTCTCTCTCTCTCTGTGTTCTTTTTCCCTCTCAATCCAAATGTTTAATTCTCATTGTAATCCCTCCCCCTCTCCTCTCTCTCTCTCTCTCTCTCTCTCTCTCTCTCTCTCTCCTCTCTCTCTCTCTCTCTCTCTCGTTGTGTGTTTTGTTTTTGTCCCTCTCAATCCAAATGTTTAATTCTCATTGTAACCCCTCCCTGCCCCCCCTCTCTCTCTCTCTCTCTTCTCTCTCTCTCTCTCTCTCCTCTCTCTCTCTCTCTCTCTCTCAAGATTGGATCAAGCTAAAATTCAATATTATTTCGCGTTCATCTTTGCTCAGCTTGAGACGCCTACACTTCGATCACCAATCGATCTGATCAGAAGACCTGACCCCCGGGCGAGAACTGGAATAGATACATTTGGAAGGCCCCAAGAGATTCTTTTTTCGTTGTGACGGCCGGGATGATACTAAGAGGGAGAGAGACAGACACAGAGAGAGAGAGAGGGGGAGAGGAGAGAGAGAGAAAGATATAGAAAGAGAGAAAGAGTGCGAGAGAGATGATAGGATTTGATCTCGTATGTTGGATAGAAAATATCATAGAAATATGAGAAAATCAAGAAGCGTTGTCAGTCAACACCTTGACAGAGTTTGATCCATCGATCAATGTCAGCAATAAGTAGGATTAATTGATTTTTGTTGGTTTTGTTTCGATTCTATGATTGGATATTTGTCCATTGCGTTTTTTTTCTTCTGGTGTTTAAAGGTATCAGTCTTTTTTATTCTTTCGGCGGGAAAAACAAAACATGAAAAGGAATGTCTTTGAGAATGTAGTCAGAATTGGTAGATTAAATGTCAAATGTCTCGCGTCTTTGTTGATAATGAAACTTTCAAGAAAACGGGTATCCAACCAATGGTTAAAAGACATACGGGTGTTTTGTTTTCTGTTGTTTTTTTTTTTTTTGTTTTTTTTTAATTTTCACAGATATCAGCTTGTACATTTCTTTATTTGCAAACTGAATTATCTGGGTTTTTTCCACACCGTTAGAGTTTATCTATCTATCTATCTATCTATCTATCTATCTATCTATATCTATATCTATATCTATATCTATCTATCTATCTATCTATCTATCTCTCTCTCTTTCTCTCTCTCTCTCTATATATATATATATATATATATATAGGGTGGATGTAGTAGAATCCGACAGTATGAGGTAGGTAAAAGGATAGTGAACATGAAATGATAACTTAAAACAAATCTAAGCGTTGAAACGTTTCGTCCGATGTACGGACATCCTCAGATTTGTTTTAAGTTATCATTTCTGTTCACTATCCTTTTACCTACCTCATATATATATTATATATATATATATATATATATATATATTATATATATATATATATAATTTTAAAAAATGTCGTAAAAAACAGATAATTCAAAAACAGATATATACTAGAAAAAACGTGACCCGTTGGGCCACCCATTGAGCTCGGCTTAGTTTGTTGAAAAAATCACAGGATAATACTATTTCGTCAATTTAAGAGTTAAAAGATTAAATGATTGTTGACGAGCAATATGGGATTATCTAAAAGGTACTTGCTTAAAAAGTAATTGTTGTACAATTCTGTGATTCAAACTTTAAAACAATCTAGCTAAAAGTTAATTTCTTAAAATTGTATCTTGTTAGGGTTAGGTTTTGAGTTAGAATTAAGGTTACAATTTTATGTTTTAACAATTGATAGTGGAAAATGCCATTTTTCCACTTTGGAAAAAATTAGTGATAGTCAAATTTACCTTTATCATTTCCTTTATTTTTTTTTTAAATTTGTAAAAATTCACATGTTTGATCACAAAGTCATTAACGGTATCTATATTTTTTTAGGTTCTGTCAAGTGTTAACTCGCTTTTATTTTAAAAACGAATTGAAATTAATTAAATTGATTTTTCAAGGTCAAATGTTTGTCCAAGTCGAAAAGTAGTAACATCAGTAAAAAAAAAAAAAAATTTTTTTTTTAATTAAAAAAGCAAAATGATATTACACATGTAATTTATTTTTAATACATTTTAAACTGTTTTTCGGTCAATTTTGCTCAAATATATCGTAAATAAGGCCGTAAACGCTGTCTAAGATGACGTAAAATCCCTATTTTTCAAAATAACCCCCCTCCCGATTGAAAAAAATTACCAAAAATCAGAGATATATCCGATTCTAATGACATTTTCAGTGTTGATTTATCAATGAATGAATTTTATAATGCATGAGTTATTTTATTTCAAAACTTTCTGATAATTAGGTATTTTTGCTATGGTAAATTAGTATATAAATTCATTTAATATATGAAACGCCTAATTTTAAGTTTTAGATTTCATATTTATAGTTTATTATTGTCATCCTATATTTTTTGTAGAAAAACAATGCAAAATTTACCCCCCTTTTAAACAGAACAAATATCGATGTATATTTTGTTCTTTTATAAGATAATAGCCAATTAAATAATTATTGAAAAGAGTGAATAAAAGATCGCCAAAAATTATTTTTTAGTCTTTATTTTACATTTTATCTTCCGATTTTCGGTACTTATTTTCTACCAGGATAGCTCCTATAATTTTTTTCTTCTATTGAAACCTTCAGTCTTTTGGCTTTTTATTTATACAGTAATTAGTTTCAACTTTATGTAAGCCCACCGATATTTTGTGCCCCAAAATTAAGGGGGGGGCCAAGTTAATTGACCTAAAAAAATCAGAAAGTTTTGAAATATAATAACTTATGCATTATAAAATTCATTCATTGATAAATCAACACTGAAAATTTCATTAAAATCGGATTATTCCTTGATTTTTTTTTATCATTTATCTTGTAAAATACATTTTTTACGGCAACTTTGGCAGTGCTAATACTTTTCATTTAGAAGAATTTTTGTACCTTTATCCTTCACAAAATATCAATATAAATGAATATAAATAAACTTTTGTGTTAAATCTGTGTTGTTATTTTAACATTCATAATAAAAAATATTTACAGGGCCGGTAAAATAAGAATTAAAGTAGGTTTCTATTTCATCTAAATAGCCTCTTCCTAAATTTTTACTATCAATTATTTGATTCGTTTTCCCTTTTGACACTATAATTTTTTTTAAATTAATAATTAAAGTAATTTTTAAAAAATCTATTTCAAAACATGACATCAATTCTATTATTTTTTTTTTTTTACAACCAAGAAAAGAAAGTCACATTGTGTACGAATCTTATTTTCATTTTTTTAGAAATCAAACAATTATCTTATGTTTCCCCTCCCTCGATAAATCTTTAGTAGATTTTTGAGCTTTGTAAATTGAAAGTTTAGTAAAAAAAAAAATTTAAAAAAAATTTAAATTTGATTATTAAAACAAATCACGTAAATTTCTTGTTCTATATTCACTGTCTTTAAGGCGGATCACACGAAAACTTGCCAACTAATCATTCAATTTTAATAAAATTTTCGGTATTGAGTTATAGATAAAAAGGCTAAGTATGTTTAGATCATTTGCAAAGTGAAAGAAATCTTTTAAAAATAAATACGACCGTAGAATTAAAAAAACAACAACATTAATCTTCTCTCTAGGTGTAGAGAGAGAGAGAGAGAGAGAGAGAGAGAGAGATTTCCCTTTAAGTGTATGTCATAACATCAGCTGTCATTGCATTGTCTGCTGGAAAGGGAAGTTAAATTTCCCTCTCTCATACACACATACATTGATGCTCATAGAGAAAGTAAAACATATACCGAGTAGGTATTCAAAATATAGAGAGGGAGGGGGAAGAAACAGGTAGGAGGTAAAGTGAGAGAATGGTGGAAAAAAGTCTTAGAGAACCAAAAGTTGGTTCGCTCAGCTTTAGTAATATATATATATATATATATATATATATATATATATATATTATATAATACCCTTGGGAAAGGTATGAATCCATATATTCTCCTCCAGCTATGGTTAAATAGTAGGCATACTGGCCCTTCAGCCTTGGGTAGGTAACCAGTCTAGGAGATGGATAACTCTGAATTCAAAATTCCTGAGGTCGGTCGTTGATTGGTTTGTGCAACCTTGATGCACCAATTCTTTCCTATCGACTGTGCCAAAAAGTGTGGATGGTCCAACACAAGCCTTCACCACTATAAACAAATCACTGTGTGGACGTTCGTTGAATGAATAGTCATACGTTGATCGACGGAGAGTCCATCATATATATATATATATAATATATATATAAATATATATATATATATATATTAGTTTTAAAGGGAACTCAACGAAACAAAAAGAAAGGAAACCCGAATGAGTCACATCTAAAATGTTCGGCGGAAAACAGCGAGTTAAGACAATGAATATTGGAAAGCGCTCAATTTAAACTTGTAGACCCACTTCAGGGAACCGAATCAGCGATAGAAATTAACTACCTAGGTGTCACCGAAAGGATCTTCAGGAAAATTCTAACAGGATTTGGTTGCAACAAACGGACACATTTACACAAGACGACTGGGAGAAATTTTCATAAATGTGGAGGTCGAAACCGGAACACTAGGCATGGTTAAGAAACTTAAATCCATTTTATATTCCGGATCTTTAATTTAACGATTTTAGAAGACTTTTTAGAATTGGTGTATGACGCAATAGCTAGGTAGCCAGTCTAGGGAAAGGAAGGAATTCAAACCTATTAAACTCCGCTCAAGAAATTGACCTTGTGTCACATCCTGCTCGCGCGGAGGCGTTGGTAAGTATATATAAACAAACCATTAACAAAAAGACAAATATAGTAACTTGCTTAGCAAATGAAATCTTGTCGGACTATTTATGCCCCACCAGGGACTTAGGAGATTAAAGGCTTGTCAGGCACAGCCGGCCGTTCGTGATACAATTTGTGCGATTGATTTAATGAAGGACGAATTGTATGATCGATTAATTGATTTTGTATAAGACATTTCATGCGAGAACTGTGTCACTGTCATCGTGTTATTCACACGAGATTTTGTCTATCTGCACTGGAATTATTACTATGAGGAGTGCTCTAAATTAGAAGCCTAAAAGATAGATGTATAGATATGAAAGGTTGATCTTAGATAGATAGATAGATAGATAGATTTTTTTAATGCACTCCTATAGTAATATAGAAAGGGGCGGTTTAGCTCATTCAGTAGAGCGTCCGCCAAGGAACCACAAGGATCCTGGTTCGACACCGGCCCTCACCAACTCAGCGTATGAGTAGCACAAGGATCTGTGTGGTAAAGTAAAGATCTGGTGATAGGTGTGGAGCTCCTCTTCAGACACAAAATAATCTCCTTGGTCTAGCGCTAGTGAAAAGGAGATAGACTCACTCGCTATCTGGCTGATACCGACTTTAGGCCACCCGAGGACTTTACTTTTTTATAGTAATACCCATCCCAATGCATTTTTATTAAATCAGTTATTTATTAAATTAATTATTTATTAATTTATTAAGTAATTATTAAATAATCAATTATTATTAATTACATTAATTATTATATCAAAACCCAATTCATTGAATTCCTGTAGAAAAACTTCTTCCATTGCATTTCTATATTAAAATCCTTTCTATTGCATTTCTATAGTAAAACCCTTTGTGATTCATATATATAGGAAAACCCTTTACAGTGACTTCTTATAATAAAACACTGTCCAATTTATTCTATAATATATAACACGGTGAGTTCTTTTTCTTGTCGTCACCTAATTTTTAACGAAAGAGGAAAAATGTAAAAGTCATATACTTGTTAGTTAAAGTAAATGGTTTCATTTAAAAGATAAAATCAAAATATGGTTAAATCGAACTTAACGGACCTAAATTCCACTATCGTATGTCATCCCACCGAAAGAAAAAAATACCAAAAATCAGGGCATTAACCGAAATTTTCAGATATATTAATGAATAAAAGATATAATGCACCAGTTATTTTATTTAAAAATTTTTACATTTTTTCAGTCAGTTAACTTTGAACCCCGCATCTTGAGGCGTATATAAAATTCTCAAAGAGCGTGGTTTAAAGTTAACTGACCAGAAAAATGTAAAAGTTCCCTTTTTTTTCTTTCCGCAGGGATGACATACGATGATGGACATTGTAGTCCGTTTGAGTTCGATTTAACCCAAATATTGTATAAATTTGATTTTACTCATTCGTGTTTACAGATACAAGCAAAGGTTGATGCAGGCCACTAATGTGAGATGTTTATCAAAACTCTTAAAAATCAAGGGGTAGACCTTTGGGGCTGGTGGAAAACACTGTCGTTAACCTTATCACAATTGCAGAACAGCGACAAAAGAGCCTCTAATATTTTAAAAATTCGTCCGGACGAGTACACGTATTCCAGGCGGCCATGGCCTCACTGAAATGAGAAATATTTGACACTAGAAGAAACAGATCTTGCCCCTTAGAGAAACAAACGATAAAAGAATTGATACATCCACTCTACATTACGAATTACTCAATGCTAATCATACCAACAAAACGCCAGCAAACTGTCATCTTCGTGCTCCTTACGCCCTTCTCCGCAATCCCATTATTCCCCTCTCGTTTATAAATAATAATAATAATAATAATAATAATAATAATTAATTAATAATCTGTGTATAACCAGTACACCCTGCTATGATGTAGCAAATTAGCACCGAATACAGAATAGACACCGCACTATGAGTTGGAAGTGATCCACTTGAATTATGACAAACATTAATTTACCCATACAACAAAATGGTATACCATAAACCAGAACCTGTTCTTGAGAACGAAACGCGTAAATTCTCTGAACCTTTGAAATAAAAACGTATCACCATACCTGCATTCCGAGACCACTACTCTCTCTCTCTCAAAAAACAGAAAGAAAGAACTTCTAAACTATGATTGCTCTCCCAGCAGTTTTGCAGGATCTGAAGCTAAGCGAAAATGAAAAAATGGTACAAATATCTGACCTGGTCACTGGAATAGCTCTCTCTATAGCTGTGTGTGTGTGGTATGGTGATAGATAATAGCTCCAAAGTGATGGAAAGGTTTGAAAAGTTTGTATAATACGAGGATATTGAAACCATTCACCACTGCACTGCTGCAATCTGCCAGAATACTCGAAGAGTCCTGGAGACCTGAGGGAGACTTGCTGTCACTCTGACTCCAGTGAAAGACTATCAGCTAGGCTGATGTGAAACTCAAAAGGAGTAAAAATAATATAATAATAATAATAATAAAATAATAATAATAATAATAATAATATTAATAATAGAAAAACACCTTTGTGCATTGTTATAGAAAAACACATTGCAAATTAAATCCTACAATAAATCAAACCCATTCAATGCATTTATATGTTGTATTTTCATAATACATTCTGGAATAATAAAAAAAACACTTTCCAATGAATTCATTAAATAGAACTGTAGTCTTATAGCCATTGTTGTCGTCGTATTCAGTAGCAATTCATACTATACAGAATTTTATTTACCCACACCACACACACACACACCTATATATATATATATATATATATATATATATATATATATATATTTCTCATACTTCTTTTATATATATATATATTATATTATATATATATATATATATATATTCAAACAATTTGTTGTGAAAATATACCAGAATCCAACGTTGTTTTGAGATTTTTATTTTCCTTTCAATCTTTATAACAATTTCTGAATCGTGGCATCTTGAAAAGATTTATAAAACATACGAAAGAGTAAACATTTGTATTTCGCAAGATACTTTCGGTTCTCTCTTGATCCATTATCAAGGATGTTAAAACAGTTATTTCATTTGTCTAAATTTCTCTAAGCTGCCATTGTCTTTATCAATTCACTAAGGTGACCGTAATAATTCTGGCGGTTTATTGTGAGAACCTGAATAACAATTTTAAAACATATGTGACGTGCATACAAACGTGATTTAGAAAAGATGTTGTATTTATTTAACCTTTAAGATATTATCGCCTCTTTCCTAAGTAATCTTATTATAATGGAGATTGTTGTGTTTTTCTGTCTGTAACCGAAACTATATTACTACTCAAGACACAATTCCCTCTAGTTATTAACGTCACATTCTCCATAATTTTATTTTTCATCTAAACCTCAATTATCAATAAATTGTTTCTAACATTATTGTCCTTATCTACAAACTAATAACATGCAAATTAATTATATTACAACAAATAGCGGTTTACATGTTAACGGTAAGGCAAATTTGCATATGATATTAAAATTTGATTTTGATAATATGTGCTAGTATTATTGATTTCTATTGTTTTGGTTTTATCTTAATGACATGAGTAAAAAATCCCGGAGATAATCTTAAAGAAATCAATTAACTATAAGAAATAACTGAAATTTTATTCTTTACTTCATTTAAACTAAATAACTAAATTAGGAAAATTTTAGCTATGAAAGACGGGGTGTGAAAGAGTAAATTTCAGTTGTCTATATTTCGATTATACCCCCTCTGTTTCAAATATTTTTATCTGCATTACTATTTAGTCCTTAGGCTTTCCAATTTAAGATAAATTTTATTACAAGTAGAGCGACTTTAATTGACTTTCACCGCTAGCATAATAAATCAAGGCTCATCTATAATTTACAGATTTGAGCCCTCTGGTGATCGTAATATATAGACCGATTTATGTATTTATCAGTTAAAACAACCGCTCCTAACTGGAAGCTGCCGACGCGGGAGGTTGAACCGGCGTTGATGAAAAGTCAGTCGGTTTCGCTCCGGCCAGAAGTAGTGATTTGGGTCTAGCCACACTGAAGAGACGTGAAACGTCGAAACACAGTGTCTGTGTGGACTGGGTGTGTATATATATAATAATATATATATATATATTATATAAATTATATATATATGCTTCAGATACATTCCAGAATTATCTACGGGTTCTGCTAGTATATAGTAAATGTAAAACCACTCGTTGTTCCTATTTCTACTTGTCGAGTATTATTTCTTCTCTCTCCTGGACAGCTATATTCGTCTTTGTTATTTCAGTATCAAAGTTACCCGGATTCGATATTACTGATTTCACAATGATTTTTTTTTCTTTGCCTTTTGGTAGGGGACAATGTAGGTCCCTGATGAGTTTATAATTAATCGATTTTGGATCTGTGTCCGATTCTTATTAATGAATGTCCAGGAAATTCCCCATCCTATCAGAACAGGATACACACATCTGAATCTAAGTTAGTGAGCCTCCAGGCGATGGGTGTTTCTTGCTGAAATGGCCAAGTGTGTTATTAGCCGACAAGAAGAAGAAATACAGGAAAGCAGTGCTATATTGACAAAGGTCTAGACGAATCAATGTCAAGCTGAAAGAAAATGTTGAACACGGCTCGATTCTTTTTGATCGGCGGTTTTTCTGGTGAAATACAGAATTGTGAGTGTGCTGGAATGACATGCTTTATTTATGTAAAACCATTTCTCAATGCAATTTACCTGTATATAAATCCCTTATCAACTATTCCTATCGCAAACTATTCTCCAATGACTATCCTTGTAAATCACCTTTCCAATGCATCCTATTGTAAAACCCTCTAGTGGTGAGTATAAAACCTTTCCAATGCATCTATGTTAAAACTATTTCTTAAGCATACGTATAAACCCTTTCGAATTCATCCGTACAATAAAACCCTTTCCAATGCATTCTCATAGTAAAACTATTTCTTAAGCGTACGTATAAACCCTTTCGAATTCATCCGTTTACAATAAAACCCTTTAATGCATTCTCATAGTAAAACCATTTCTTAAGCATACCTATTAAAACCCCTTTCGAATTCATCCGTATAATAAAACCCTTTCCAGTGCATTCTCTTAGTAAAACCATTTCTTAAGCATACCTATTTAAAACCCCTTTTGAATTCTCCGTACCAATAAAAACCTTTCCAATGCATTCTTATAGTTAAAGCCATTTCTAATAGATTTGTTATATTCGTTATTCTCTATATCTAAAAGATATACCCAGATATCCTATTATAACTCTTTCTCCATACATACTTACACCAGTATTCACTATTAGCTACTTCCTTCTAATAGGATGGTTAAAACCCCCTTGTATCCATTTCGATCTCTAGTTAAAAACCTTCCATTTCCTATGGATAAACCCTAATCCACCTATTCCCGGTATACGGAAAACTATTTCCATGACTTATCTCCTTCTTGCGTGTAAAACATTTTACATGCCCTCTATAGCAATCACTCATAGTAAATTCACTTTCAATCCATTTCTATACCTATAGTATAAATACCATTTTCAATTCATCATATATAAAACCATTCCATGCATTCCTATAGTAAGCATCCCCCATTATAGTAAAACCCTTATAGCAAAAACTTCCTAAACACCCTAATTACTTGTTCATTTGGAATTATGTGTACAAATTTCTCTTCATTGGCCATGTCGTATATTGATTTTGATTTACCTTGAGAACATCCATCGGCCTAAAGGGGCTCAAGTGATTGTAATTTTTAAAACAAATCCGAATCAAGAACATTGCATCATTTGTTTGAAAAGCACATTTTCGAAACTTATTGGCGTCATTAATTATCAGAACCTACATCTGAATGAAGGCATTCTTAGATTTAAAGAAAATATTATGTGTTAATGATATTCGAAAGACAAGCTGTATTACTGGAGGGAAAATAAACAATTAGGAATGCATTAGAAATGGTTTTACTATTGTAGGCATTAGAATGGTTTTCTATAGGAAGCTGCATTACAAATCGGTTTTTACTATAGGTAGGCATTAGAAGCCAATATAGTGAAACCATTTCTAATGCATTCCTATAGTAAAACCATATTCTCATGCCGCCTACCTTTAGTAACACACTTTCTAATGCCTACCTATATAGTAAAACTATTTCTAATGCCATTCCTTAGGTCAAAATCATTCTAGCATTCCTATAGTGAAACCATTCTAATGCATTCTAGGTGAACCATTTCTAATGTCATTCCTTATAGTAAAATCATTTCAAGTATTCCTAGTAAACATTTCTGCATTCCTATAGTAAACCATTTCTAGAAATTTTTAGAGCATGGTTTCACTATAGGATTACCATTGAAATGGTTTTACTAAGGAATGCCATTAGAAATGGTTTCACATAGGATTACATGCCGAAAATGGTTCTTACTATAGGAAAATGCATTGTACAATTGCTTTCAACTAGCGGATCAGTCATTGGAAATAATTATTTATACACGAACATCTATATTCTCGAACAGGCCGCTACTCTGCAGCATGCATCCTTTATACATGACAAAACGGCGCCTGTAATTCTTGGTTTTGGTGTTTCGCAAGTAAACTGTGGACGCGCTTGGTGCAATTGTTACTATCGTAGAATTAGACACTAGACTAGTTTCCATCGAGCTGTCTTGCATTTCCCGTAGCGCTAATACCCTTGGTTAGGTTGTGAATCTAATATTCTTCCTCTATGGGTCAATAGTAGAGACATACTGGGCTCTTAACCTTGGTTAGCACCAAGCCTCTAGGAGAAGGAAACTCTTAATTTCAATCTGGTAAACTCAATATAACTACAATAATCGACTGTTATCCCCTTGCAGAGTGGTAAGGCCCGTCCATCAAAGCCATCTTTGTAGAAGAACAAATAACTGGCGGAAACAATGAGTGCATACCTTCCCCAAGTATTAATCTGAAGGTGAATGTACAAGCGCATTTGGAGTTCGAATTTGCTTACTACACTCTTACAGTCCAATACATTAGTCTCTACACAACAGGACTCACCACCTTGTGTAAGGCTTAGCCAGCTAGCTCGCAAATTTATTAGAGCTGAATAGAGAGTTGTGATTCTAGCTGTGAATGCTCGATACTTCGGATCATGTGTCATATCTTACTTATGTGGGAACGGGTTCAGAACATACAGCATCAATATACCTGTTGGAAGCCTCAATCCTCTTGTGATGCCCTACCTCTGTCTCAGCATCCCCCTGCAAAGCTGGTTGGTTAAGCTCCAGCTACCTTTCTAGCACATATCTATAAAAGAGTATTAAAGATGTATGGTTGGGAAATCATGTAGTGCTAGGGCTAGATGTGACCAGCTGATTGATCGGAGAAGGCCGCTCCGACCGTACAGTGAACAGTAGTAGTAGAATTTAACTCCAGCTCGGGCTGGGATGCGGTTCATAACATTTCTATGAAGTAGTTCGTATATGGATAGCTAATGTGCATGGACTTGATATTGTTGTTAAGCGAGTTCGAACTCCAGTCGTGACATTGAGTTCATTTTAGGCTAATGCCGTGGAAAATGTATCTGTCTTATCCACGCGTGTAGAGTGGGTTAATAGTACACTACTGTTCTTCTACAAGTGGTTTGGCTTATCCTTGGTCCGTGTTTCATGTTTGTTTCGTTTTTACCATCATTCTCAGAGTTCAGTGCGGGTATTATACTGCCCCATCCGAAAGGGGCCTATTTGGAAATATCTCTCTCTCCACTTGTTCCTGTGCTTGTTTTTATGAGGGATAGCTCTGTGCGTAGTGGCTACGTGCTGGACTGCGCATTCTTGTTGCTTTGCGAGGCGTTATTTACGCCCCAGTCGACAGAGCTCACCTGGTTGGTAAATACCTACTTTAAAACCAACCAAGTATTGGACGATTTAGTAAATACCTACTGTTAAAAACCCAACTTTTCTGAATGAGAAACT
This sequence comes from Doryteuthis pealeii, assembly GCA_023376005.1. Classification (NCBI taxonomy): domain Eukaryota; kingdom Metazoa; phylum Mollusca; class Cephalopoda; order Myopsida; family Loliginidae; genus Doryteuthis; species Doryteuthis pealeii. The sequence continues at coordinate 38,658,447 of CM042165.1, read as the reverse complement.
ACCTACTGCCAAAACCAAACCAAACGTGTTGACCAGTTGCGGCAAATACCTCTGTTAAAACCAACCAACGTGTAGTACAGTGGCTAAATACCTACTGCAAAAACAACCAAACGTTGGACCAGGGGTAAAACTACCTGTAAAAACCCAACCAACGTGACAAGTTGCGGTAAATACCTACTCCAAAAACAAACCAACGTGTGTTTGGTAAATACTACTGTAAAACCCAACCAACGTTTGGTAAAATACCTACCCTGTAAACCAAACCAACCAAGTTGTGGGTAAAGTTGGACCCTACTCCAAAACAAACCAACGTGTTGGACAAGTTGGGTAAATACCTACTGTAAAACCCAACCAACGTGTTGGACAAGTTGGGTAAATACCTACTGTAAAACCCAACCAACGTGTTGGACAAGTTGGGTAAATACCTACTCCAAAAACAAACCAACGTGTTGACCAGTTGGCAATACCTACTTTAAAAACCAACCAACGTGTTGACAAGTTGGTAAATACCTACTGTAAAACCAACCAACGTGTTTGGACAAGTTGTAAACCTACTCCAAAACAACCAACGTGTTGGACCAGTTGTGGAAATACCTACTGTAAAACCCAACCAACGTGTTGGACAAGTTGGGTAAATACCTACTCCAAAAACAAACCAACGTGTTGGACCAGTTGGGCAAATACCTACTTTAAAAACCAACCAACGTTTTCAACGAGTTGGGCAAATACCTACTTTAAAAACCAACTAACGTGTTGGACGAATTGGGTAAATACTTACTATAAAAACCAACCGACGTTTTCAACGAGTTGGGTAAATACCTACTGTAAAAACCAACATACGTTTTGAACGTTTTGGGTAAATACCTACTGTAAAAACCAACCAACGTTTTGAACGATTTGGAAAAATACCTACTGTAAAAACCAACCAACGTGTTGGACGATTTGGGTTAATACCTACTGTAAAAACCAACCAACCAACCAGGTTCATGTTATAATTTTTTTCATGGTTACATTCTTTTGCAGCTGTAGTGTATTATGTTTTTTCTTAATAAAATAAAGACTAAAAGTCGCATTGCTTTAAATACATTTACGTTGGCCTACACTTATCAGAGTGACTGCTGCAAAAGGTATACTGCACTTGATAACATCTACAACTGCAACTTTATCTCAAAACGTTACAAAAACTGGCGCACTGAAGAGTGTTGAAGATTACATTGTATTTTTGTTTGTTTTGTTTTTTTATTTGCTGTTTGATTTTTCTTTTTTCTCTTTTCTGTTTTTGTCTTGTTTATTTTTATTTTTTCGTTTTTTATGGGTTTTTTTTTACTAGGAGGTCTTTTTATCTTTAAAAAATGATGCTTTTTTTATTTTATTCATTCATTTTTTTTTTCTTTTTCAGTTAAAGATATGAGCAAGGGTAACACATTTTCTGTTTTCAAGAATTCAGCCCGAGTTGTCGGTACGGCTTAGATATGTTTACTGTATCACACTGCTGAAGGATAAACCCCCCCCCCAAAAAAAAAATGGGGCATCCTAGGTATGACACTAAACTGCATATGCTTAAGGACGGAATCCTGCTGACCTGACCATGATTTGCAACATTCCACTTTTTTATGTTTTTGTTTTTTTTATTGGAGTTTTTTTAATTAAAAAATGTTTTTATTTCTTATTCTTTTTTTTCAGTTAAAATATTAAGATATGCGGAAGTTTAACACACATTTTTTATTTTCAAGAATTCAGCCCATTTGGAATATGAAGGTGAAAGTGATACCAATTATAGTTGGTGCACTCGAACGATTCCCAAAAATGTACAAACAGACTAGAGAACTGGAAATCAGAGAAGAATGGATTATCCAGACAACAGCATTGTTGAGCATCAGCTAAAATTACTCAAATAATCCTGGAGACCTGAGCATATTTGTTGTCATTCAACTCCAGTGAAAAATATCAGCTTACGCTGGTCGTTAAAACTCGCAAGGAGTGAATATATAATAAATTAATAATATAAATAATAATAATAATAACTAGCAAGACCTGTGGATATACCACAGTATGATAATTAGATTATTACAACGTTTGATATGCTTACTTAAGAGTATAATAATCTTGATTTAACTCTGTCTATCTGTCCTCTCTCTCTCTCTCTCTCTCTCTCTCTCTCTTCTCTTCTTCTTCTTCTTCTTCTTCTTCTTCTTCTTCTTCTCTTCTTTTCCTTCGTTTCATCTTTCATCTTTCATTATGTGAAAATCTCTCTTTTGGTAAATTTCATTTTGTGATGTGATGAGATTTATTGCCCAGCGCCTGAGGCGCCCCCCTTGAGAGGGAATGCCGAAGGGATCGACGCAATTTTTGTTCTTTCTCACCCATGAGCTTCGGCTTGTGAGTGGGCCCACGTTAAAGCGAGGCCTTGTGCCCAGCCCATACAAGTGGGGTATGAGGTAAATACCCTTACCTAATCCAACCGGCCTCGGCTGGGGGTCCAGTGTGCTTCGGCCACTGGACTGGTAGAGTACAATTAATAGCGTCGATCCCAGGGGCCATCCCCCCAGGCAACACCTGCCCCCTTGATTTAAAGGGGCAGGGCTGGGTTTATTGCCCAGCGCTTGAGGGGGAATGCCGACGGAATCGACGCAATGTTTATGCGCCTACGTAAAACGAGATCTTGTGTCCAGCCCTCATAAGTGGGATAAGCAGGCAAATACCCTTACCTATACACCCGGCCTCGGCTGGGGGTCCAGTGTGCTTCGGCCACTGGACCGGTAAAGTAAAATTAATAGCGTCGATCCCAGTAGCGCCCCCTTTGAAGGGAATGCCAACCGGGATCGACGCAATTTTTTATGTCTACCACCCATGAGCTTCGGCTTGTGGGTGGGCTACATAAAAATGTCCTTGTGTCAAGCCCTCATAAGTGGGGTGTGAGAGCAAATAACCTTTGTGGCACTCCTTAGGAGAGTACTATCAATGTGAGTGGAAAAAGTAACACCCCAAAAATGAGTGTCCTGGGTATGATGTTAAACCTCATCTAATGGTAAAGTTCCAATTCTAGAGCTCTGGGGAATTGGAAGCACACCTTCATCGTTATTACTCCCAGATCCACTCTGACCCAGAGTGGTAGTACCTGTTAGGATACCATTTATAAGTATATCGATCAAAAAAAAAATTGAATGCCCAACTAGAATAAATTAAACAAATCGTCTTCGACATAAACCCAACGATGGTTGACAAAAGACGTTTTGTTTTATTAATTTTTAATGGTACTCAATTTTTTAAAACACATTTTTTCTATTCAACATACTCAGGGTCAGATTATACCTGGGAGTAATGGTAAGGAAAGGGTACTCCACATTCCCCAGAGCTCCAGAATAGTAACTTCACCATCAGATAGTTTAATTTTATATCCAAGACATTAAAACCCTCAGCCACCGCCTTGTATCACATATAAGATGAAAGGGACAATCATATAGGCGCTAGGACTTAACGTGAACAGCCGATTGATCAGAGGGGACCCTTCCAAATCGGTCGTCTAGCCTAAGTTAGGGCCAAAGGGGAGTATTGCATGTAATGGACTGCTCAGCCACCAGGGTTACTTAAATATTACGGATGGCCAAACATGACAACGACGGACCGCATGGCGAGCGATTCTTATCCCTCTGCAGTGCTGCAGCCCGCTTGTATCTAGAGACCCAGCCGACGGGCCCGCCTTCCGGCGGACCACAGAGTAAAAATAAAGAAATTGAAAGTTCACTGGATCTCTGCTAGCCAATTAATCATACCACTGTAAACAGTCCCACAGTGGGACCCACCATCTGTGCAGGGTCACTACAACCAGTGAAACCAATCATTGCCACGTTCAGGTATCTCCTAGAACCAGTCTCCACCCCGTGCGTCGCCGCCAAACACAACGCCTAGAAGAACATGCCGGAAATCAAGAGAGATGGTAATCATCAACCCATCAGCTTGTTCAAAGTCAGCTAAGACAACACTTTAAGAACCTGGAGACACTGAGGAACTTGCTGTCTCACATTCATTTTGATACACGAACACTTAGAGCTACTGAACTACGCCAATGCGATAAACAACAACAACAACATACACAACAATACATAATTTTACAATACATACATTAATAATCAAATAAATAATGTTTCCAAATCTCCTTGGTTCTCCCGTCTTTCAAGAATTGCTTTTTCGCAGTCTTTTTTCTTTTATTATTTAAACTTGCTCTCCCACCCTCGCTTCCTGTCTTCCTGCCCCGGGGGTCGGATACGGTGCGGAATCTTTTCACTTTGATCTTTTATATTTCTTGCCTCATTTCCTAACGCTATTTCACCAAAGAAGCTCTCCTTCTTTTTTCTGTCTTATGTCTCTCGTTTCTCCTTTTTGTTTGCTTTTTTATTTTGTCTTCTTTCAACCTAATGACTTTCAGTTCCATGTCTTGTTCCTCCTCCACTTCATATACCAGTTCAATCTCCCTGTCTTGTTTTGCTTCCATTATTTCATTCTTCCTTATTCCATCTCTGTCGATTCATTATTTCATTCATTTACTGTCTCTTCATTTCTACCTTCTTCCCACACCCATTCTATCCAGTCGCTGTCACATCTAACTCAGATTTCCTTCTCCTCTTTTCTCTCTTCTTCTTGCTTCCTTCTTCTTCTTCTTTCTCTCTTCTCTTCTCTCTTTTCAACATACTTCTGTTTTTTATCCTATGCTTCCTTAGAACTATTGCATTCATTATTCTTCTATCTTCGTGCCCAAAACAATTTCTTCCTTCTTCTTCTTCTCTTCTTCTTCTATCTTCTTCCTTCTTTTTCCTTCCTTCTTTTCTTTCATCTTATTCTGCAATTATTATTCCGATTATTTATTATCACTCCACCTTCAGGAACACTTTCTCCTCGTCCCCACCATATGCTCTTGTTCTTGTTGTTGCTGCTAACTCGACATGCTATCTGCTCTCCTATTCATAGTCCTTCCCTCTCTGTATCTCTCTCATCCGAATCATCATTATCCTAACGCTTTCTTCCATTCACTATCTTTTCCTTACCTTCTCTCATCCCCTTTCTTTTAGTTCTTTTCTTCCTTTTTTACTTTCTACTTTTCCCTACTGCTTGTGGTTATTTTATCTTATCTATCCTTTCGATATTTATTCCTTCTATATTATCAATTACTCTTGCCATATCCGCTCAATTCCTGCACTTGTTCTTCTTCCTTTTTTTACGTATTACCCAGTTACCAACTCTACCTTCTCTCCGTTCTTCTCTCTCCTCTTGTTTGTCCTCACCGAATCTAGTACTGGCTTTCATCATTCATCATGCTATCATCATCCTACTCATCTCTCACCTATTATTCAATTTCCCTTTATTTCATTTACTCATTCTCCATTTTCCTTCATCATTCTACTCTCTCTCTCTCTCTCTCTCTCTCTCTCTCTCTCTCGTCTCTCGCTCGCTCATCATCTCTCGCTCTCATCTTGCTGATCTCTCTCC
>CM042165.1:38633972-38652863 GCA_023376005.1 Doryteuthis pealeii | reverse complement strand
TCAGCTATCTGAGCTGATACGACTTTAGAGCCACCCGCGTCGGACTTTACTATTTGTATATAGTAATAACGCCTGCCCATATGCCATTTTTATTAAATCGCTTATTTATTAAAAATTAATTATTTATTCGAATTATTAAGTATATGATTATAATTAATCAATTATTTTAATTTACATAATTATTATCATCAAAACCAATTCAGTGATATTTCCTTGTTTAGAAAAATTTCTTCCATGCATTGTCTATACTTTAAAATCCTTTCTTATTGCATTCGTCTTGATAAGTTAAAACGCCTTCTGTGTTCATATATAATAGGAAAACCCGTATTTACGTACTTCTTTATTAAATACACTGTCCAATTATTTCTATAATAATGACTCAGGTTGAGTTCTTTTTCTTGTCGTCACCTAATTTTAACGAAAAGAGTGAAAAATGTAAAGTTATACTTCTGTTAGTTAAAGTAAATGGTTTCTTTAAAAGATAAATCAATATTGTTAAATCGGAATCTTAACGGACCTAAAATGTCCACTATCGTCATTGTCATCCCACCGAAAGCAAAAAATACCGCAAAAATCAGGGCATTAACCGAAATTTTTCAGATATATTTAATGAATAAAACTTTATAATTGCACCTGTTATTTTATTTAAAACTTTTACATTTTTTTCAGGTCAGTTAACTTTGACCCCGCATCTTTGAGGCGTAATACAGATTCTCAAAGAGGCGTGGTTTAAAGTTTAACTGACCAGAAAAATGTAAAAGTTCTTTTTTTTTCTTTCGGCAGGGATGACATACGATGATGGAATTTAGGTCCGTTGAGTTCGATTTAACCCAAAATATTGTATAAATTTTGATTTTACTCATTGTGTTTACAGATACAGCAAAGGTTGATGCAGGCCCACTAATGTGAGATGTTTATCAAAACTCTTAAAAATCAAGGGGGTAGACTTATTTGGGAGGCTGGTGGAAAACACTGGTTAACCTTATCACAATTGCAGAACAGCGAAAAGAGGCTCTGAATATTTAAAAATTCCGTCGGACCGGAGCGCTAGAAGGAAGCTTGTCAGGCGGCCATGACAGTACAAAATTGCTGAAATGAGAAATATTTGACACTAGAAGAAACAGATCTTGCCGCTAAGAAAAACTCCGATAAAAGAATTGATACAGTCCACTCTACATTTACTGAATTACTCAATGCTAATTAGCATAGAACAAAACGCCAGACAAAGCTCCTCAATTGTGTCTTTTCTCTCTGACCTAATATGCAAAACATATTCCTCTCCGTTATAAATAATAATAATAATAATAATTAATATAATAATAATAATATAATAATATATAATTCATGAGACTGTAAACCAGGTACTCTGCGAATGTAGCAAATTAGCACAAAGGGAATACAAAACTAGACACGATTAGGTTGGGAAGGTGATCCACTTGGAATTATGCAAAAAAATTAATTTTGACCATACAACAAAATGGTATACGCATAAACCAGAATCTGTTCTGAGAACGAAACGCGTAAAATTCTCTGGAACTTTGAAATAAAAACGGATCACCTTATCCCAGCAAGAAGACCAGACTTAGTGTTGATAAACAAAAAAAGAAAGAAAGAACTGTTAACTGGTAGATTTTGCAGTTCCAGCAGATCACAGGGTTGAAGCTAAAGGAAAATGAAAAAAATGGACAAATATCTGGACCTTTGCCAGAGAACTGAAAAAGTTATGGAATATGAAAGTGAGTGATACCAATTGTAGTTGGTGAACTTGGAACGTCCCAAAAGGGATTGGAAAAGGGTTTGGAAGTTTGGATATCAGAGGAAGGATTGAAACCATTCAGAACACTGCACTGCTGCAATCTGCCAGAATACTCAGAAGAGTCCTGGAGACCTGAGGAGACTTGCTGTCACTCTGACTCCAGTGAAAGACTATCAGCTAATGCTGATGTGAAAACTCAAAAGGAGTAAATAATAATAATAATAATAATAATAATAATAATAATAATAATAATAATAATAATAATAATAATAGAAAAACACCTTTACTGTGCATTGTTATAGAAAAACACTTGCAAATTAAATCCTACAATAAATCAAACCCATTCAATGCATTTATATGTTGTAATTATTCATAATACATTCCTGTAATAATAAAAAAACAACTTTCCAATGAATTCATATAATAGAACTGTAGTCTTATTAGCCATTGTTGTCGTCGTATTCGTAGTAGCAATTCATACTATACAGAAATTTATTTACCCACACACACACACACACACAACATATATTTTATCTATATTATATATTATATATATATATATTATATATATATTTTCTCAATACTTCTCTTTATATATATATATATATATATATTATATATATATATTCTATATTATCAATTTTTGTTGAAAATAACAGAATCCAAGTTGTTTTGAAGATTTTTATTTTTCCTTTCAATCTTTATAACAATTTTCTTAATGTTGGCATCTTGAAAAGAATTTATAAAACATACGAAAGAGTAAACATTTGTATTTCGAGTACTTTCGGTTCTCCTCTGAGCCATTATCAAGGATGTTAAAACAGGTTATCATTTGTCTAAATTTTCTCTAAGCTACCATTGTTTTATTCATGTCACTAAGGTGACCGTAAATAATTCTGGCGGTTTATTGTGGAAGACTTGAATAACAATTTTTAAACATATGTGACGTGCTATACAAACGTGATTTAGAAAATGTTGTATTTATTTAAGGCCTTTAAGAATATTATCGCCTCTTTCCTAATTAATCTTATTATAATGGAGATTGTGTGTTTTTCTGTCTGTAACCGAAACTATATTACTACTCAAGACACAATTCCCTTAGTTATTAACGTCACATTCTCCATAATTTTATTTTTATCTAAACCTCAATTATCAATAAAATTGTTTTACATTATTGTCCTTATCTACAAACTAATAACATGCAAATGTAATTATATATACAACAAAATAGCGGTTTACAGTGTTAACGGTAAGGCAAATTTGCATATTGATATTAAAAATTTGATTTTGATAAATATGTGCTTAGTATTATTGATTTCTAATTGTTTGGTTTTATCTTAATGAACATGAGTAAAAAATCCCGGGATAAATCTTAAAAGAAATCAATTAACTATAAGAAATAACTGAAATTTTATTCTTTACTTCCTATTTAAACTAAATAACTAAATTAGGAAAATTTAGCTATGAAAGACGGGAGTGGTGAAAGAGTAAATTTCAGTTGTCCTATTTTTCGATTATACCCCCCTCTGTTTCAAATATTTTTATCTGCATTACTATTTAGTTTCCTTAGGCTTTCCAATTTAATATAATATTTTATTACAGTAAGGAGCGACTTTAATTGACTTTCACCGCTAGCATAATAAATCAAGGCTCATCTATAATTTACAGATTTGAGCCCTCTGGTGATCGCTAAAATATATAGACCGATTTATGTATTTATCAGTTAAAACACCGCTCCTAACTGGAAGCTGCCGACGGCCGGGAGGTTGAACCGGGTTGATGAAAAGTCAGTCGGGTTTCGCTCCCGGCCAGAAGTAGTTGTTGGGTCTAGCCACACTGAAGAGACGTGAAACGTCGAAACACAGTGTCTGTGGATGACTATATATATATATATATATATATATATATATATATATATATATATATATATATTGCTTCAGATACATTCCAGAATTATCTACGGGTTCTGCTAGTTATAGTAAATGTAAACCAATCTTGTTCCTATTTCTACTTGTCGGAGTATTATTTTTCTTAGATACGGCTGGACAGCTATATTCGTCTTTGTTATTTCAGTATCAAAGTTACCGGATTCGATATTACTGATTTCAATTGATTTTTTTTTCTTTTGCCTTTTGGGTAGGGGACAATGTAGGTGCCCTTGATGAGGTTTATAGATTAATCGATTTTGGATCTGGTGTCCGATTCTTATTAATGAATGTCCAGGAAATTCCCCATCCTATCAGAACAGGATACACACATCTGAATCTAAGGTTAGTGGAGCCTTCCAGGCGATGGGTGTTTCTTGCTGAAAATGGCCAAGTGTGATTATTAGCCGACAAGAAGAAGAAATAGGTAAAAGCCAGTGCTATATTGACAAAGTCTAGACGAATCAATGTCAAGCTGAAAGAAAATTATGAACACGGCTCGATTCTTTTTGATCGGCGGTTTTTCTGGTGAAATACAGAATTGTGAGTGTGCTGGAAATGACATGCTTTATTATAGTAAAACCATTTCCAATGCATTACTGTAATAAATCCCTTTCCAATATATTCCTATAGCAAAACTATTTCCAATGACTTCCTCTTGTAAACTCATTTCCAATGCATTCCTATTGTAAAACCCTTTCTAATGTGGTGGTTAATAAAACCCTTTCCAATGCATTCTCATAGTAAAACTATTTTAAGCATACGTATAAACCCTTTTCGAATTCATCCGTACAATAAAACCCTTTCCAATGCATTCTCATAGTAAAACTATTCTTTAAGCGTACGTATAAAACCTTTTCGAATTCATCCGTACAATAAAACCCTTTCCAATGCATTCTCATAGTAAAACCATTTCTTAAGCATACCTATAAAACCCTTTCGAATTCATCCGTATAATAAAACCCTTTCCAGTGCATTCTCTTAGTAAAACCATTTCTTAAGCATACCTATAAAACCCCTTTGAATTCATCCGTACAATAAAAACCTTTCCAATGCATTCTTATAGTAAAGCCATTTCTAATAGATTCGTTATATTCGTTATATTCTATACTAAAACTATTACAATGCATTCCTATAATAATTCCATTTCCAATACATCTTACAGCAAAACTATTTCCAATGTCTTCCTCTTGTAAAACACTTTACACTGCATTACTATAGTAAAACCATTTCTAATGAAGTCCTATGGTAAAACCCTTTCCATTTCATTCGTCTATTAAAACTTCCAAAGCATTCCTATGATAAACCCCTATCCAATATATTCCTATAGGAAAATATTTCCAATGATTTCCTCTTGTAAAACATTTTACAATGCATTACTATAGTAAAATCATTTCCAATGCATTCTTATAGTAAAACCATTTTCAATGTAATACTATAGTAAAACCATTTCCAATGCATTCCTATAGTGAAACTATTTCTAATGCATTCCTATAGTAAAACCATTTCCCAATGCATTCTCATAGTAAAACCATTTCCAGTGCATTCCTATAGTAAAACCCTTTCCAAGGAATTTCTATAGCAAAACCTTCCTAAACACCCTAATTTACTTGTTCATTTTGGAATTATGTACAAATTTGGAAAAAATTCATTGGCCATGGTATTATTGATTTTGATTTACCTTGAGAAACATTCATCGGGCCTAAAGGCTCAAGTGATTGTAAATTTTAAAACAAATCCGAATCAAAGAAGCATTGCATCATTTGCTTTGAAAAGCACATTTCGAAACGTATTGGCGTCATTAATTATCAGAAAACCTACATCTGAAATTGAAGGCATTCTTAGATTTAAAAGAAAATATTATGTGTTAATGAATATCGAAAGACAAGCTGTATTTACTAGGAGGGAAATAAACAATTAGGAATGCATTAGAAATGGTTTTACTATTGGTAGGCATTAGAAATGGTTTTACTAGGAATGCATTACAAATGGTTTTACTATAGGTAGGCATTAGAGCCAAATATAGTGAAACCATTTCTAATGCATTCCTATAGTAAAACCATATCTCATGCCTACCTATAGTAAAACCATTTCTAATGCCTACCTATAGTAAAACTATTTCTAATGCATTCCTATAGTAAAATCATTTCTAATGCATTCCTATAGTGAAACCATTTCTAATGCATTCCTAGAGTGAAACCATTTCTAATGTATTCCTATAGTAAAACCATTTCCAATGTATTCCTATAGTGAAACCATTTCTAATGCATTCCTATAGTAAAACCATTTCTAGAAATTTTTAGAAATGGTTTCACTATAGGAATACATTGGAAATGGTTTTACTATAGGAATGCATTAGAAATGGTTTCCACTATAGGACATTGAAATGGTTTTACTATAGGAAAGCATTGTAAAGTGTTTTACTAGAGGAAGTCATTGGAAATAATTTTTCTACAGAAATATATTGGAAAGGGATGACTCTGCAGCATGCACCTTTTGATGCACAAAACGTGCCTGGAAATTCTTGGTTTGGTGTTTTGCAAGTAAACTGTGGACGCGCTTGGTGTAATTGTTACTATCGTATGAATTACAGGCGAGACTAGTTTAAATCCAGTATGAGGCTGTTTCCATTTCCCGTAGCGTTAATACCCTTGGTTAAGGTGTGAATCTAATGATTCTTCCTCTATGGGTCAATAGTAGGACATACTGGGCTCTTTAACCTTGGTTAGGCAACCAGCTCTAGGAGAAGGAAAACTCTTAATTCAAATCTGGTAAACTCCAATTAACTAGAATAAATCGACTGTATCCCCTTGCAGAGTGGTAATACCCGTCCATCAAAGCCATATTTGTAGAAGAACAATAACTGGGGGAACAATGAGTGCATACCTTTCCCAGGTGTATTAGTCCGAAAGTGAATGTAATAGCACATTTGGAGTTCGAATTTGCTTACTACACTGTTCCAGTCCAGTACATTAGTCTCTACACAACAGGGACTCACCACCTTGTGTAATGGTTAGCCAGCTAAGATCGCAAACTCATTAGAGCTGACTAGAGAGTTTGATTCTAGCTACTTGTGGACCATGTGTCATATCTTACTTATGGGGAACGGGTTCAGAACATACAGATCAATTACTACTGAATAGCGAGTTCGAATCTCTTTGGATGCCCCATACTTGTGATCTTGAGCCTCATCCCACCGTCGCGAAAGCTGGTTGGTTAAGATACTCAGCTACCGCTTTCTAGCACATATATAATAAAAGGGTATTAAAGATAAGTATGGTTGGGAAAATCATGTAGGTGCTAGGGCTTGATGTGACCAGCTGATTGATCGGAGAAGGCCACTCCGACCGTACATCGGAACAGTAGTAGTAGAATTTAACTCCAAGCTCGGGTGGATGAAACGGTTCATACATTTTATGAGAGGTAGTTCGCATGGCATAGTGGCTAACGTGCTGGACTGTGATATCGTCGTAAGCGAATTCTAACTCCAGTCGTGACATTGAGTTCATTTTCGGGCTAATGCCGTGAAAAATGTATGAACTGTCTTATCCACGCGTGCTAGGGGTTAAATATTACCACTACTGTTCTTCTACAAGGGTGGTTTTGGCATTATCCTTGGTCGCCACCCGTGGTTTCATTGTGTGTTTGTTTTTTACTATTCTGCAGAGGTTCAGTCGGGGTATTATACTGCCCCAGCCGAAAGGGCCTATTTGGAAATATCAGTAACTTCTACTATTTTCAATGTTCTTGATGAGTATTTTTATGAGGGATAGTCTCTGTTGCGTAGTGGTTAACGTGCTGCACTGTGACATTGTTGTAAGCGAGTGCTGTCGGCGTATTCTACGGCCCCAGTCGACAGAGCGACCGTGTTGGACTTGTTGGGTAAATACCTACTTTAAAAACCAACCAACGTATTGGACGATTTAAGTAAATACCTACTTTAAGAACCAACCAACGTATTGGACGATTTAGGTAAATACCTACTGTAAAAACCAACCAACGTTTTGAACGATTTAGGTAAATACCTACTGTAAAAACCAACCAACGTTTTGAACGAATTGGGAAAATACCTACTGTAAGAACCAACCAACGTTTTGAACGATTTTGGTAAATACTTACTGTAAAAACCAACCAACGTTTTGAACGATTTAGGTAAATACCCACTGTAAAAACCAACCAACGTTTTGAACGATTTGGGTAAATACCTACTGTAAATACCAAACCAACGTTTTGCACTAGTTGAGTAAATGCCTACTGTAAAAGCCAACCAACGTGTTGGACGAGTTGGGTTAATACCTACTGTAAAAGCCAACCAACCAACCATGTTCATGTTATAATTTCTTTCATGGTTACATTCTTTTGCAGCTGTAGTGTATTATGTTTTTCTTAATAAAATAAAGACTAAAAGTCGCATTGCTTTAAATACATTTACGTTGGCCTACACTTATCAGAGTGACTGCTGCAAAAGGTATACTGCACTTGATAACATCTACAACTGCAACTTTATCTCAAAACGTTACAAAAACTGGCGCACTGAAGAGTGTTGAAGATTACATTGTATTTTTGTTTGTTTTGTTTTTTTTATTTGTTGTTTGATTTTTCTTTTTTCTCTTTTCTGTTTTTGTCTTGTTTATTTTTATTTTTATTTTTTCGTTTTTTATGGGGTTTTTTTTTACTAGGAGGTCTTTTTATTTTAAAAAAATGATGCTTTTTTTTATTTTATTCATTCATTTTTTTTTTCTTTTTCAGTTAAAGATATGAGGCAAGGGTAACACATTTTCTGTTTTCAAGAATTCAGCCCGAGTTGTCGGTACGGCTTAGAATATGTTTACTGTATCACACTGCTGAAGGATAAGACCCCCCCCAAAAAAAAAAAATGGGGCATCCTAGGTATGACACTAAACTGCATTGATGCTTAAGGACGGAATCCTGCTGATTGACCATGATTTGCAACATTCCACTTTTTTATGTTTTTTTTTATTGGGAGTTTTTTTTTTAAATTAAAAAATTGTTTTTTATTTCTTTTTCTTTTTTTTCAGTTAAAATGTTAAGATATGCGGTAAGTTTAACACATTTTTTATTTTCAAGAATTCAGCCCATCTGGAATATGAAGGTGAAAGTAATACCAATTATAGGTGGTGCACTTGAAACGATTCCCCAAAATTTACAAAACAGACAAGAGGAACTGGAAATCAGAGGAAGAATGGGGATTATCCAGACAACAGCATTGTTGAAATCAGCTAAAATACTCAAAATAATCCTGGCGACCTGAGCAGATTTGTTGTCATTCAGACTCCAGTGAAAGCATATCAGCTTATGCTGGTGTAAAAAACTCACAAGGAGTGAAATAATAATAATAATAATAATAATAATAATAATAATAATAATAATAACTAGCAAGACCTGTGGATATACCACAGTATGATAATTTGATTATTACAACCTTTGATATGCTTACTTAAGAGTATAATAATCTTGATTTAACTCTGTCTGTCTGTCTGTCTGTCTGTCTGTCTGTCTGTCTCTCTCTCTCTCTCTCTATCCCTCTCTCTCTTCTTCTTCTTCTTCTTCTTCTTCTTCTTCTTCTTCTTCTTCTTCTTCTTCTTCTTTCCTTCGTTTCATCTTTTCTTTATGTGAAAATCTCTCTTTGATAAATTTCATTGTCTCTCTCTCTCTCCCCCTCTTTCGCCTACTCTCTTACCTTCTTTCTTATTAATTTGTTTTTGTGTAGCATATCCTTTTTTCTTCCCATTTTCTTCCCTAGTAAAAACGGAATGGTCCATTATTTAGCTGAGGTGACGACACTAAAGGAATCAATACCTGGGCTGTCCCCATTATAAGATACTCAGGACCATTCTTAAAATGGACAAAAGAAGAACTCAGACAGATTGACCAAAGGACGAGAAAATTAATGACTATGCACAAGGCTCTCCACCCTAGATATGATAGAGATAGATTATATGTGTCAAGAAAGGAAAGTGGAGAGGTCTTGCCAACATAGAGGAATGTGTATAAACCACAATCCAACAATTTGAAGATTACACATGAAAATGCAAAGACAAACTACTTATGGCGGCCAACAATAGTAGAAGCGACAGATGGACAAACAGAAAAACAACAAAGACTAGAAAACAAAAATGGGAAGAAAAACAATTATATGGACGCTTCAAACGACAAATTGAAGAGGTTGCCCATGGAAAGACTTGGACATGGTTAAGAAAAGGAAACCTCAAAAGTGAAACTGAATTATTTAGAATTGCTGCACAAAATAATGCCATAAGGACAAACTACATCAAAGCGAAAAATTGTAGGACCCAACAAAATAGACATGTAGACTTTGCGGAATAGAGATGAGACTGTAAACCATATACTCTGCGAATGTAGCAAACTTAGCACAACGAGAATACAAAAACTAGACACGACTGGGTTGGGAAGGTGATCCACTGAGAATTATGAAAAAAAAATTAATTTTGGACACATACAAAACAAAATGGTATATGCATAAACCAGAATCTGTTCTTGAGAACGAAACGCATAAAATTCCTCTCCTGGGACTTTGAAATAAAAACGGATCACCTTATCTCAGCAAGAGACCAGACCTAGAGTTGATAAACAAAAAAAAAGTGAAAGCTAAGGAAAATGAAAAAATAGACAAATATCTGGAACTTGCCAGAGAACTGAAAAGTTATGGAAGTGAAAGTGATACCAATTGTAGTTGGTGCACTTGGAGCAGTCCCAAAAGGATTGGAAAAGGGTCTGGAGTGTTTGGAAATCAAAGGGAGGGTTGAAACCATTCAGAACACTGCACTGCTGCAATCTGCCAGAATACTCAGAAGAGTCCTGGAGACCTGAGGAGACTTGCTGTCACTCAGACTCCAGTGAAAGATCATCAGCTGATGCTGATGTGAAAACTCAAAAGGAGCAAATAATAATAATAATAATAATAATAATAATAATAATAAACTTTTCAGATTATACCTGGGAGTAATGGTAATGAAGGTGTACTCCACATTCCCCAGAGCTCCAGAATGGTAACTTCACCATCAGATAGTTTAATTTCACATAGGCGCTAGGGCTTAACATGAACAGCTGATTGATCAGAGGGGACCCTTCCAAATCGGCCGTATTATGGATGGCCACCACAGACAACAAGTGACCGCATTGGGAGGATTTTATCGTTCTGCAAAGCTGCAGTCGGTGTATTCTAGAGCCCCAGCCGACAGGGCCCGTTCCGGCGGACCACAGAGTAAAAATAAAAGAAATTGAAAAGTTAGATAAATACTTGGATCTTGCTAGATAACAGGAAAAAAACTGTAGGACATGAGGGTAAAGTAGAAACCAATTGCAGTTGGTATCTTAGAACGGTCTCCATGGATTTGGCAAAAAAGCTACAAGAAATGGAAATCAGAGAAAGAATGGTAATCATCAAACCATCAGCATTGTTAAGATCAGCTAGAACACTTTAAAGAATCCTGGAGACCTGAGGAAACTTGCTGTCACTCAAAATTCATTGATAACGAACACTTAGAGCTAACGTGAAATACACAAATGGATAACAACAACAACAACAACAACAACAATAATAATAATAATAATAATAATAATGTTCCAAATTTTGGTTCTCGTCTTTCAAGAATTGCTTTTTCGCGTCTTTTTTTTTCTTTTATTTATTTAAACCTTTCTCTCCCATCGCTCTCCTGTTTCTGCCCCGGGGGTCGGGGTGGTAATTCTTTTTCATCTAATCTTTTTATTTTAACTTGCCTCGATTTTCAATCGTTATTTTCCCAAAGTTTTTTTTTGTTTGTTTGTTTTTGTTTTTTGTTTTTTGTTTTGTTTTTTCAACTAATGTATTTTCAGTTCCATGTCTTTGGTTTCTCCTTCATTCATTCATTCAATCTCCTTTCTGTTTTTCTTCCATTATTTCATTCTTCCTTTATTCCATCTCTTTTCGAATTTTATTTTCATTCATTTCTGTCCTTTCATTTCTATCTTTTCCCTTACATCATATTCAGTTGCTCATATAATGGATTTCTTCTTCTTCTTCTTCTTCTTCTTCTTCTTCTTTTCTTCTTCTTCTTTTCAACTAATATTCTGTTTTTTCTCACTATTGTTTCTTGAAAATATTCATTCATTTTTCTTCTTCTTCGTGGATTTCTTCTTCTTCTTCTTCTTCTTCTTCTTTCTTCTTCTTCTTCTTCTTCTTCTTCTTCTTCTCAACTAATATTCTGTTTTTCTCACTATTGTTTCTTGAAAATATTCATTCATTTTTCTTCTTCTTCGTGGATTTCTCTTCTTCTTCTTCTTCTTCTTCTTCTTCTTCTTCTTCTTCTTCTTCTTCTCTTCTCAACTAATATCTTGTTTCTTCTCACTATTGTTTCTTGAAAATATTCATTCATTTTCATCTTCGTGGATTTCTTCTTCTTCTTCTTCTTCTTCTTCTTCTTCTTCTTCTTCTTCTTCTTCTTCTTCTTCTTCTTTTCAACTAATATTCTGTTTTCTTCTCACTATGTTTCTTGAAAATATTCATTCATTTTTCATCTTCGTGGATTCTTCTTCTCTTCTTCTTCTTCTTCTTCTTCTTCTTCTTCTTCTTCTTCTTCTTCTTCTTCTTCTTCTATTATTATTATTATTATTATTATTATCAATCCACCTTGGACACTTCTCCTCGTCCCCACCATATATTATTGTTCTTGTTGTTGTTGCTGCTGCCGCTGTTGTTGTTCTTCTTGTTCTTCTTGTTCTTCTTCTCACCGAATTATTTTAGCTTTTTTTCATATCATTTTCCTTATATTATTCCTTTCTTTTTACTTCTTTCATTTTCTTTACATTTATCGTTCTTTTCCCTTTGTTCTATTTTATTATTATTATTATTATTATTATTATTATTATTATTATTATTATTATTATTTATCAATTCTACTTGGCCACTTCTATTGCTGCACTTTCTTCTTCTCTTTTTTACTTACCCAGTTTCCAACTCTACCTTCATTCCGTTCTTCTCTCTCCTCTTTTTTATTCTCACCGAATTAGACTGGCTTTCATCATCATCATCATCATCATCAACATCACTATTATTATTATTATTCATTTACTCTTCTCCATTTTCCTTCTCGTTCTACTCTCTCTCTCTCTCTCTCTCTCTCTCTTCTTCTCTCTCTCTCTCTCTCTCTCTCTCTCTCTCTCTCTCTCTCTCTCTCTCTCTTATTCTTCTGTAATTTTTTCTTTTTTTTTCTTTTCCTTTTTTTTTTCACTGTCCTCTTTCATTTTGCTAGTGCACTCAGTTCCCTTCTCCTTCTTCTCTTGAAATATTCTTCCCAATTCTATCCATTCCTTCTCGATTACCAATCAATAATTCTTACAAGACATCAATCCTGCTTACTCAAGAGTGATCTGATATTGTCTTCTTAAAGAACGGAACGGAAATCGTTTAAATATTCTGCATCAGGAATCAGAAGATTCATTAAAATCTCGAAGATTCCAAATTCTTCGTTTCTCCAACCCCAAACTCGCATTCACTAATTCTGGTTCCTATCCAATGCAAGAGCTGAAGAATACTCTCGCATTCGACCGATGTATAGATTAAATTAATTAATAATAAATATGGTAGCTCATCGACATCTGATGACAGTAATCACTTGAAAGACCTAAAAACCATGTTTAACCTATTCACAAGCAGTAAATTATTATTTGGTAAGAAATTCGATTTCGTATGTGTCACATTTTGTAATTAATACATTGAATGGAAATAGAAATGTGTGTGTTTTGATAAGGAGCATCTGCAATGCAGCATCCTAAATTATGCCTAAGATGATAATTTATATTATAATTTAATTTGTGTGCTATGTTTTCGAAAATGTTTATATCTAGATTTTTTGTTTGTTTTGTTTTTTAAAGTGTGCATCCATAACAATATTGGTATATCGGTGTGTTCAAAAGGTATAGAGGCTGGTCGTATTTACAAAGATAGAAAATAACAGTGATTAAAATATTTTGTTCAAAATACGAGATGTGTTCAAAAAGTATGGAGACTGAAGTTCGTATTTACGAAGACCGAAATCAACAATGATTAAAACGAGATGTGTTCAAACAGTATCAATAATACGTTTCAGTCATTGTTCATTTCTGTCTTCATAAATACGACTTCATTATATTTACGAAGACAGAGATGAATAATGAATGAGACATATTCCTCAAAATACGAGATGTGTTCAAAAAGTATGGAGACTGAAGCTGTATTTAGCAAGACAGAAATCAACAATGAAGGTATTTTCTTCAAAATATGATCTATTTCAAACTTATCTACATTGTATTTACCGTTTTTCTGTTATTAGCTCCTACAATAGTGTAGTTAACTCTACACAAATCTTCAGCATTATAAACAAATCAGCTGCGTAATTGATTTGCTAAGATTTGGTTTAGTTAATGCCAATCATCGATGCTAAAATACAACCATTATATATACTAGTACAAAATAAAATAAACCCTCCAGGAGATGTAAAAATAGATTTTTGAAACATATTGCCTGAAGGGTGGGAGTTAAAAATTCAATGTCAGCGTGTTTGTACCCTAAGTAAGTAAAATCATCAAATTCATTGAAGGATTAAAAAATAAAACAATTTGAAATGTAAACTTGAAATATGTATTAAAATAAAACAAACTATATATAGATATATAATACTGGTCATGTATTTATTAAAAACTTGTTTTAAAAACAATGAGGACTGTCTAATGTTGCATGTTCAAATTTTGAGTGTATTTATTCTGTTATGACGATTTTGGGTCATGTGACGTAAGCAGTAACGTACTTTTTGTTACAGACAAAAACCGGAAGCGAATGTCCATTATAATATATATATATATATATATATATATATATATATATATATATATATATATATATATATATATATATAGGAAAAGAGGGCTGGAATGAATCCGATAGAATGAGGTAAAATATAAGGAATGAAAGAACAAAACTCAGACAAAGATGTGTAGTATATTTCGCTAGAGTGTGAAATCGGCTTCTTCAGCTTTTATTGAAGTATTCAGATCATGCAAGTGTTTTATAGAAGGGGGAAGTGGGTAGATGGGTAAGTTTTGTGGTGAGGGAAAGGTTTGATTTGTTATATGGGACTTCTGATTTCCTTCTCATCTTCCCCAATAAAATTGTTCCCTCACCACAAAACCTACCCACCTACCTACTGCCCCCTTCTATAAAACATTGGTATGAGCTGAAGAAGCCGATTTCAAACTCCAACGAAATATACTACACATTTTTGTCTGAGTTTTGTTCTTTCATTCCTTATATTTTACCTCATATATATATTGAACAAATTAAAAACATATAATAAGGACATTCATGAAATTTTAAAAAGCAATTTTGATAATTTACCTTATATCAAAATATACAAAATTGATAATGTAGTCCTTTCAATTTATCAGTGAAAGATTGAATAAATCCGACAAAATGTGGTTGAGAGTAGAGGAAATGTGGATATAACAACACAAACGACTATATTCAATTGATAATTCGCCTCATTATTGGTTGAAGCTTTCTCAAAATTCTGAGGAAACTTCAAGAAATAATGAGGCGAAATATCAATTGAATATAGTCGTTTGTGTTGTTATATACACATTTTCCTCTACTTTCAAACACACACACACACACATATATATACATATATATATATATATGTGTGTGTGTGTGTGTGTGTGTGTGTGTGTGTGTGTGTGTGTTAAGGTAGCGTGGGCATGAAATCAACGGTGCGTGGTTACTGGCAGTTTCTTCCCTGTGCATTTTTCAGACCAATTGAAACCATCTGGAGGTCAAATAGGCAAGAAATTGACAGTAACCGGGTGCCGTTTACTTCTTGTCTACGCTAACTTATCTAAGATATACATGCTCTATCTATGATATGGAGCACCATTCCAACATAAATATAGCATACATATTATCTCTCCCCCCTCTCCTTCTCTCTCTCTCTCTCTCTCTCTCTCTCTCTCTCTCTCTCTCTCTCTCTCTCTCTATCTCTATTTATCTCTCTCTGTATATATATATATATAGTTATCCACAGACACAGTGTTTCGACATATCACGTCTTGTCAGTGTGGCTAGATATTTGCAGACTACCTCCAGTCGGGATGGAAATCCGATCGTTTCATCATCATTCAGGATCCTTAACTGCTCAGCTATAGTCACTTACAAACTGAGGAGGGGGATTTTAACTGATAAATACAAAATCTTGTATATATATAAAGGCCGGTAGAGAGTGTTCCATCCATGTTATAGGAAACCGTTGCCTTGTTGTTTGGATGGTGTCAATTTCTTCCTCTGATTTTCCATTTCCTCCAGTCTTTTTTCAAATCCATTGCACTTGCTTCCTTCACGTTCTACAGTTTTTTCTTTTCAGTTCCCAGGCAAGGTCCAAGTATATATTTATCTTTTCGTTTTCTTTAATTTCTCTCTGTGGTCCGCTGGGACGACAAAATCTTACTAAATGATAAGTTCTCTTCTTGTTAATTAGGGGATCCGTTTGTATCTCAAAATCCTAGATAATTATATGCGTCTCATACTCGTTAACGGATTCCGGTTTATGTAGTAGTAGTAGTAGTAGTAGTAAATAGAAATATAATATCTCATTATAATGGAGATAGTGTTTTTATGTCTGCTGGGAAACACCTCTAAAATCATAGAAAATAATACCCAAAAGATCGTAGATAGACAACTAGACATCAAACTAGGAGATTTTTACAACAGAAGAACTCAACAAAAGTTTTAGGGAAACTAAAAGGTAGAAAAGCTGCAGCTCTTAACGAAATACTCCCCCCCCCCCGAAGTATGGAAGATGTGAAAATTCAATGACATACAGCTTACGCAATGCAATGCAGTATATAGACAAAATAGAATAGATAAATGGACGAAAGGCTGCATCCTCCCATTCCTCAAAAAGGGAGACCTCAGAATCACTAAGAACTACAGAGGCATAACTCTTACTGCTATTGTTGCTAAAATATATAACACCCTTCTTCTTAATCGTATCCGACTCGAAATAGAGAAAATCCTTAGAAAAAAAACGGATTCCGCAGGAATCGATCCACAACAAACTCTATTACTACTTAAGTCAAAATCCCTTAAGTTATTTACGTCACATTCTCCATGATTTTATTTTTATCTAAACCTCGATTATTAATAAAAAATTGATTTACATTATTAATACTGTTGACCATATCTACAGGTATTTGCCTCTTATCCAACTTATGAGCGCTGGACACAAGGTTTTCGTCTTAACGTGGGACCACCCATAAGCCGAAGCTCATGGGTGGTAAGCACAAAAATTGCGTTGATCCCGTCGGCATTCCCCCTCAAGGGGTGCCTCAGGCGCTGGGCAATAAACCCAGCCATGCCCCTTTAAATCAAGGAGCAGGTATTGCCTAGGGGTATAGCCACCTGGGATCAACGCTATAAACTTGCAAAGATCCAGGGCCGAAGCCACTTGACCCCTGTCGTTGGCCATATCTACATACTAATAACATAAAATTGTATTTATATATACAAAAAAAAGTGGATTACAGTGTGAACGGGAAGGCTAATTTGTATATTGTTATTAAACATTTGATTTTAATAAATATATGCTTAGTATTATTGATTTCTAATTATTTGGTTTTATCTTAATGAATATGAGCAAACATCTATCTCGGTGATAAATCTTAAAAGAAATCCATTAGCAAAAAGAAATAACTATTTTATTCTTTACTTTCTAATTTAACTAAACAATTACATTAGGACAATTTAGCAATGACAGACGGCAGTGATGGAAGAGTAAGTTTTAGTTGTTCTATTATCATTCCTCCATATGTTTCAAATCTTTTTATCTGCATTCTTATTTAGTTTAATTTGCCTTTCTAATTTAATATAATATTAATTACATTCAAACTTAAATACTTGCACATATTTGCTAGTATAATATGATATAATATATAATATAATATATAGTGTAATCTAATTTTGTGCAAACAAATGATTATTATTAAATAGGAATAGTTACTATAAATCATATAATTGTGTATATATTATTTTTATTAGTTAGGAATACTTTAAACCATATAATTTTGTGCATATAACTGTGTATAAATCACGAGTATTGTACTGATTGTCTTTTGGTAGCAAACAACGATGACACTCATCTAATCAATTAAAGAAACTAATTTTATTATTTCCAAAGACTGGTTGTGGGGTACAGATTGTGGGTATCTAGGTTATTTGTCTGGGTGACAGTAAATCAGTTAACTGTTAATTCGAACCCCCAGGTAGAACATCTTTCGTCTCGTATCTTTAATCGTTCGTCTACATCACCCTGGCCTAGTGATGTGTGAGTAATTTTCAACATGTCAGACCTTCCAATTTGGTTTCCGGTACGGGGGCATATTGTTTACACACCAATTTCTTTTCAAGTGGGTTTCCCTAACCCCAACCTGCACATAACGACATCCGTGCCATTTCAAGTTGGAAGGACCTGGTTAGCTCAGTCGGTAGAGCATTCGGCTAAAAAAAAACACAAGGTTCCTAATTCGATACCGGCCCCCACAAACTCAGCGTATGAGCAGTACAGGGATCTGTGCGGTAACGTAAGGAGCTGATGGTAAATGTGGCGCTCCAACTCAGATGCAAAAATAATCTCCTTGGTCTAGCGCTAGTGAAAAGGGGATAGACTCCCTCGCTGATTGGCTGATACTGACTTTAATCCACCTCGACGACTTTATTTACTTTTACTTTTATATATCAATACTCGTTTCCCTTAATTGTACGACCGTTACCATCTTGCAACACCCTCTGATTAAGAATGAGACCATCGAAATATCGACAAATATCGTGGGAAATGGACTCGTCGACCCGTGTTCAAATCCTGGACTAGGGCTGTTTGCATTTCGCATAGCGCTTATACCCTTGGGAAATGTATGAATCCAACTTCTCTCTCTCTCTCTCTCTCTCTCTCTCTCTCTCTCTCTCTCTCTCTCTCTCTCTCTCTCTCACACACACACACACCACACACAAACACACACACACACACTCTCTCTCTCTCTCTCTCTATCTCTCTCTCTCTCTCTTCCTCCGGTTATAGGTAGATAGTAGGACAGACTGGGCTCTAACTGTGGCTAGTAACCAGTCTAGAGATGGAAAACTCTGAATTCCAACTTGTTAAACTCCGCTTA
>CM042165.1:38618972-38628972 GCA_023376005.1 Doryteuthis pealeii | reverse complement strand
GTTGACTTGAGGATTTCGGTCTGGTTTCTGTTAGGGATTTCTCTTTCTCAGAAGCCCTGTGTCATTGTTAGTTTTTAGGTAATACACACAAGACTTCGATTTACATTGATGTTACTTTATTTCCAAATCCCCAACCCAGACACCTGCGCAGTGAGAATCACATCTTACGAGCTCGGCTCCTACTTGCTAACTGCTCGGCTTCTAACTTCTGAGTGAGTTACTTAGTATCCTTAAACCGGAATAGGGTCTTCTATGCCTTCCGGTTCTCACGATTTATCCCCGGAAGACAAGGTGAGAGTGAGGTCAAGCGCCGTCATTCACTCTCAAGGCCATCAGCTGTACTGATCGCCATTATGATTTCTACACTATTGCCATAATTATTAGGTTTCTAATAATTATGTAACATCATTTTGGCTGGCAGAAGTGTTGCAAAAGGAGGACATCTTCGAAAAACTGGGAATTTCTGTGAACACAGGAAAACAAAATTCGGTATGATGACCTTGCCTTTTCTAAAGTCATTTTGTTACATAGCAACTTAACATACGAGGTGTGTCTGAAAAGTAATGAGACTGTTGTCACAAACAATTCATTTAAAATCCAAGCAACAAACTAAATATTTTCTCCTCCAAAGTAGTCCTCTCTCGAATCTAATGCATTACAGACCTCTTGATGACCACAATACATTCAAAACGGGACCCCTTGATGAACCCTTTCAGTTTAGCAAGTACGCATGAAAGACGATAGTTGTGGGAGGACAAATCATGACTTTTTTCTTTTCCCAAGCTGAAAGGGCTCATCAAGATGACCCGTTTTGAATGCGCTGAGGCCATCAAGAGGTCCGTAACGACGGAGCTGAGAGACATACCAGAAGAATCCTTCCAGTAGGACAGAGAAGCGTGACAGAGAAGGATAAAGTGCATTAGATTCAGAGGGGGACTACTTTGGAGGATAACACATTTAGTTTGTTGTTTGGATTTTAAATGAATTGTTTGTGACAATAGTCTCATTACTTTTCAGACACACCTCGTACGACGTATACTTCTGGGTATGCTCGTGGCCATATATATATATAATATATATATATATATATTATATATATATTATTACGATTGTTCCTATATCTTCTGTCCTGCAACACATTCTTGTTAAAAATGACACTGTCCAAATCATCCAACATCCAATGCAAAAATGTGAATACAGATTATCTGGTGTCACTTAAATGCAGATTTCTTATTTGTCCCATTTCATTTCACCCAATTCTAAAAACATTCCAAATGGTCTTGCGTCGCTTAAATGTCCAATGTAAAATTAAAATGAATTAAAAAAAAAGAAGCTATGTGTTTGTTTTATTTTGATCTTATGTCGTCCCGGTCTCATGTCTTAATTTGCGCTATTTTAGCGAGCCAGCATCAGGCGAATTTCCGGCCTAAATTAGATATTTTCCAAGTCATGTTTTTGTCCCTTTTTCGGGTAAATTAATGTAGATATCATAAGCCCACATTTATTTAGGCAAACCTTGCAGTTCCTAATTGGACGCTCTACCGACTGAAATCATCTTTTCTGGCTTAAATAGGTGTTCTTGTTTTTGTTTTTTTGTTGTTTTGTTTTTTTGGGGGGTTGTTTTTTTGTTTGTTTGTTTGTTTTTGTTTTTTCGTTTCGTGGAAATTCTACGAGTCGCGTTTGTTCATTTCAACCTCGTAGTGTATTTATATTTTCTTATTCTTTCTTGTAGCTTGATCTGTCTGTTTGTTTGCTTATTGATTTTAACGGCATATCAACCCGTCTGGGGTTATGTCATGCCTAACAGTTAGAGTTTAATACATATCATGCATTCATATATATATATATACTTTTAGTAATTGGTTTTAACAATGTGTTAGCATTATTGGGGATTATGTTGTATGGTATTGATTTGTTTCATGTCTATATTCTTTGGCATAATTTTATTTCCCTAAAAAAAGAGAGAATATCCTCCATGTTGACATTTTCAAACAGATCTTTCATATTGTTTGCTTTAAAATAACGGTTTCTGATGTGAGAAAAATTCTGCATTCCATTAATAAGTGTTTAACTGTCAAAAGTGTTTGACATGTTCCACATTGTGGTTGTTGTTCTTGTTTGAGTATATAGGAGTGCGTTAGTCTTGTATGACCAATGCGTAATCGGGACACAATGACTTGTTCCTTTATCTGGCTGTGTGGTGGCTTTCTTACCTGGACTGATGTCTAATTGTAACGATTTTTGTGGCCATCCTTTAGGCTTCAGGCAAGAACGCGGAGATTATTGGTGTTAAGCAGAGTGCGATCCTTAGTAAAGAATCCTTTGGTTGTTCCTTGGTGCACCTCAGTCTTGCAGACCCTTCGTCAATGATTATAAATGGACGTATCTTAGTATCAGCTATTAAGTAGTTAACCAGCCACGTATTCGGGCTGTTGATTGGCTGATATTTAAACCACGTGACCTCGCTTAGTCTATAAATTTAAGTGGTGTATTGTAGCACACCTTATATATCAAAAGAAGAAGCGCGTGGTGTAATGGTTAAAGTCGTGGGAAATGGGATCGTCGCCCCGAGTTCAAATCCTGGAAGTGCTAATTGCATTTCACTTAGCGCTAATACCTTTGGGAAAGGTATGAACTACTCTCCCTCCAGCTATGGATAAATAGTAGGATAGACTTGGCTCTTTAACCTTGGTTATGCAACTGGTCTAGGAGAAGGAAATCTCTGAATTCAAACCTGTTAAACTCCGCTTAAGAAATTGATCTTGTGTCACATCCTGCTCATGCGGGAGAATTGATATATATTATATATATATTAATATATATATATAATATATATTATATATATATAAAGGATAAAGGTATTGAAAAGTTAATTACTATACTAATTCATTACAAAAAGGTCTACTATAGGATGGCACTGAAAAAGATTTTACTATAGGAATGCATTAGAAAATGTTTTTACTATAGGAATGCATCGGAAAAGTTGTTTTTTTCCATTATAGGAAAAGACGTTAAAATAGTATTACATTGGAAAAGCTTATACTATAGGAATGCATTAGAAAAGTTTTTTTGCTTTATGAATGCATTAGAAAATGTGTTTTACTATAGGAATGCATTGGAAAAGCTTATACTACGGCAAATATATATTACTGTTATTAGTGTAAATTCCCAAAATATTATACTATATATATATATATATTAATATATATTATATATATATGTGTGTGTGTGTGTGTGTGTGTGGTGTGTCTGTGTGTGTGTGTGTGTGTGTGTGTATTCGATGGAAAATTGTGTTTGTAAAGAATGGAGATTATATATTATATCGAAAGATAAAAAATACATTTTTATTGCAAAATTCACCTAAAAATTAGATGATTATCCTATCTGCCAATATATATATAAAATAGTAGAGTCGATTTTGATATGTACGTGTGTATTTATAACTCAGAAAACAGATATCATTGAGAATTAAAATCGCGCATATACTTCAATATGTTTTTTTTTTAAGTAAAAAAATCATTTTTTTTATTTTTACTGATTGATATCTATTTATATGAAAAGGAGTTACGTTTCTTTTGGTATGTACGTATCAGCTTATAACAGAGAAAAGGTATGTCATTAAGCATCAAAATAGTGAATCTGTACGTAATATATTTATAATAAGAAAAAGTACAAAATTTAGTTTTTGATTTTTACTGATTAAATGATATAATTGAATAATTAAGAATCAATTTATTTCAGCAATTAATAAAATCTAATACAATCTGTTTTCATTGGATAATGTCTCGCAAGAAATCCTAAAAGTCCTGAATATTTGATTTAAAAATCACACAGGTGAGAAACTGATAGTGTCCAAGCGCCCTTGACTTTATGCGTTCGCTAACCTAGCTTGATATATATATATATATATATATATATATATATATATTTACTAACCACTCCTCACAAGCAGGATGTGACACAAGTTCAATTTCTTAAGCGGAGTCTAACAGGTTTGAATTCAGAGTTTTCCTTCTCCTAGACTGGTTACCTAGCCATGGTTAAAGAGCCCAGTCTGCCCTGCTATTTACCCATAACTGGAGGGAGAATTGGATTCATACCTTTCCCAAGGGTATTAGTGCCATGTGAAATCCAAACAGCTTCGTCGAGGAATTGAACTCGGGTCGACGAGTCCATTTCCTACGACTCTAACCATTAGACCACTCAACTACATAGCTTGATATATAACTCCCCCTCTCTCTCATTCTCTCTCTTTTTCAAACATACACACATATACCATTCAGTTATATATATATATATATATATATATATATATATATATATATATATATATGAAAACCTTAATTTAACAGCAATAAATTTATGTTGGCTATTTTCACCTCTTTAAGTCTGACCACATAATGGATATTATTTACCTATTAGATATATTTGAATATGTTTTAATACGTATTTTAAATCCTTATACATATGTTTAAGTTTTGAAATTTAGTTGAATCCTACCACGGAAATACTTGATACCATTCACCTATATATATATATATATATAATATATATATATATATATATAGCTGAATGGTATATATGTGTGTATGTTTGAAAAAGAGAGAGAAAAAGAGAGAGAGGGGGAGTTCAAAGAGAACTGTAGAAATTAGATAAAAAAGGCTTCAAAAGGAGACATTTCAAAGAAGAAAAAAAGGAAAATATAATTTTATGTCAAGGAGAAAGATTTTTTTAAGTTTCCAAAGCTTATGCGAAGCAGACACGTGTGCATTGACGTTGACTTTTGCATCTAACTCAATAAGCACTTGCATGGCATCTACTTACACACATACACACATACACGCACGCACACACACACACACACCACACACACACACACACCACACTCACATACATACATAACACACATATATATACTTTATATATATATATATATAGAAGAGAGAGAGGGGAGAGATAAAAGTATCCAATAACCAGATTCTGTTTGGAATCATCTATATCTTCCGTATATCCACAATGCATGCTCATTCATATGCACACCTACAGGTTTATATAAGGATTATTTTACAATCCTAGGAGAGCTCAATGTAAGATAATTAATAAATTAATTATATACACAGAGCAATACTTACACTTTCAATTAGAAAGAAAAACTATATATATACATATGTGGTGGCCTTTACATATATACAGATGTGTGCATTTATTAGTCAAAACCCTCATCCCATGTAGGTGACGATCGCCGAGAGGTTAAGCAGCCTGACTGATGATGAAACGATCGGGTTTTCATCTCGGCTGGAGGTAGCATACAAATGTCTAGCTGCGCTGATGAGACATGAAACGTCGAAATACTGTGTCTGTGAATGAGTCTCTCTCTCTCTCTCTCTCTCTCTCTATATTATATATATATATATATATATATATATATATATATATATATATATATATATATATATATATATATATTTGTGTGTGTGTGTGTGTGCTGAAAGGATAAAGGAAAGAAAATGTTGAATGGATAAAAATGGCTTAATTTATTTAAATGGTTGAATTTAAATGGTTTAATTTCCATTCAACTTTTTCTTTCCTTTATTTATTTATCCTTTCAACATATTGTCGGATTCATTTCCACTTTTCAACTTATATATATATATATATATATATATATATATATATATATATATATATATATTGAGTTTGAAAACGAATCTTGAATACCATCAAGAATGAATTAAAAAAAATGAATTCGACATGAAATAACCCAAGAGTTGATATGGCATAAAATCCAATCAACCAACCAATATTCAAAATATTGTTGTCTATAACATATACTCTTTCTCTTGATTTCCATAAGTCAATACTAAATTCTCTGTGGTGTTAGGCAGATCCACACAAGATGCTAATATCAAAGAAATGCATCTTGATTTTATTTTTAAGTATTTATGTTGTACTAACAGGACCTGTGGATATACCATAGTATGATGATTTAATTATTACAACGTTTGATATGTTTATTTAAGAACTATTGCGAAATATTTCGATATGTAAGAGTATAATGATCTTGATTTAACACTCTCTCCCTCTTTTTTTCCCTTTCTTTCCTTCTTTGCATCTTTGTATTACGTTCGATTGAAAAAGATTAGTGTAATCGCTTACACTTGCTCACCCCACTCTCTATCTTTCCACTACTCTCTTTCTTTCTTTCTTTCTTTCTTTCTTTCTTTCTAATAATATTTTTTCTGTGTAGCATGTTATTTTCTTCCTTTTTTTCTTTTGAGTAAAAACGGGAAAATCCATTATTTAGCTGAGGTGACGATACTCATAAGATATAAGAATTCGGCAGATAAGCAACACCTGATAATCAGTATTTACATTTTTGAATTTCATCTAGTATCTCATATCAGATTCTACTTTAATTTGTAACCCACCTAAATACTATGTACGATCATACTTGCTTAACTTTAGAGGCTGAGACGGGCACAGAGCGGTCTTCGCTTACAGTAACTATATGATTGATACGTTTAAATATTCCAGTATCTATTAAGGGTGCTTGATATCACGGATAGTGCTCAATATTTAGTATATATATATATGTATATATATATATAAAGGTACACGGTATTAACCTACTCGAGTTTCACCATAAGGCTTGACGTGACAAGTCGATTGTGGTTTTAAAAATGTATGTATAAAGTTATTTATTTTGATTAAAGCTAGTAGAATGTGTATATATGTATACACACAAGGGGGTTACCATTTCAATTGTGTTATTATTATTAAAAAATTTTAATACTAATAAGACCATTGAAAACCACATTTAATCACTACGGACTCTATAATAATATAGACAATCCTCATCATTGTCGTAAACCTTTAAAACAATAGCACAAAGCGGATTTCTAAAAATGTTCATATTTTGATCCTTTGAAAAAATGCAACCTCCGCTCTTTCGAATTTTTGAATTTAAAACCAGCGTTCTTCGACCGCGGACCTATAATCAACCGCTTATCGCAAAAAAAAAACACACACACGTGAAATCGACTGCCATTAATCAATATTTTGATTAATCCAGTAGATTTAACCCTGAAGATCCTTATGGTGAAACACGAGTAGGTTAATACCGTGTACCTTTATGTTAATAAATTTGTTCTACTAACGTATTGAACACTTTATGTTTGTTATATCGCTGCCTTATCATTGTGAAACTTGAATCAACTAACCACTCTGACCATTTTCAACGGTAAGTCACTTTTTTCCACAAATACCATATATATATATATATATATATATATATATATATATATATATAAGGAGGGGGATTGTAAAGTAACTCCTGTTTTTTAAATCTTATAATTTATTTCTGAATCCTCATTTTTACAAAAAATGAATACGTGAAGAATACATATAACATGCATTTTTATTTAAAATTCTATATAAGTACCAGCATTTGCCTACAGCCTCTCGAGTTTCTAGGGAATTGCATCAACTGATCTTCCCGGGAAGTCTTGTGGAATAGCAGAAATAAATTTTCGTATTCGTCCTTCGTAGAGTAGACTTGCTCCTTCAACCAACCCCAAAGAAAAATGTCGCATGGTGTTAAACCAGGATTTCTGGACGGCCACTCACGCTGACCACGTCTACCCATCCATCTTCCAGGAAAATAGTGATTCAGCTATTCACGAACAACAATAGCAAAGTGTGTAGGAGCAGCATCTTGCATAAAAATCAAGTGTTCAATATTCTCCCAAGTATTGACAACTGGGCAGATTTCATCTTGCAGCATGTTTAAAATAGGGAATTACTTTTCAATCAACCTGTATATTTAGCACGAGTAGCATGTGACACATTTCCTATGCAAAGTTTAGCATGTTTAATTTCAGAGTTGTCCTTCTACAAGACTGGTTGCTTAATCAAGGTTAAAGAGCCCAGTCCGCCCTACAATATAGGGATAGCTGGCGAGAGAAGATATGGTTTCATGCTTTTCCCGAAGGAATTAGCGCAAAAAGGAAATGCAAATAGCCTCTTCTAATATTTGAACACAGATTGTCGATTCGATTTCCTACGTCGGGGACCATTAGGCTGAGCCCTAGGTATGCAAGTTAGGATTATTTTAAAGAGTAAAAACAATTTGTGTGCAGTTAATTGTGTCCGTATATCATTCGTATATACATTAATAGATCGATAGGACTTTGCTTTTATTACATTATAGGATAATTAAGTAATAGGATTTCATTTATTCTATTTCAGTATCAAATTATAGATATATAGATATAATATATATATATATATATATATATATATATATATATATATATATATTTATATATATTATAGATATATAATATATATATATATATATATAATGCGTGCGTGTGTGCATGTGTGTGTGCGTGCGTGTGTGTGTTGTGTGTGTGTGTTGTGTGGTGTGTGCGTTTGATTCATGCTTGTTTGGTTTTATGACAATACATATACTAGCTACATTAGTAAAAATTCCATAAAACTATATATGTGTGTGTGTGCACGTGTGTGTGTATGTGTGTGTGTTTGTGTGTACGCCTGTTTTAAAATTATAGATATATAATTATAGATATATAATGATATATATATTATATATATATATATATATATATATATATATACTATATATAAATTATTGATATATCATAAAGTAATAGAATTTCATTTATTCTATTTCGGTATCAAATTATAGATATATAGATATATAATATATATATCTGAGTGGTTTGTGTGCGTGCGTGTGCGCGTATGTGTGTATGTATGTGCTGTGTTGTGTATGTGTGTGTGTGTGTGTGTGTGTGTGTGTGTGTGTGTGTGTGTGATTCATGCTTGGTTGGTTATGACAATACATATACTAGCTATATTAGTAAAAATTCCATAAAACTCTATATGTGTGTGAGTATATGTGTGTTTGTGAGTGTATGTGTGTGTGTGTGTGTGTGTGTGTCTGTGTGTACGCGTGTTTTCGAGTGAATGTCTGTCTGTGTACATATGTGTGAGTATGTTTCTGTGTTTTATGTGTTTTATGTGGCCGATTTCTCGAAAGTTCTGTTCACAGAGGTAACTCGTGCAACAGTTGATGCCCCTGATGTTTGGAGTAAGGGTTTGCTCGTAAATGAACGAGATCATCAACGCTTGAGACGCCAGCAAGGAGGAGGAAGTATTATGAGTTGGGCTGGTATTGTTGAAGGTATCATAGTTGGTCCGTGATGTGTGCCTGACGGCACGAAAATAACCATAGAAGCTTATATATATATTTACCAACCCCTCCGCACGAGCAGGATGTGACACAAGGTCAATTTCTTAAGCGGAGTTCAACAGGTTTGATTTCAGAGTTTTCCTTCTCCTAGAACGGTTGCCTAACCAAGGTTAAAGAGTCCAGTCTGCCCCACTATTTACCCATAGCTGGAGGGAGAGTAGGATTCATACTTTTCCCATGGGTATTAGCGCTAAGTGAAAATACAATTACTACATCCAGGATTTGAACTCGGGGTGACGAGTCCATTTCCCATGACTTTAACCATTACACCACGCGCTTCCTACATAGAAGCTTATATAGTCTTCGTCAAAGAGCACCTTGAATATTGGCTAAAAAAGCCAAGAATCACATTCAGGAAAACTATTATATTTATGCATGATAATGCTCCTTCACATTCAGAGCAAAATCCAATGGAGGACCTGCAAAGATTAGGCTTCTGTGGACTTCGTCAGATGAACTGGTCGGCCAATTCTCCAGATTTAAACCCAATTGATAACTTGTACAGCATTCTGAAGTGACGTGTCTATGAGAATGGACGCCGATTTAGAAGCAAGGATGATATGTGAAAGGAAATAGTCAATGCATCACGTGAAATTATATCAAATGAGATCAAGAAATTGACATCTTCGATGGACATGCGCCTTTTTCCAAGTCATTTAAAAAAAAAGGATCTCATATCTCCTATTAACCAAGCCCAGTATTTCACTTTTGAACTCTGTTTAC
>CM042165.1:38598972-38613972 GCA_023376005.1 Doryteuthis pealeii | reverse complement strand
TTTTGGCAAGAGAGCGAATCTCTCGAGAAAAGTGTCTTTCCATGGCTGAAATCTGAAAGGCAAAAAAGACTTAGAGGCACACAAACAAAAGACAGAAGAAGTAGAGGTAGTAGTGGAACAAAAAGAAGGTGGCCAAAGGATGGGAGTTGGGTCGTAGGGGTGGGGGTTAGTGGTTGGATTGGTCAGCAATGGTTATGCAGTAACTGGCGGTGACCGCGACGGAGGTGGTAGGGGGCTTGAAGTGGAATATGTCCTGAGAGACGAGCATCGATTGAAATTGTTCTAAAAAAAAGGGCGGTGGTCTGTGTAGTTTTAGTTTGTGTTGATAATGAAGATTTTAAGCGGGAAATTGAAAGGAGAAGGGGGAAGTGGAAGAGAGAGAGAGGGGGATGAGGGAGAGAGAGGTGGTGGAGAGAGGGGGCGGAAGAGAGAGAAGAGTAAGAATGAGTGAGAGAGAAAGAGAGAGAGGCGGAGTAGAAGATAGGGGTATGAGAGAGATTGAGAGAGATGGGAGCGAAAGAGAGAGAGGGGGGAATTATATGGACAAAAAAAAGAGAGAGAGAGGCCTATTGACATAAAAGAGCGAGAAAGAGAGAGAAAGATATAAGGAAGAAGATTTAGAGAGAAATCTGCTGGCAGAAGAGAGAGAGAGAGAGAGAGAGAGAGAGAGAGAGAGAGAGAGAGAGAGGAA
The DNA here is from genome assembly GCA_023376005.1 of Doryteuthis pealeii. Lineage (NCBI taxonomy): Eukaryota > Metazoa > Mollusca > Cephalopoda > Myopsida > Loliginidae > Doryteuthis > Doryteuthis pealeii. The sequence continues at coordinate 38,613,281 of CM042165.1, read as the reverse complement.
AGAGAGAGAGAAGTGACGCCTATTGACATAAGAGAGTGAGAAAGATATATATATATATATATATAATATATAATATATATATATAAGGAGATTAAAGAGAAACCTGCTGACAGAAGAGAGAAAGGGAAAGAGAGAGTGAGGAAAAGAGAGAGAGAAAGAGAGAGGTTGAGAAAGGGGGGAATTCTATTGACAAAAGAAAGGGAGAGAAAAGTCTATTGATATAAGAGAGTGAGAAAGAGACAAAGGGAGAGATATATAAGGAAGGAAATTTAGAGAGAATCTGTTGATGGAAGAAAAAGAGAGAATGAGAATGAAAGAGGGAGGGGGAGCCTATTAATAAAAGAAAGAGAGAGAGAGAGAGAGAGAGAGAGAGAGAGAAGCCTATTGACATAAGAGAGTGAGAAAGAGCGAAAGATAAGGAAGGAGATTTAGAGAGAAACATGCTGACGGAAGTGAGAGAGAAAGAAAGAGATGAGAGAGGGGGAAAGAGGAATCATATTTACCGAAGAAAGAAAAGAGAGAGAGAGAGAGAGAGAGAGAGAGAGAGAGAGAGAAGAGAGAGAGAGAGAGAGAAAAGTCTATTGATATAAGAGTGTAAGAGCGAGAGATAAGGTAGGAGATTTAGAGAGAAACATGCTGACGGAAGTGAGAGTGAGAAAGAGAGAGAGAGAGGAGAGAATCTACTGACAGAAGAGAGTGAGTGAGAGAGAGGTGGGGGAGGGGGATAAGGTGAGGTATAAAGACGATGGGACGGGCGGGGAAAATTAAATAAAAGCAAAAAAATTGACATAAAAGAGCGAGAAAGAGAGAGAAAGATATAAGGAAGAAGATTTAGAGAGAAATCTGCTGGCGGAAGAGAGAGAGAGAGAGAAAGAGAGAGGGAAAGAGAGAGAGAAAGTGACGCCTATTGACATAAGAGAGTGAGAAAGATATATATATATATATATATATATATATATATATATATATAGGAGATTAAAAGAAAAACCTGTGAGAGTGAGAAAGAGAGAGAGAGATAGGAGAGAGAGAATCTACTGACAGAAGAGAGTGAGTGAGAGAGAGGTGGGGGGGATAAGGTGAGGAATAAAGACGATGGGACGGGCGGGAAAAATGACATAAAAGCAAAAAAGTAAGTAATTCTGGTTAAATCGAATTTAACGGACCTAAATTCCACCATCATATGTCACCCCGCCGAAAGAAAAAAAATACAAAAAATCAGGGAATAAACCGAATTTAATGAAATTTTCAGTGTTGATATATTAATGATTAAAAGATATAATGTACCAGTTATATTATTTAAAAACTTTTACATCTTTTCAGGTCAGTTAATTGGAAACACGTATCTTTAAGTCGTAACACAGATTCTCAAAGATACGTGGTTCAAAGTTAAATTCGGTTAATTCCCTGATTCTTGGTATTTTTTTTTTCTTTCGGTGGGGTGATATACGATGGTTGAATTTAGGTCCGTTAAGTTCGATTTAACTGTAATTCTTAACTTTTGCCTCCCAAATTTTCCCCCGCGTCAGTACCAAATTTTCTTGGTATTTCTTACTTGTATAATGTATAAAAGTCCATTTAATATTGTAATCAGATTCCTTTTCCAGTGTAAACAAGTGATACGTGCGAGAGCCGCTGTTCGCGGTTTACGGCAGAATCACAGCGGTGAGACAGCCACTGTGAGAGGCTTAAAGTAGGCGAAGGGTTAAAATAAAATGAAATAAAAAGAAAATAGTTTAAAATTTTAATGTTTAAGGATCGGCTCACTCTGTTCCCTTATTCATTCTCTTTCTCTGTTTTTTTTGTCTGTCTGTCTGTCTGTCTGTCTGTTTGTCTCTCTCTCTCTCTCTCTCTCTCTCTCTCTCTCTCTTCTCTCTCTCTCTCTCTCTCGTTTCCGTTTATAGCTTCTCTTTACTTTCTTCATTCCCTTTATCTTTAATTTTGTCTTTTCATTTTCTGTTTTCTCTCAATCTTTTTTCCCTCTCATGAAAGTACGCTTCTCTCTTACTCCCTCTTTCTTCCGTCAAAAGGCTTTCCCATTTTTCTATGTGCTCACCTTATCTTTCGCCCTTCTCCCCCCCTCTCTCTCTCTCTCTCTCTCTCTCTCTCTCTCTCTCTCTCTCTCTCTCTCACACACACACACACACACACACACACACGCACAAACATACACACAAATAAACAGAAAAACACTCTCTTGTCAGTAGGCCTCTCTCTCTCTCTCTCTTTCTTTCTCTCTCTCTCTCTCTCTCTCTATCTATCTATCTATCTATCTATCTATCTATTTTTCTCCCTCCCTCTCTCTTAATGTCTCCCTCTCTTTCTCTCGCTCTCTTATTTGTTAGTAGTTTTTCTTCATTCCCTTAATGTGTATCTGAAGTTGCTCATCTGGGCGTGGCATAAGACTTATCGACGAAGAAAATGTATTCGGCGAATCAAGTTCAAGTCCTGGGCGAGACTGTTAACCTTTCGCATCGCACTAATTCCCTTGGGAAATACATACAAGATTGCAAATAGGCGAATAAAAACATATATATATATATATATATATATATATATATATATATATATATATATATATATATATATTTAGTATATATTCATTTATACGATATATATATATATATAATTTATTATTATTTATTTTTATAAGTTTCTAAGTATATATATATGAGGATATAAAAGTGTTATATATATATATATATATAATATATATATATATATATATATATATATATATATATATATATATAGTGCGACAGATATAATAATGCATATCCATATATAGTTTACATATTATGCATATATACTTAGATAATTTACATACGCATATCTTTATAAACACACACACACCACACCACACACACCACACACATATATATATATATATATATATATATATAATATATATATATATATATATATATATATAGTTATTTACTAAGCTTAGCTTAGATGTGGCACATCGCCAGAAGTATGGGGCATCCAATAAGAATCGAACTCATTAACAATGGTCTGTGATTGAGCTTGCTAACCATTACACCACGTGTGTGTGTGGTGTGTGTGTGTGTGTGTGTTGTGTGTGTTGTGTGTGTGTGTGTGTGTGCATGAAGAACACACTATGTATCCCAGATAGACGGAGTGATAAATAAACAAATATATATATATATATATATATATATATATATATATATATATATATATATAAACACATACAAATCATATGACTTTTCTTTCTTCATCTTCTTACTGTTCCTCTCATTTTATTTATTTTCCGCAAATACCCCTGGGTTGATTTTACCACGTGACATCCCGCCTTGCCGCTCACGTAGTCTGAACACGTCGCAACACCTGACTCGACACCGTCTTGCCTCGCTTTGTATTCTCTGTTCTGAAATGCAGCCATATTTACGACTGACAAACAGACAGACCGAGGCGTAAACAGTAGACACCAAGGCGAGTGGAGCAGTCAATAAAAAATGGGGAGGGTCCTATCAGAGAACAGGGGTCCTCACATAATCGAGAAAAATAAAATTACCAGAACGAATCAAAAGTTTTCGATATATTTTGATACGCGCTTAGTTTGCGGCACTTTACATCACGTGACCGATGTAGTTGAAGCCATGTTAAGCACCCGCTGTTGTTGGTAGTATCGGGATAGATGGTGCGCTGCTGACACGTGTGCATCGCTTCACTCCGCGTGGGTTTTGAAAGCCACACAGATGAACGTGCAACGTAGTCTAATTCTAACTCTCCCCTTTTTCTGTTTAACCTATAGATAGGACACTAACAGGTACTACCACATCACATCAGAATGGACCTGAGAGCAATGGTGATGAAGGGGTACACCACATTCCCCAGAGTTCCAGAATTGTAACCTCGCCATCAGATAGAGTTTAACGTCATATCCAGGACAATAAGACCCTCAGCCACCGCCTTCTGGCTGTGGTTGGTAGTATCGTGGTAGATGGTGCGCTACTGACATGTTGTACATTGCTTCACTCTGTGTGGGATTTGAAAGCCACACAGATGAAAGTGCAACGTTGTCTAATTCGGGAGATTACGTATTACGAATTATATATTTACCAACCCCTATACATGAGTAAACAAAAATTACGAGAAAGAGTCAAAAGTTTTGCAATAATTTGATACGCGCCTGTTTGCGGCACGTATATCACGTGACATAATCGGCTATAAGGTGCCCTAATTTGACAAGAAACACCTAAATGAGGCCGGAGGCACGTCGACCGAAACAATTAAGATGAGGGCAACAGTCCGAAAAATCTAAATAATACAAATTATCAAGCCTCATCTAAAAAAAAAAAAACAAACAGACAAATGTTTTCTTTGTATTATTTAGATTTTTTTACTATTGTCCTCATCTTTATTGTTATATACACAACGTTTCGGTCGATGTGCCCTCCGTTCTTCTCCAGGTGTTTCATGCCGATATCGGGAACCTTTTAGAACTAGGGAACCTTCTCTTCTTGTCGAACACGGGAACCTTCGTGTCGTAACTGGACACAATGGATATAAGAGTTAAGTTAATACAACTTTAAGTAACAATCATTTGTGGGTTGCAGGTTCAATTCTGGCCAAGGGCAATAATAACATAGAATACTTAACGTATCTTGACACTTATACTAGCTTATATATATATATATATATATATATATATATATATATATATATATATTCCTACTACCTCCTACTACCAGTTGTTACTACCTCCTACTACCAATTCCTACGCTACAGCTCGTTTTCTTTAAAAACGAGACACCACAACCTGAAGATGGCAGATCGACATGCCGAAAGCGCTCGTAGAGACACCTTTGGTGGATTGCTACACCAGTTCCACCCTGACACCAAAAAGGTGGTCAGACACTTGAAAGGATTGAACAGAAACTCGTACGACAGGAATTGTCACTGGAGTTCCACCAAACATGTTTAAAAGAGAAAATGCTGCCAAAATACACTTATGTATATATATATATATATATATATAATATATATATTTGGGAGAATAAGTGCTTAATTGGAGTCACCTAATTTTGAAAATTAATTAATTAATAATGAATTAGGCGGAATACCTATTAAATGTATGGCTAAACAAATCGAGAAAAATCAATCTCTGTATGTACATTTCGGCCTATTAGGCCTCATCAGCAGAGCTATAGATCGGAAGACCGCCCTGTGCGTGATTTGAAACCGGACTGCCAAGCTGACAGGCCGATCCCATAACCTCTACACTAAACGGACTTCATAGATTTTATGATTTGTTTAGAGTAGGTTAATATTCCACTTCTAGTGACTTTTATTACACGACGATATGATAAGTTGTAAACACGGTTTGTTTTGAATGGCTTTTTGCCGATAATTTTTGGGAGAATAAGTGCTTAATTGGAGTCGTACCTAATTTTGAAAATTAATTAATTAATAATGAATTAGGCGGGAATACCTATTAAATATATGGCTAAACAAATCGAGAAAAATCAATCTCTGTATGTACATTTCGGCCTATTAGGCCTCATCAGCAGAGCTATAGATCGGGCGGTCTTTTTGAAAAATCAAAATAATACAAATTATCAAGCTTAATAAAAACTCAGACAAATGTTTCCTTACCGTCTTTTTTATGTGCTTTTTTCTTATGTTATTTTCGATTCATTCTTACCTTATCTTAAACTCCATGTTGTTCGACACCTTCATAAACCCATTCGGAGCTATCCAATTATGCCATGCGTTATAGAATATATAATAATACTTTTGACTCATCCTCATTGATAGATATATATGAATAGAAAAAAGCAACTCTGAAACCAAAATTAAAATTGCATGAATATATATAAGGAGTGTAATTATTTTAGTAATCTTATATATTCATATTTTTGGTCTCAGAGTTTCAATGCTATAGAGTTTTGTCATAAATAATACTTAATACTCTCCGTTTTGATTGTAAAATGTTCTATTAGAAATTATAGAATACTGATATACTTTGTTCGGGTGCAAACTATAAGAATTATTAGAGGATTATTTATTTTTAGATGATAGATAGATGTAAAGAGACTGGGATAGATAGATAGATAGATAGATAGATAGATAGATATGAACAGACTGAGATAGATAGATGTGAAGAGACTGGGATAGATAGATAGATAGATAGATAGATAGATAGAAAGATAGATAGATACTGGGATAGATAGATGATAGATAGATAGATAGATAGAACAGACTGGGATAGATAGATGTGAAGAGACTGGGATAGATAGATAGATAGATAGATAGATAGATAGATATGAACAGACTGGATAGATAGATGTGAAGAGACTGGGATAGATAGATAGATAGATAGATATGAACAGACTGTGATAGATAGATGTGAAGAGACTGGGATAGATAGATAGATAGATAGATAGATAGATATGAACAGACTGAGATAGATAGATGAAGAGACTGGGATAGATAGATAGATAGATAGATAGATAGATAGATAGATAGATATGAACAGACTGTGATAGATAGATGTGAAGAGACTGGGATAGATAGATAGATAGATAGATAGATAGATATGAACAGACTGAGATAGATAGATGTGAAGAGACTGGATAGATAGATAGATAGATAGATAGATAGATAGATAGATAGATAGATATGAAGAGACTGAGATATATAGATTCACTAAGCTAGATAAATAATGTTACAAAGTTGTTAAATGAAAATCATGTGAAAAACTTCAATTGTTCAATAAATATATAGTTGGCAGTACTTTTGAATTCCATTTTTAGGGAACTAATAATTATCTCATTCAACTATTTTCCTTTGGAGGGAAATTCATTTTCACCTATAAATTGGCACTTTTCAAGTCAAAAGCAAAAGTGAAAGTAAAATTGAAAGTGAAAGTAGAATTAATGACCCACGTGTTGCAGGCAACCGCTTGGGTAATTGATTTTGTTGTCGGCCAAAATTCTTTATTCATATTCAGCAAAAGAAAGAAGATTTATTGTTGACTCACAGGGAATGTTAAACAGATGGATTTCTAGTTCAACAAAAGTCAAATATGAAGATTTTTTTATATCTTTAAAAGAAAACACTAAAATGAGCAATTAGTAAATTGTCGGGAAATTGACATACATTCTGCTTCTTAAGTGCTGTCTATTCATAGACATATTAAACTATTGAAACCAATTCTTATTCTTTTCTTCTTCTTCTTCTTCTTCTTCTTCTTCTCATTATTATTATTATTATTATTATTATTATTATTATTATTATTATTATTGATACTACTACTACATCTAGTTTTTTTTATTGTCATCTTTTAATACGACTACTAGCGATCAACTGCTTTCTGTTACTATCTTTTTCATTTTCTTCTTCTTCTACTTTTTCTTCTTTTTTTTTCTTTTTCTATTGAGACTACTACTACAACGGTCTTTTTATCGTCTTCTTTTAATGCGAATACTAGCTATCAACTTCTTCCTATTACTATCTTTTTCATTTTCTTCTTTTCTTCTTCTTCTTCTTCTTCTTCTTATTATTATTATTATTATTTTTATTATTATTATTATTATTGATAATTCTACTACAACAGGCTTCTTATTGTTTCCTTCTACTAGGACTACTAGATTTTAATTTTTCTATTATTTGTTTCTTCTTCTTCTTCTTCCTCCTCCTCTTCTTCTTCTTCTTCCTCTTCTTCTTTTATTAACACCACAACTATCTTTTTGATTATCTTCTGCTATGACTTTCAACTTCTTTCTATTGCTTTCCATTTCTTCTTCTTCTTCTTCTTCTTCTTCTTCTTCTTCTTCTTCTTCTTCTTCTTCTTCTTCTTCTTCTTCTTCTTCTTGGGGAAATACCCGTGTCGTTGTGGCTAACGTGTTGGACAGCAATATCGTTGTAAGCAAGTTGAACCCCTCATCCCCTGGCATGGGTTGAATAGTACCAGTACTATTATCATTACATTCAATATAATTCGGGTGATATAAGATTTTTTTAATTTGCCTCTGGTGGAAGGGAGTTAAAAAATCAATGTCAATAAACTAAATTTTATTAATTTCAATTCTCTAAAAAAATAAATTCTTTAAAACTTTCTTTTCGATAAATATAATTTATTTAAAAAATGTTTGTACAACCAATTAAAGAATGTAATATACGTTGTTACGCTCTTAATTCATTTTCTTAGAGATTTAATGAATTTTATATTTATTAAAGTAAGCATCAGATTAATTGAATAACTTTATTAATTATTATTAGTCTTATTTTCCTACTTCGATTTTTCTTTCTTCTGTTTCAACTTCTTTTAATTACATTCTTCTTCTTCTTCTTCTTCTTCTTCTTCTTATTATTATTATTATTATTATTATTATTATTATTATTATTATTATTATTATTTACTCCTTTTGAGTTTTCACATCAGTGTTAGCTGATTGTCTTTCACTGGAGTCTGAGTGACAGCAAGTCTCCTCAGGTCTCCAGGACTCTTCTGAGTGTTCTGGCAGATTGCAGCAGTGCAGTGTTCTGAATGGTTTCAATTCTTCCTCTGATTTCCAAACTTTCCAAACCCTTTTCCAATACTTTTGGGACCGTTCCAAGTGCACCAATTGGTATAACTTTCACTTTCATATTTCAGTTCTCTGGCAAGCTCCAGATATTTGTCCATTTTTTCATTTTCTTTTAGCTTTACCCTGTGATCTGCTGGCACTGCAAAATCCACCAGTTGACAAGTTCTTTCTTTTTTGTTTATCAACACTAGGTCTGGTCTTCTTGCTGGGATAAGATGATCCGTTTTTATTTCAAAGTTCCAGAGAATTTTATGCGTTTCGTTCTCAGGAACAGATTCTGGTTTATGCATATACCATTTTGTTGTATGGTCAAAAGTAAATTTTTTGCACAATTATATTATTAAATTTTTGGCATAATTATAATATTTTTGCATATTATTATTATTATTATTATTATTATTATTATTATTATTATTATTATTATTTATCTCCATGAGATGACTAGAGGCTGAATGACAACAAGTCTCCTCAGGTCTCCGGGACTCTTCCGGGTCTTCTAGCTGATATTAACAATGCTGTTGTTTGGATGGTCTCGACTCTTCTTTGGATTTCCAATTCCTTCAGACTAGTTTCCAAACCCTTTGGAACTATTCCCAGGACTCCAATTACAATTGGTACGATCTTTTACCTCCATGTTCCATAGTGTTTTCAGCTCTCTGGCCAGATCCAAGTATTTGTAAATCTTTTCGTTTTCTTTCATCTTCATCCTGTGATCCGCAGGGACGGCAAAATCCACGAGTTGAAAAGTTTTCTTCTTGTTAATAAATACTAGGTCTGGTCTCCTAGTCGGGATTAGGAGATCCGTCTGTATCTCAAAGCCACAAAGGATTTTATGCGCCTCATTCTCTAGGACAGGTTCTGGTTTGTGCATATAGCAATTAGTAGCATGGTGAAAATGGAATTTCTTGCACAACTCACAGTGGATCACCTTTCCCACCCAGTCGTGTTTGGTCTTGTATTCTCTTTGTGCTAGTTTGCTACATTCACTTATAATATGATTAACCGCTTCGTCTTTGACTCCATACATTCTACACTTGCTATTTTGTTGTGTCATCAATTTTTTCTTTGATATAGTTTATTCTTATGGCATTGTTGTGTGCTGCAATTACGAGAAATTCGGTCTTTCCCTTCTTAGCCATGTCCAGGTCTTCCAATGTGCAATCTCTGCAGTTGGTCGTTAGAAGTATCCACATAGATGTTCTTCTTCACATTTCTGTTTTCTAGTCTTTGTTGTATTTCTGCTTGTCCATATGTTGCAGTTGCCTTTTCTGGCTGCCGTAATCAATCTTTCTTTACTTTTGTTAGTTTATTCTTCGAGTGCACGAATTGTCGCAATTACTCAATCTTCTATGTTGGTGAGACCTATTATTATTATTATTATTATTATTATTATTATTATTATTAATATTATTTACTCTTTTTGAGTTTTCACATCAGCATTAGCTGATGGTCTTTCACTGGAGCCTGAGTGACAGCAAGTCTCCTCAGGTCTCCAGGACTCTTCTGAGTATTCTGGCAGATTGCAGCAGTGCAGTGTTCTGAAAAAAAACTTGGAAAAAAGACTGGAGGATCTGGAAACCAGAGGAAGAACTGAGACCATCCAGACTACTGCATTGCTGTAATCGGCCAGAATACTCAGAAGAGTCCTGGAGACCTGTGGAGACTTGTTGTCACTCAGACTCCAGTGAAATACCATCAGCTAACGCGGATGGGAAAATCTCAAAAGGAGTGAAAATAATAATAATAATAATAATAATAATAATAATAATAACCAATAGTTTGTACACAGCTACATAGTTTCAAGCATTCCTATCAAATATTAATAATTTGAATACAATTATTTGTTTTCAAGTGTTCTGATGTAATAGTAATAATTTCTGAAAAGATCAACAGGTCAGAGTGCATTAGTGACAAAAAATGGTACTCTACAGTCTTCAGATCTCAAGGACTGGAGCCTCACCACTGGATACAGTTTAGTATGATATCTAGATTCCCCCTCCATTTGGTAGCGTATTATCCCTCTGTACCAGATGCAGACGATTTATTCTACGCTCCGACAGAGATAATATATATGAACTAAGATAGATAGATAGATAGATAGGCCGAGAATTTGTCCATGTACACATTGTATTCTATTTATTATCATTTTAAATATGAAATAAAATAATAATAATAATAATAATAATAATAATAATAATAATAATAATAATAATAATACAAAATTATAAGATAAGTATACAAAGAAAACGACCTTCTTCAGGGCAAAATGTTTGATATTTAAATATCAAACATTTTGCCCTGAAGAAGGCCGTATACTTAAATATTGTGTACATGGACAAACTCTCGGCCGAAACACGTGTTGGCATTTCATTAATCGATTTTATCCATTCAACATGTTCTTTCCTTAATTTATTTATCCTTTCAACATATTGTCGGATCCATTTCCACATTCCATCTATCTATGTAAGTTGAAAGAACTTACATAGTTTTAAATTTAAATTTATTTGAATACTAGCAGAGTTATCCGGCGTCGTTAAAAATAAATATCTTTTCTATATTTACATATAGATTAATAACAAATATTTTCTATATATTTGTTTTATCATTCTTTATATATTCTTGTTTTTATTTTTTTTATCTATATATTAATACTCGTGTTCCTTAATTGTACGACCGTTATCATCTTGCAACACCCTCTGGTTAAAAATCAGACCGTCCAAATCGTCCAAGGTGAAATGCCAAAAATGTAAATCCTGATTATCTGGTGTTGCCTATCTGCCGAATTCTAATTTCTTATGAGTGTCGTCACCACAGTTAAATAATGGATCATTCCGTTTTTAGGATAAATATAGAAAAGGAAGAAAAAGGACATGCTAAATAGAAAAATAAAAGAAAGAAAGAAAGAAAGAAAGAGAGTAGGGTAAAAATAGAAGGCATGAGCGCGCGGAAGCGACAACGCTAATCTGTTTCAATCGAACATAATGAAAATATGAAAAAAAAAAGAAAGAAAAAAAGAGTGAAAGGGAGTTAAATCAAGATTATTTTACTTTTTACATATTGAACTATTTAGCAATAGCTCTTAAGTAAATATATCAAATGTTGTAATAATTAGATTACCATACTGTTGTATATCCGCAAGTTCTACTAGTGCTAACCTAATTGTACCTTGGCTACTAAACTAGATTTCCTTATATGGGCACAATGTTTGTAAAGGCGAAAGAAAGAAGGTATTAGTTTTACAACAATTCTAAAGTCCTCCAAATCCAATCGCTCTGCCTCTTCGATATTTGCGTGATCGATGACTTAAAGACGATTACGTACCTCTAGATTTTTCTTTTGCTTTTTCTTCATTTTTTTATTGTGCTTTTCTTTCGACGCTACATTAATTGACCCTTCCTTCTTCTTTTCTTTCTCCTACCCCCTCTTTGCTTCACTTTGCTTTATTTATCTCCCCCCCTCCCTTTTCTCTTCACTTTTCTTTTTGAAGACATTTTCTCCTCTTACTCCTACTCGTCTTCTTCCTCCTACTCCTCTGATTCTTTCATTTCACCTCCTTTTTTTCTCTTCCTTTTTTCCATTCTTTTGAAAACAATTTTTCTCCTCTTCCTTCTCCTCGTATCCTTCTTCTTCTTCCTCCTACTCCTACTCCTCTTCCCACTCCGCTACTTCTATTCACCTCCTTTTTTCTCTTCCTTTTCCCCATTCTTTTCAAAACAATTGTTCTCCTCTTCCTTCTCCTCGTCTCCTTCTTCTTCTACCTCCTCCTCCTACTCCCACTCCGCTACTTCTATTCACCTCCTTTTTCTCTTTCTTTTTCCCATTCTTTTGAAAACAATTTTTCTCTCCTCCATTCTCCTCGTCCCCTCCCTCCTCCTCCTCCTACTCCTCTGTTTCTTCCATTTACCACCCCCTTTTTTCACTTCCTTTTTCCTATTCTTTTGAAAAGGATTTTCTCCTCTTCCTCCTCCTCGTCTCTCTCCTCCTTCTCCTCCGCTTCTTCAATTTATCTCCCTTCTTTTCCTCTTCCTTTTTCCTATTATTTTCTTTTTTCTAAAAACCCTCTTGGTACTCTACTAAGTATTGATATAGGAAAGATGGACACTACTTTTGGCAATCTGTTGTCATCGTCGCCGAATGGTTAAAACGATGGACTAAAAATCGGGTTCTTCGCGAAGAGGTTCGAATCCTGTCAGTGACGTTTGTTTCTTAAATTAAAATTCAATAGTTTTTTTTTTGTTTTTTTTTTGGGGGGGTCTCTTTTTTTCTCTTTTTTTTGTTTTTTCATTGTGCATTTTCTTCTTTTTGTTCTTATTTTTCACTCTATACTAAATTGGCACTACATTCACAATCTTTCAAATAAAATTCTTCTCCTCTTGCTCCTCCACTTCACCCCCTCCTCCGCTTGTACCATTTACCTCTCTTTTTCTCTTCGTCTGTCCTATTTTTACATTTATTAATAATGGAGATTCGCTTCCGGTTTTTGTCTGTAACAAAAACTACATCACTGCTTACGTCACACTACCTAAAATCGTCATAACATAGAATAAATACACTCAAAATTTGAGCATGCAATGTTAGACAGTCCTCATTGATTTTTTAAACAAGTTTTAATAAATACATACCTGGTATTATTTATCTATATATAGTTTGTTTTATTTTGATATATATTTAAAGTTATCAGAACTAAGTTTCCATTTCAATTTTTAATTTTTTAAATAATGAATTTCATGAATTTATTTTATTTTTTATTCCTTTAATAAATTTGATGATTTTACTTTACTTATGATACAAACTCTCTGATATTAAATTTTCAACTCCCATCCCCTTCGGCAATATTTATTTTACGTCGCCCAGAGGGCGTTTTTTTTATTTTGCTAGTTTTTATAATTTCTTCTTTCTCTTATTCTACTCTACCCGTTTTATCTACCCTAATTTTCTTCCTTTTCCTCTTCTAGAGGATGGGGTGCGTGGCGCAGTGTCTAACATGCCGGACTGCAACATCGTACAAAGCGATTTCGTTATTACGCTCAATTTTAAAGAACGGTATCAACACTCTTATCCCCAAGCTATGATGAAATAGTAACAGTACTGTACTTCAACAAGGATGGTTTTATCATTAAAGAACCCATCAAGGTTGATATGCCATTAAACAAAGAAACCAACCAACCAACACTCTCTTTATTATATCACCTCTGCATTTACCCGCCCTGTCGACTGCGTTTTAGAATACACCAACTGTACCTCTATAGACTCTCTCAGTTGGCCGTGGGTGGTGACCCATGATGCTTAAGGATGGAACCCTGGTGGATGAACAGTCTATGACATGCAACACTCCACTTTGATCCTTACTTAGGCTTAGGCGGTTAGAGAGGGCCCCCTCCGATAAATCGTCTGGTCACGTCAGGTCCTGGCACCTATATGATTGTCCCAACCCTATAGTCCTTATGGCAAGACCCAACCCTTTTTATCATGTATGTGCTAGAAGGCGTTGACTGAGGGTCTTAGTGTCCTGAGCATGACATTAAACTCAATCTGATATGAGGTTCCAGTTCTGGGGGTCTGGGGAATGTGGAGCACCCTTTCATCACTATTGCTCCCAAGTCCACTCTGACTCGGAGTGGTAGTACCTGTTAGGGTACTATCTATGGGTTAAATAGAAAAACATGAGTTTTGATAACAATTATTCTCCTCTACCTCCTCCTTCTCCTTCTCCCTCCCCCTTCCTCTTACATTAATTATCCCCCTTTTCTCTTT
>CM042165.1:38581472-38593972 GCA_023376005.1 Doryteuthis pealeii | reverse complement strand
GGCGTTGCGACCTGAATATTTAAGAGCAGTCCCGCAAAAGTAAAACTCTCTTTCTCTTGGACTCTCCTGCCTTCAGACACAACACACGAGTTGTGCCTCCGTCCATTTGACCTGGAAGAGCTTAGCTCCCCAGCTACAGACTTATACGCGTACCTATACGAGAGGCTTTCTTCACGGTAAATGACAGACTTTCTAATTCATTTTATATCCTCAGGCTATCTACAAAGACTCTTTTCTTTGGACATTTATCTATCCTGCTTTATATTCTTTTTGTCAGTCTTTGTTTAGACAGTAAAGTCTATTTGTTATAACTCTTTGTCGGGAATTGTTCTATATATATATGTTTATGTCACGTTGGAGAAAATGATAGACGCCAACTATCATTTTATTTCTAACAATACCACAATCATCCTTGCAGAAGAACAGTAGTGGTATCACTTAACCTATAGCTGTGTGAGGAGGGTGTTCATACCTTTGCCGAGGGGATTGGTCCAAAAGTGATCGTAATAGCACGAAGGGAATTCAAACTAGCTTATGGATGAAATAGAACTGTTTGAAAATTATTTGTTTCAGTTAGAATCCTTGATGACATAACTAGATTATTTGTACTAAGAATAGTTACTTGAAACTATAATTGTTTACCAATTATTATTATTATTATTATTATTATTATTATTATTATTATTATTATTATTATTATTAGTTACTTGAAACTATATGACTGTGCAAACAAGTGATTATTATTGAATAGAAATAATTACTTAAAACCATATAATTATTTGTATCAGATAGGAATACTTGAAACCATACAACTGTGTACACATTATTTCTATTAGATAGAAATACTTGATCTTATGTAGCTGTGTGCAGGCAGGTGATTGTAGACAAATTAAAAATTAATTATTTAGGATATTTACTTGGATTATTATCACAATCCTGTGGAGTGTGGAATACCGCTTCATTGCCATTACTTTCAGTTATTTCAAACTAATTTTTAAATATTTTTAAACTCATTTTTTAAATCTTTTTTACCCATAGCTGGAACTCTAACAAGTACTATCACCCGGTCAGAGTGGTCCTGTGAGTAATGGTGATGAAGAGGTACCCTCCATTACCATTACCACAGTTTATCCACACTACTCTAAAGCTCCAGAACTGAACCTCACCACTAGATACAGTTTAACGTTATACCCAGGACACACAAGCGACAGGAGGACCCTGGTAAAGATCAAAATCCAAAGAGGAATCTTCTGAGGACTCATTATCGACACAAATATTTGCTATAGTAACTAGCAACAAAAAACACCCCCTGGGCGGTTTAAAATTTGATTTTTGAAAGATATTTCCTGAGGTGTAGAGGGGGTGGGTAAAAACTTGTTTGTATCGTAAGTAAGCAAAATCACCAAATTTATTAAAAGTACAAAAAAAAAAAAATAAAACAATTTGAAATGGAAACTTAGATCTGTTCCCCACAAATAAAATGTATGTATCTATTAATTATTAATTAAATAATCATTTTGAATATTTTGCTTATGAATTTTACACAAAATCATAGATATTTATTTGCAAACTTTTATAGTTAACTCCTTGAGCGAGAGTTAAATACAATTTTTAAAATTGCTTACTCATTTTTTTAGTGTATATAACACAGTTTTTTTTAAATTTTTGACTATAAATTAAATACTCATTAATAGACTAGCAAAGTCATTGAGAATATTGTGACGTAAGGTGTGACGTAGTTTTGGTTACGGACAGAAATACACCCAATTCCATTATAAGTAAAGAAATAACAAAAGACTTAGAGATTTAGCTTTATAGTCTATTTCAGGGAGCTTAGACAAAGTGTCTAACTCTCCCGACTCGTCATTCGCTTCTGATGAGTCGGGAGAGTTAGACACTTTGTCTAAGCTCCCTGAAATACACTATAATGCTAAATCTCTAAGTCTTTTGTTATTTCTTTACTTATATATTTGCTCAGTGACTCTAACATTAAGAGCACACATTGAGCTCTCAAACTGCGACAGGTTTTTTTTAAATAAAACTCTTGTGTCGTAAGGAAGACTTCTTCTCTGGACCTTTGGATTATATATATATATATATATATATATATATATATATATATATATATATATATAAAGGTAAAATTATCCAGTTAACTGGTAAGTTGGTGATATTATTTGGGATCATCTATATCCCCCGTATATCCACAATGCATGACAATGCCGATGCACACGTATAGATTTATACAATCATTATTTTAAATCCCCAAGCGAGCAAAATGTAAGATGATTAATAAATTAATTATATACAGAGTAATATTCATACTTTCAATAAGAAATCTATTATATTTCAAATCCCTAAGGAGATTATATTTCAAATCCTTAGAGAGCTCATGATAATATGCAAGTGACGCTTTCTTAAGTTTTTCTTTCTTATTGAAAGTTTAAATATTGTTCTGCATATAATTTATTTATTAATCATTTTACATTGAGTTGTCTTAGGGATTCGAAATGTATAATAGCCAAATGATGGTTTGTTAATTTGTCCTTATTTATTGAAAGTGTAAACTCCCTACACCACTTGCGGACGTTTTTGACATCCATACACGATTCTCCTTGCGATGAATTTCAATCAGTTTAATACATTTTGCGTTCAAAAACCGAACAACTGCACGAAATTTGGACAGTGGTAGGGTCAATTGGAGCTCTATCCGAAATGACTGCCAAGCCAAAACCGAGCGTGGCAGGGAGACGAACACAGGGGCAGGCGCAGACGCTATCATAAAAAACACAACAGTTTTGCCAGTAATCACACGAACCGTTTCCATCAACGCTTTGGAAACCTTACTTTTAGGATTATCCCCGTATATGTTTTATCGTGGAGGCACGTAGTGTAATGGTTAGAGTCGTAAGAAATGAACTCGGCGACACAAGTTCAAATTCTGGACGAGGCTGCAGTTCACATAGCACTAATACCTTGGAAAGAGTATGCATTCAACTACTCTCCCTCAGGCTAGGGGTAAATAGTAGGACAGGCAGGACTTTTTACCTTGGTTAGGTAACCAGTCTAGGAGAAGGAAATTCTGAATTCAAACCTGTTAAAGTCAGCTTAAAAATTTGTGTCGCATCCTACTTGTGAGGAGGGGTTGGCAAATTTACATATATATATATGTTTTATCGACTCTGACGTTCTGGGTCAGCAGTTTAACATAAGGAGCATAGCGTTCGCGCCTCCTCTTGTACGATTGCCGCATACAGTTTATCTTGTTTATCAATGTCAAAATTTCCTACCGTATTGTGTAATAAACGACTTCTTAAAACCAATTTTTAACCTCAAAAATCAAGAGGTCATTCATTAAACGAGATATGATTTTAAAACGTCCAAATTTACCTTGTTTCACTGCCAAACCTTGCCGTAAGTTCTACTGAATCTGACCCCGCATAGCCTATACCAAAACAAAGGCTATTAGTTAAGATAAATTTATAAAACTTGGGCATATACTATTACTACTACATCTACGGGTTAGCTCAGTCGGTAGAGCGTTCGGCTAGAAACCACAAGGTTCTAGTTCGATACAGGCCCTCGCTAACTCAGCGTATGAGTAGCACAGGGATATGTGCGGTAACGTAAGGAGCTGATGGTAGGTGAGGCGCTCCACCTCAGACGCAAAAAAAAATCCCCTTGGTCTAGCACTAGTGAAAAGGGGATAGACTCCCTGGCTGTATGGCTCATACCGACATTAGGCCACCCCGACGACATTACTTACTTTACTATTACTACGATCAATCGGCTGTCATGTCAAGCCCTAGCACCTATATGATTGTCCCAACCCTACTGCCCTTATGACAACCCCCAACCCTTTTTGTCATATATGTGCTAGAAGTCGGTGGCAGAGGGCCTTAGTGTCCTGGGTATAACGGTAAACTGCATCTAATGGTGAAGTTCCACACCACATCATTCACCAGGTCACCTGACCCGGAGTGGTAGTACTATTAGGGTCCAATTTATGGGTTAAATAGTAACAAAAATGAGTTTTAAAAAAATTGAGTTTCAAAAGAATCTGAATGCCCATCAAGAATGAATAAAATAAAACGTTTTCGGCATAAAATTCCCAACAAGGTTTGACATGCCGTAAAATCTAAGTAACCAACCAACCAACAAACAAAAAAAACAAGGAGAGTTTCATTATACGAGATGCGTTTTTTAAAACGTCGACGTTGACCTTTTATGCCTAACCTTGCCGTAATTTTGGTTCAAGGTATTTCGGTTAGCCGATATCATCCTCGTACCCCACTTGTACAAGGTCAGGCACAAGGCCCTATTAACGTGGGACCACACACAGGTCGAGACTCATGGTGGCGGTTTAAAATTGCGTTGATCCAGTTGGCATTTCCCCTCAAGGGGGGTGCCCAGGCACTGGGCAATAAACCCAGCCCTGCCCCTTTAAATCGAGGGGACAGGTGTTGCCTAGGGGATAGCCCCCTGGGATCAACGCTATTAATTTAACCTCTGGCAGGTCCAGCGACCGAAGCTCACTGGACCCCGGTCGAAGCCTATACCAAAACAGTATTTAGCATAGCCTATACCAAAACAAAAAGTCACAGTTCAAATCCTGGAAATTGCATAAGCGCTAATAAGCTATTATAAATAGTAGGTTTTTTACTCTATAATTGTTGAACTACTTATACTTAGTGTAATACTTAATTTGGTATACATTATGTACAAATATTAAAAATTGTAAACAAAGTTAGGTAAAACCTTCATTATACTAGCTAAGTAAAGTAGGCGGAGTGGCCTAATATCGGTATCAGCCGGACAGCGAGGAAGGCTATCACCTTTTCCCTAGCGCCAGCCAGGAGATTGTTTTGGTTTCTGAGGTGGGGTGCTACACTTACCATTAGAAGAACACCAGTGGTAATATTTAAGCCATAACTCGGAGATGAGTGGGTTCATACCTTTCCCAAAGGTATTAGTCCGAAAGTGAATGTAATAGCGCGACTGGAGTTCGAACTCACTTGCTACGATATCGTAGTCCAGCACGTTAGCCACTATGCAACAGAACTTCCCCCACGATTTAAGGCAACTTAGGGACGTCTAATTCATTCCAATAGAAATGATTAGTGAGACTAGTTTGCTAAATATTACCTGTGTGTACAATGAAATAAAGATCACTTTTGTTTTGTTTTTGTTTCTGTTACGATTTGTGTGGCCATCCTTTAGGCTTCAAGCAAGAGCGCTGTCCAGCGGAGATCCTTTGTTTAAGCAGAGCGCGATCCTTAGTGAAGAATCCTTTGGTTGCTCCTTAGTGTGCCTTAATATTTGGTATGACCCTTTGGTTGTTCTTTGGTGCTCCCCAGTCTTGCAGGTCCTTCGTCAATGATTGCAAATGGACGTCTGTCTATAGAAGGGGGGAAAATAGAGGGGGGAAGTAGATATTTGAGTCAACTGCTTCCTGCTGAGGGGGGACCAAAAAGAAGCGAGTCCACCGTCTTCTCGCAGGCCAAACTTTCTTTTGGTCAACACAGTCTTCGTCTTCGACCAGCAGCTGAAAATCCGTCGTCGTCAAAAATTTTTCTTTACTGACTGCCGTCTCATGTAGGTCACCCCACGCTCGCTTTGGATATTTTATGGGCATATTACCCAAACATCCGGCACATCAGTCGAACCTCGCGTCCGTCCAGTGCCTAAATCGCATTTGTTTTGCGGGAGGGCGCGGGTTCGATCCCGGCATGGCAAGACAATGTCTTGCTCTTTTTCCTTTCTCGTTTCCCGTCATACTGTCATCAGACTATCAGCGATTAAGTAGTTAACCGACCATGTATTCGGCTGTTGATGGGCTGAGGTTTAAACCATGTGACCCAGTCTATAAATTCAAGTGGTGGACCGCAGCACTTTTAAACACTTTTAAAAACCACCTGTATGGTGCAAGCGAAGTTTTTTGTAAAATCATTTTTTTACATAGATGGTATAAGCGTATACGCGTGGTTGTATACCATTCTTGATCTCGTTCTGTATATCTTTTTTGTTGCCTTTTGCTTTTTTGTTTGTTTGTTTGTTTGTTTGTTTGTTTGCTTGTTTGTTTTTCTTTCGTCACACCTCGTAATAATTATAGTTCTAAAAGAATGAAGAGAATCATCGCCCGCGAAGCTCCTAAACTCGGTAGAACAATTTAGGTACTTAGGCAGTAATATCTCATCCACAGAAAACAATGTTAATGCACGCATAGGAAAGACATGGCCCGCTATAAATAAATTATCAGTCATATAGAAATCCAAACTCACAGACAAGTTAAAGAGACAATTCTTCCAGGCCGTTGTCGTGTCAGTACTGCTGTACGGCTGCACCACCTGGACCCTAACGAAGCGAATAGATAATAAACTAGATGGGAGCTGCACAAGAATGCTGCGTGTGATTCTGAACAAGAAGTTGAAACAACACACCACGAGAAAACATCTGTACGGCCACCTGCAACATATCACCCAAACCATCCGAGAAAGATGGACAATACATGCAAGGCACTGCTGGAGAAGCAAGGACGAACTCAGAAGCGACGTCCTCCGGTGGAAGCCAGCACAGGGGCACGCCAGTGTGGGCCGACCAGCAAAGACGTACATTGATCAGCTCTGTGCGGATACAGGATGCTGCATAGGGGACCTCCCGAGAATGATGAGTGATAGGGACGAATGGAGAGAGATTGTCATGGATATCCGTGCTAACAGCGCGACATTATGATGATGATGATGATGATTGATCTTTTATAAGAAGGCGTGTGGTGTAGAGTCGTATGAAATGGATTCGTCGACGCGATTTCAAATTACTGTTTGCATTTCACATAGCGCTAATACGCTTGGGAAAGGTATGCATCCAACAACACTCCCTCCAGCTATGGGTAAATAGTAGGCATGCTGGGCTCTTTAAGCTAAGTAGGTAATCAGTCTGGAAGGTAAACTTTGAATTCAAACCTGTTAAACTTAAGAAATTGAATTTGTGTTGCATCCTGCTCGTACGGAGGGTTTGGTATATATATATATATATATATATATATATGTGTGTGTGTGTGTGTGTGTGTGTGTGTGTGTGTGTGTGTGTGTAAGGATGTCTTTGGCATTAAATAACCCTCAAATGTTGATATTCCATTAAATAAAGTAGCCAAACCAAACAAACCAAGCCTTCCTTATTCCAGTTAGTTCTCCGACCATCTTCGAAGAACGTCCTTATTTGATAATCAAATTTCTTTTTTTTTTAAATTTCAATCTTGATGAGAATTTATTAAGGTCCCATTTATGGGTTAAATAGATCAAAAAGTGAGTTTAACAAAACTGAATACAAAACAAGGAATGAATGAAACAAAACGTTTTCGACATAAATAACCCAACAAAGTTTGACATGCCGTAAAATCCAACCAACCAACCAACCAACCAAAAACCAAACTGTGTTTAGAGAAATCAATATTTAGCCTTTAAAATCTTTGAATCATGCGCTAACATCATTTGAGCATCCGTTTTTTCATTGTTTTCATTTATTTTGCGTATAAACTTTATTATTGTATATTATTATGGTTAGCTGTTTTGTTTTACAGTAAATCTAACCCTTTTTGGGTCATTCAATACCAATTCAGTTATTTTGATATTTAATAGACTCAAAGCTGCTTAACTTTGGTGATCTAATGGGAACCGGTGTTATCAGTGTCACTTAACCGTAAGCATCTTCCTTAATGGAATTATCAAAAGTGTAACTTTTCAAAACTATCCCCACCCACTTGAAAAATTATAGTGTCATGCGGACAAATATAGTTGAATAACTCGAGCCGTGTGCAAATAAGCACGAAATCGTAGTTGTGTAATAAATTGTTGGCAGATCCTGAAGCGGGAATAACTTTGAGATCAGGGAGTAGAAATTTACCAGTGACGGTTATAATCCCCTGATCTCTGGAAAACGCGCCATGAGAAACACGTGATTAGTTTTAGTTTTTTGATTCAGCCCGGCCGTCAAAGAGTTTAGACGTGCTATGAGGTTGGACTCTCCGCGCGGCGAATAAGAATCATGGGCTAAATAAAAAAAGCTTGATCAGACAACAAAAATGTCTTGTTAATTCAATTAACTGCAATGACCAAAATAAGTAAAGCCCAAAAGAAGATTAAATCAGCCCTTAGTTAAGAGGAAGAAGCAGAAGAATCAACACATAAACAAAATTATAAAGAAGACCATCTCCTCTCCAAATAATTCTCTCTCTCTCTCTCTCTCTCTCTCTCTCTCTCTCTCTCTCTCTCTCTCTCTCTCATCCGAGAACTCTCTCTGAAGTCTCACTCTCACCAATTATATTCCCGATGTCAATGTAAGTAAAAGTAAAGTCGTCGGGCGGCCTAATGTTGATATGAGCCAGACAGCGAGGGAGTCAATCCCCTTTTCTCTAGCGCTAGACCAAGGAGATTATTTTAGCATCTGAGGTGGAGCGCCACACCTACCATCAGCTCCTTACTTTACCGCACAGATCTCTGTGCTACTCATACGCTGAGTTGGCGGGGGCCAGTATCGAACCAAGAACCTTGAGATTCCTAGCCGAACACTCTGCCGACTGAGCTATGTAGATATATAATATTACCACAGTGGGCAAAAGTTTTTGAATTCCTAGCGCCATGAATACAAATATAGTCGAATTACTAGTGCCACGTGCAAATAAAGCTGAAATCGTAGAACTGAATGCGAATGTAGTCGAATTCCTTGTGTCATGTCTACAAATATAGCCGAATTGCGTTCAAATATAGCCGAATTGCGAGCTCCTTGCCTTAATAATATCGAATTAATTGCACCGTTTGTAAATATTCTCGAATTGCTTGCGCCCTGTGCAAATACGATTCGAATCTGAACTGTGTGCGAATGTAGTCGAATTCCTTGTGTCATGTCTACAAATATAGCCGAATTGCGTTCAAATATAGCCGAATTGCGAGCTCCTTGCCCTAATAATATCGAATTAATTGCACCGTTTGTAAATATTCTCGAATTGCTTGCGCCCTGTGCAAATACGATTCGAATTACTTGCACCGTGAGGAAATTCTTTCGAATTCCTAGCGCGCTGTGTACAAATGTAGTCCAATTACTACAGCCGATGAAATGAATAAATCCGAAATAGTTGCACCATCTGCAAATGTTTTCGAAATCCTTGTTTCATGTCTACAAATATAGTCAAAAGTAGCAGGACCTGTGAATATATCACAATATTAAAATTTAATTATTACAGCGTTTGATAGGTTTACTTAAGAGCTATTTCAAAAATAGTTCAATATAAACTTACGCTTATTTATATATATATTTCCCCCTACTCTCTTTCTTTCTTTCAAATTATATTTTTCTGTGTATCATGTCCTTTTTCTTCCCTTTATTTCTCTATAATAAAAACGGAATGGTCCTTTGTTTATTTAAGGTGACGACACTCATAAGAAATAAGAAAATCGGCACATAAGCAACACCAAATAATTAGGATTTACATTTTTGCATTTGGACCATATGACTTTTAGGCACCCCTTTTGCTTTGCTGATTCATAAGTATATTTTTTCATTTACACCGTCAACATCCGGTTGTTTGTTAGGGGTTAGGGTTAGGGGTTAAGGTTAGGGGTTAGGGTTAGGGGTTAGTTTTATAATTTAAAAAACTCTAAAAATCGTCTGTTAACAAACAACCGGATGTTGACGGTGTAAATGAAAAAAATATACTTATGAATCAGCAAAGCAAAAGGGGTGCCTAAAGGTCAATGGTCGTTGCATTTCATCTTGGACAATCTTATTTTTAACCAGAGTCTGTTGCAAAATGATAACGGTCGTGCAAATAAGGAATATGTGTATTGATATATAGATACTAGCGGAAGGTGCAAATAAAGACGAAATCGTAGCGCCAGGTGCAACAGTTTTTTTTTAATTCCTTGCGCCAGGTGCAAATAACATTGAATCACTAGCGCCTCGCCGCCGGCAAATATAGTTCGTATTTCCTATTTTCTCGTTCGTATTCGTCAGAAAATTGTGTCTATTCATATCTATCTATTAAAGTATTCATATATGATTAACAACATTTAATTTCGAGCACACAGAAATGGATCAACAATATACACATATACATATTCATACATTATACATACTAGTACAAAATAAAAAAACACCCTTCGGGCGATGTAAAAATAGATTTTTGAAACATATTGCCTGAGGGGTGGGAGTAAAAAATTCAATGTCAGCGAGTTTGTACCCTAAGTAAGTAAAATCATCAAATTCATTAAAGGATTAAAAAAATAAAACAATTTGAAATGTAAACTTTAAATATATATTAAAATAAAACAAACTATATATAGATATATAGTATTTATTAAAACTTGTTTTAAAAAACAATGAGGACTGTCTAATGTTGCATGTTCAAATTGTTTATTCTATGTTATGACGATTTTGGGTAATGTGACGTAAGCAGTGACGTAATTTTTGTTACAGACAAAAACCGGAAGCGAATCTCCATTATTAATAGATATGTATGTATTTTCAGTTGCTTTTCGTTATTTTGACACGAAATTCCACAGTTTCTACAATATTCATCATTCACATTATTATAAAAACAAGACAGAAAGTACAAGAATATGGTTAAATTTACCGATTTTATTCAGAAGATTTTGTTTTTTTTTGTTTTTTTAAACACTCGTTCTTTGCTGGAAAATGCGGCACTGAGAGCGACCTAAAATTTGAAAAATACAATACTGAACAAAGGGTTAAACCAAGATTTTTATGATTGATTTTCGACCGCAGAGCTTCGATCTCCGTGTGTTTCTCCCAATTTAAGCTTCAACTGACACCGTATACAAACTTACTGTCGACTTTAACTCTCTACAATGAATTCGGCACCAAATCTATCAATAACTTTCAATAACTCTCCTTCTGCTGCTCTGTATCCCACAAACTTCCGCGTGCACAGGGCTACTTTCACTTTCACTTTCACTTTCACTTTCAGTTCCTGCTGAGGCCATTACGTCATAGTGGCAGGAAACAAGAGCTGTTCTATACAAAGTTTGGCAATGCCGGTGGCCTCTTCGCGCTCAGCTATTCACCACGCATTTCTCTTAACCGCGCGGTGCCACAGATGCCCTCCCATCACCCACGCCAATCTATGATTCCGTTTTTAGAGGGATTCGAACCCACATCAAAGATGCGAAAATATAACCTGAAGATATTGCATGTTCAACAACAACAACAACAACAACAATAATAATAATAATAATAATAATAATAATAATAATGCTTCACGCGTGTTGTGGTGAACTGCGTGACAGTTTTGCGGAGGCGAAGGGTTCGTTGGTGTTCTCTGTAGTCCAGTAGGCTCAGGTTTACTTGTCTGCTGGTATTTTACGCCGCTTTGGAGAGTAAAGATGTTAGATGCGACGGCCTGACTAGTGAAAACGAAAAGATGGTATTTTTGCCTCGATTTGATCCAGGGATTTATTTTCTCTTAATGCATTTCATATTTTTCTTTTATTCTCGTTTTTCAGATTTGACAACTGAAATAAGAACTTTTTGCCTTTAGACGGTTATTTAACTTTTAGGGAATTAAGATCTCCTTGAGGGGGCGCCATTGATTTAACGTATTTTGCAAAGCACTTTATAAGTAGATTGCAATGGAAAGTGCAATTTCCTTGCAGAACATGATCAATCATGTATTTTAAAATTATGCAAAACTATGAATCACCAGATCTATTTTTTATTCTTTTTTTTTTTTCGCTAGGTCTGTTTTATTCTTTTTTTTTTTTTTTTTTTTTGCCAGTTCTGATTTATTCATCTTTTTTCACCAGATACTATTTATCATCTTTTTTTCATTATCTTTCTTCATTCATATTTTTCCTCAGATTAATTTATTCCTCAGTTTTCCACAAATCTGTTTTATCCATATTTTTCGCCTGATTGTTTTTATTCATCGATTTTCAACATATCTGTTTTATTCCTCCATTTTTCACAATATCTGTTTTATTTCACTTTTTCCCCATATGATTTATTCTTCTATTTTTCACCATATCTGTTTTATTCAATTTTTCACCATATCTATTTTATTCCTCTATTTTCCTCGTATACGTTTTATTCCAATAGCTTTCACCATATCTGTTTTATTCCTTCATTTTTCACCATTTCTGTTTTATTTCACTTTTTCCCCATATGATTTATTTTCTATTTTTCACCATATCTGTTTTATTTCTCCATTTTCACAATATCTGTTTCATTTCGTCTATTTTTCACCGAATCTTTCTATTTTTCACATTATTTATTTTTTCCTCTATTTTTAACCACATATCTTTTATTCCCCTAATTTGCGCTGTATATGTTTTATTCCTCTATTTTTCAACATACCAGTTTCATTCATCTGTTTTTTCACAATATCTGTTTTGTTTCTCTACTTTTACCATATATGTTTTATTCCTCTATTTTTTAACATATCTGTTTCATTCATCTGTTTTTTCACTTTCTTTAGACGAGATATTACT
>CM042165.1:38538972-38576472 GCA_023376005.1 Doryteuthis pealeii | reverse complement strand
TTAAATACTTAAATACTTTCTTGCTAGAAAATGTTAAATTCCGAGTAACACATGATGATTTTCAAAACAGTAAGTTATATATATATATATATATATATATATATATATATATATATATATATATATATATATATATATATATATATATATTGTGTGTGTGTGTGTGTGTGTGTGCTATCTTCAGACCAAGTGCTTGGTCTGAATATCCCATAGGCCAAACACTGTCAGTAACAAGGCGTCGTGAACTCTATGTCCGCGCTACCTTAACTTAGATATAAACGCTCTATCCATGATATTGAGCACTGTTTACTTATCAATATAGTATAGCTCAATATTATCTATACAACGTATATCTGTGTGTGTGTGTGTGTGTGTGTGTGTGAATAAGCAAAATTCAAAACATTTTTTCTTAATCTTATTTATTAATCCCAATATTTCAGGTAGACCTCTACTTTTTGTAGAATTTTTTGGACCTTTTATAGGTTTTGTAGAATAACTGGTTCATCTTTTCTTTTAATTCTAAATGTTCTCTGCTTTACGTAACGTGCCAGTTAAATGGTCTGTTGATTGGTTGATTTTGATAATGTTTTGTTTGTTTTTTGCTCTGTGTATGGGGAGTGTGATGTGGGCTTCCTAGCTACAATGACCCTACTGGGTGTAGGCAGGTTTCACTTGTTGTACATAGCGTTCGTATCTATTAGAAATGTTTAGTGGAAATAGGAGCCTTGTGTTTGAGAGTGATAGTGTTAGAAATATTTGTACACATTTATCGTGCATAAATCTGTATTTAGTCCTGTTTTATGTGCGTTGATTCTGAGGATCAGTTTTGTTTCTTTTTTCGTATATATATATATATATATATATATATATATATATATATATATATATATATATATTGAAAATCAAAGAAGATGAAATTTGTATTTTCTAATACTAATCAAACTAAATAATTATATAGTCATAAAGAAAGAAAGAAAGAAAGAAAGAAAGAAAGAAAGAAAGAAAGAAAGAAAGATCCACAGTTAAACGAATAAAATATTCAAAACAAATTATGAAGAATATAGTACAAAAGAAAGAAAGAAAAAAGAAAGAAAGAAAGAGAGATCAACAGTAAAAAAAAGAAGGAAAATAAAAACATTTAAAAGATTGCCATAGAGAAGATAAGACAATTTAGAAAGAAATAAACAGAACAAACAAAGTGCCACGGAAAACAAGAAAGAAAGTAAATAAAAAAACATTTAGAAGATTACAATAAAGAAGATAGGATAATTTAGAAAGAAAGAAAGAAAGAAAGAAAGAAAGAAAGAAAGAAGAAGAAAGAAAGAAATACCGCGCTAAAACGAATAGAATGAAATAAATATTCAAAAGATTTAATGAAAAAGATAGTACAAAAGAAAGAAAGAAAGAAAGAAAGAAAGAAAGAAAGAAGAAATACCCGTGCTAAAACGAATAGAATGAAATAAAATATTCAAAAGATTTTAATGAAAAGTACAAAAGAAAGAAAGAAAGAAAGAAAGAAGAAAGAAAGAAAGAAATACCCGTGCTAAAACGAATAGAATGAAATAAATATTCAAAAGATTTTAATGAAAAAGAAAGAAAGAAAGAAAGAAAGAAAGAAATACCCGTGCTAAAACGAATAGAATGAAATAAAAATATTCAAAAGGTTTTAATGAAAAAGATAGTACAAAAGAAAGAAAGAAGAAATACCCGAGCTAAAACGAATAGAATGAAATAAAATATTCAAAAGGTTTTAATGAAAAAGATAGTACAAAAGAAAGAAAGAAAGAAAGAAAGAAAGAAAGAAATACCCGAGCTAAAACGAATAGAATGAAATAAAATATTCAAAATTTTAAATGAAAAAATAGTACAAAAGAAAGAAAGAAAGAAAGAAAGAAAGAAAGAAAGAAAGAAAGAAATACCCGAGCTAAAACGAATAGAATGAAATAAAATATTCAAAAGATTTTAATAAAAAAGATAGTACAAAAGAAAGAAAGAAAGAAAGAAAGAAAGAAAGAACATAATAAAGGAGATAGCACAATTTAGAAAGAAAAGAAAGAACAAATTAGAAACAAACAAAAAACAAACAAAAAAAGCATAAAAATGAAAAAGAAAATAATACCAAGTGCAAATATTTAGAAAAAAAAGGAAATTCAAAGTTTAAAGTTGTTTTTTGTAGCTGTGAATAGTTGGTTGTTTTGTTTCTTGTCTCCACGCCGTCAGAGTTGATGTCATTGTTTAAAATGATTTGAGGAAAGGGAAAGGGGAAGGGGAAAGGTTGGCGGTAGAAAAATGGCGTCAGTGCTTGATGGCGTGAAATGTTCAAGTTATTTGAGTCATTTTATTTAGAGGACAAGAATGGAAGGAGTAAACAATCAAGTGAATCCTATTCTTAGAATACGTCTATCATAGGGTTACAATAGTGGGACTGTCAGATAGATAGATATGAACAGGATAAAAAGATAGATAGATAGATAGATAGATAGATAGATAGAAAAAGTAAGAGATAGAGAAAGCAATAGGCAGATAGACATAAAAACGTGTACAAAGGGAGAGAAAACTGAATATAGATAGATAGATAGATAGATAGATAGATATGATTAGTATAAATTGATAGGTTGAGAGAGAGAGCGAAATTAAGAGACAGAAAGAGATAGATAGATAGATAGATAGATACATACATACATACATACATAGACAGAGAAACAGTGTATCTTATGGGGAAAATTGGTAGATAGATAGATAGATAGATAGATATTAACAGGCTAAAACATATAGGTAGATGGGTAGATATCCCCACACTAAAATAGAAAAAAGAAAGAAAGCGATAGATAGATAGATAGATAGATATTAACAGACTGGAAAAGACTGATAGATATTTACACGCTGAAAGAAAGAAAGAAAGAAAGAAAGAAAGAAAGAAAGAAAGATAGATAGATAGATAGACATTTACAGACTTGAACATATATATATAGATATATATACAGATAGATAGATAGATAGATAGATAGATAGATAGATTTGAAATACCAATATGAGAAAAAGAAACGCAATTTTAACTATTACATATACACCAAACACCAGAGATCTAAGAGTGTCTTGTATTTCAATCGTTTCAACTGAAAATGTCATCTTAGTACAAAGTAAAAACTGTTTTAACTACAAAAAAGGATGCCGTTCCATGCAAAAGTCAAAGATCATCTGATAAAGTGTTTATTTTTCTAAATCTAAAAAGTTAAATAAAAACAGTTTTTTTTTAAATATTCCGATATAAAGAAAAAGATTTTTCTCAAAATATTAGTTGATAAAAATATATTGTCGTATTATTTGGATTTTTGTCCTTATCATAATTGTTTTATACACAATGTCCCCTACGACCTTCTTCAGGTGTTTATGGTCGAACTCGGAAACCCTCTCGAACTCAGGAACCTCTCTTCGAACTTGAGAACATTTCTAACTCTGGAGCGTTTATGATGTTATCGGGAACTTCGAACCGAACCCTTTATTCAATCCACCGGGGTAGACTGTTCTCTTTCCGTTAACCATGACCGGGTACAAGTGTTAAGCTATGTTAATGTTAAGTATTCTATATTATTATCACCCTTGGCCAGGATTGAACCTGCAACCTACAGATGATTGTTACTTAGAAACTGTATTAACTCAACCCTTATATCCGTTGCGCCATTTGTGTCCAACAAAAATTCAAACAAATGCATTTTCGTTTGTTTGTTTTTTAAAACTTTTTTTATTAGTATAGCTTATGAGTTTATATATATATATATATATATATATATATATATATATATATATATAATATATATATATATATATAAGATGCGCTTGTCACTACATTGCTTTCATAATGTGTAAAATAACATATTAAACCGTCTTATTAAATATATAAGTATTTAAGTTTTAATGTAATAGAATGTTATACTAAATTAGAAAGGCTAAGGAAACTAAATAAGAATGCAGATGAAAAAAATTTGAAAAAAGGGGTATATAATCGAAAAATAGAACAATTGAAACTCACTCTTCCATCATTCCCGTTTTCATTGCTAAATTTTCCTCATTTAACTATTTAGTAAAAATAGTAATAAAAATTACTGTTATTTGTTCTTCTTAATGGATTTCTTTTAAGATTTATCTCCGATATTTTGCTCATACTCATTAAGATAAAACCAAACCATTAGAAATCAATGATAATTAGCACATATTTAATAAAACCAAATATGCAAATTAGCCTTCCCTTTCACACTGTTAACTGCTATTGTGTTGTATATATGAATACAATTGCATATTATTAGTATGTGGATATGGTCAACAGTGGCTTCGGCCTCTGGGCCGTTGATACAATTAACAGCGTTGATCCCCAGGCAACACCTACCCACGTGATTTAAAGGGGCAGGGCTGGATTTATTGCCCAGTGACTGAGGCGCGTCCCTTGAGGGGGAATGCCGATGGGATCAACGAATTTTTTGCACATGTCGCCCATGAGCCACGGCTTGTGGGTGGTCCCACATTAATAGGGCCTTGTGCTTGACCTTGTACAAGTGGGGTACGAGGATAATATCGGTTAATCCGAAATTCCTTGAACCAAAATTACGGCAAGGTTAGGCATAAAAGGTCAACGTCGACGTTTCAAAAACGCATCTCGTATAATGAAACTCTCCTTGGTTTTTTTTTGGTTGGTTGGTTGGTTGGTTGGTTTGGTGGTTAGTTGGTTACTTAGATTTTACGGTATGTCAACCCTTGTTGAGCATTTTATGCCGAAGACCCGTACATGTGGGGTGCGTGGTAAATACATGTAGATATGGCCAACAGCATTAATAATGTAAAAACAATTTTGTTAGTAATAGAGGTTTATATAAAAATAAAATCATGGAGCATGTGATGTAATTAACTAAGGGGATTGGGACTTGAGTATTGATATAGTTTCGGTTACAGACAGACAAACACACAATCTCCATTATAATAAGATTTGTATGTGTATTTATGTGATGATGCTTGATATGATTAATTATGACATTTTGGACTGTTGTCCACATCTTTATTGTGTATAAACACAACGTTCAGACCACTGTAATCTTGGGATCTATTTTTGTTCATGTTCTTGGTCAGATTAAGGTGGTTATGTGAGTGATAATGTTCTCTTAGAATTTTAGTTTTTAGTATAAGTTTTTCCATTTAATTTTTCTATATCTAATCATAATTTTGTCAATAAGTCTGGTGGCATTCATGGTGCTTAGAGCTCCCTTGAGTGAGCAGTAACGATTAAGCTCTGGAACTGCGCTTGAATTCATGGGTAATCGTCTGAAGATTATTTCATGTAAAAAAAAACTAAAAAAGAGCCCGAGGTTACAGTGGTCTGAATGTTGTGTTTATGCACAATAAAGATGAGTACAACAGTCCGAAATATCATAATCATTCATGTCTTATTATAATAGTGCAAGAATGAAACATAAGTAGTTTCTTTTTCAGCAAACTGACGTCAACAAATAATTAGAGAATGAAAAGAAATTAGCAGAAGAAAAAGACATATGTTGTGTGCAGTTTGTGTGGGGGTGGGGGTGTTGGTTGTTAGATTTATGTGTGTATGAGAGATGTTAGTTTTTTGAGTGTGTGTGTGTGTGTGTGTGTGTGTGTGTGTGTGAGTGTGAGGTTAGTTTTGTGTGTGTTAAAAAGAGGTTGATTTGGTGTGTAGGTGTGTGTGTGTGTGCGAGTGTGAGGTTAGTTGTGTGTGGGGTGGGGGTGTTGGTTGTTAGATTTATGTGTGTATGAGAGATGTTAGTTTTGTGAGGGCGAGTGTGAGTGTGAGGTTAGTTTTGTGTGTGTGAAAAAGAGGTTGGTTTTGTGTGTAGGTGTGTGTGTGTGTGCGCACAAGTGTGAGGTTAGCTGTGTGTGTGTGTATGTGTGTGCGTGCGTGTGTCAGGTTAGTTTTTTGTGTGTGAAAAAGTGGTTGGTTTTGTGTGTGTGTGTGTGTGAGAGAGAGAGTGCGTGTGAGTGCGTGTGTGAGGTCAGTTTTGTGCGTGCATGAGGTTAGTTCTGTTTGTGGAAAAAGAGGTTGGTTTTGTGTATGTGTGTGCATGTGTGTGTGTGAGAGAGAGAGAGGGGAGGGAGGGAAGAAGGGAGGGGGTTGGTTTTGTGTGTTCGTGTGTGTATGTGAGAGGTTTGTGTCTTATGTGTTTCTATGTGTATGAGAGAGGTTGTTTTGTGTGTTTATATGTGTGTGTGCGTGTGTATGAGATTAGATTGCATCTTGTGTGTGTGTGCGTGTGTAGGAGAGCTTAATTTATTCGTATTACTATTTCAACAAACTGTAGTTTTTTATTATGAATACTTACCGTTACATTTAAAAGCATTTTTAACAAAAATTACTTTAAAAACCTCGAATAACGTTGCAAGAGGAGGGAGATTAAATATGAATCTCAATTATATAGATCGAAGCGGCATGAAATCAGCCTAACGTTTTGGCACATGCCAAGCGAAAGCGAAAGTGAAAGTGAAAATGAAAGTAGAGTTGCAATTCACTAATTAAGGAATGAAGTTTGTCCAGCTTTAATTGGACGACTACTCGGAACAGTTTGGCAAATGATCACTCGGACTACTCCTGGTTTCGGGTTTTGTTTGGATGAGCGAATCGCATAACAACTCCGAATTTTGCTCCACCATTCAGACTGTAATTCAGTATCTGATATCCTTATTAAGGCCTCCCGGAGATCAATGTGTTTAATCAAGCGCCATTTTCCTTCATCCACCATCGGTCTTCTATGGCGGCCATTTTGAAATTTCCAGCCATGTTAGATTAATGATAACTGCTAATGAAAAATGTTTCACGCGGGAAATTCGTATTAAAGCTAATTTAAAGATTATTGCAGGATATATATATACATCGATTTAATTGACATATCGTGTGATATTTCTAAAGTACTCTAATGTTCTATTAAGAAAATAAGTCTTCTTCTTTAGATTCCAGCAATCATGGAGTGATTGTCTGGATGATTAGAAGTGTTATATCAAAAAGTAACAAAACTAATAATAAGAGTAAAAGTAAAACAGTTACTGGGAGAGATTGAAGAAATTGGGATTTACTAGAAAGAAGATTGAAACCATAACTGACGACCAGTGATATGGTTCAAAGCGCTGAGTAAAAGATATGGGACTCTTATCTGGATCTCGATAAACTAAATAGGAAAATAAGATAAAATAAATTTTTTAAAATTTAAAAATAAAACACTGCTTGATTGAATCTCTCTTTTACCCATTTGATTTACATTGTGACTTTTAAACGATCTACCGGTCGTTACTTTTGACAAGGCACCGGTCGAAAGGGCCCTTAAGTTTCCATTTTCTCTTTTCTCTTTCGAAAAATAAAAGTTTTGCTGATCAATAAAGTATGTCGTTATTTTTCAAAATCATATATATATATATATATATATATATATATATATATATGATTTTTAATGATGATTTATCTAAGTTAAAGTAGCCTGGCCATGGAGTCAACGGCGCCAGGTTACTGACAATTCACTTTGCCGTTAATTGTTTTATCTTTGTAAATTCAGCCAGACATACGCACAACTTCCTTTTATATATGCATAGATTATTAATTTGAAACAACTTGTTCAATCGTTCTTGAATTATTTATTCATTATTTTTCCAATATATCATGTAAACATTAATTGTTTATTGTATATTTTCACCTTTGATAATAATGAGTGGGGGGGGGGCAATCTCAAATATACCCATTTTACGCTACGTAGGAAAGAAAGAGTTGTGTTCAACGGAAACAGCAAAAAATTAATGATGTGAAAGGACCAAGAAATAACAACAAACGTATAGCACAAAACTGGTTCAGAAGTTTCGAGGAGGTGAAAGCGCCGTTTTATACAAACCAAAGTTGGGAAGACCTTTCATTGTGAGGCCTTACTTAAAATGGTTGAACAGGCAAACACAAGGATTCGCATATTGTCGGCCGAATTTGGTCCTTAGCACCATCAATTGACGCCTCCATAAAGTCGGCCTTGAGAATAAATTCTGAAATGCGAAATATGAAATATTGCCAAATTTGTCGACTCAGTTATAGAATGAACGGATAAAATTCTCTGGGATTTTAAGATACAAACGAATCCACTAATCCCGGTTATAAGACTAGACCAAATGTTGATTAACAAGAAAAACAGAACTTGTCATCTAGTGGATTTAACCGTTCTGGGGACACAGTGAAAATAGCCTGTCGGCTGGGACTATAGAATAAGCCGACTGCATCTCTGTAGAGAGGTAATACCCCCGCCCCAATAGGACCACCTGTTGGCCGTGTGTGGTGACCCGTGATGCTTAACGGTGGAACCCTGGTGGCTGAGCAGTCCATGACATGCAACACTCCTCTGGCTCTTACTTAGGGTAGACGAGCGGTCGGAGAGGGTCCCCTATCTGATTGTCCTGGCCGTGTTGTTCTTATTGCAAGCTTCAACCCTTTTATCATATATGCGCTAAAGGTAGTGGCTAAGTGTCTTAGTGTTCTAGGTATAACGTTAAACTGCATTTAATGGTGAAGTTTAATGGAGGTGTTCATACTTTTGATATTAATACAAAAGTTAATATAAAGGATTGTGAGATGCCAAACATGCATAATACTTTCCAAGTTTTCCACTATCGCTTGGGGTACAATCTCAGAATCCAGTTTTTGCCAACCTGATCTTGCCTGATTGTCAAAATTATTCCAAATCAAGCAAAATTTCTAGAACCATTTGGTTAGGTTTTGTTTAGTTTCTTATTTTTAATGGCATATTAACCTTTGTGGGTTATTTAATGTTAAAGCCATCCTTGTAGAACTGTTGTAGTGCTATTTAACACTAACAGCAAAAACTCCTCTAAAGAAACAACTACACAAAAAATGTAAATAATAAAGTTCCAATTTTTGAGCTCTGTGGAATGGGGAGTACACCTTCAACACCATTACTCCCAGGTCCACTCTAACTTGGAGTGATTGTTAGGGTTCCATCTATCTTTTAAGTAAACATGTCAAACGTTGTAATAATTAAATTATCATACGGTGGTATATCCACATATCCTACTATGATATATAATTTTAACAAAGAGAATCATAGCTGTCCTGATCAAGGGGCATGCCTCATGTAACTGTTGCTAAACTTACCAGTTAGTTGTATCTTATTTTTATATAGTTATTTTTTTGTTTATAAAATTAACTACAACCACAGTATCCAATTTAGAGTACTTTAGTGAGTCTTATTATTTTTATTTTGTGCTGACCATTAGTCTTTGCGATCTATGAATCCCTAATTGGAAAGTGGTGAGGGAAACTCACATACGAACATTTTTTAGTTTACGCCGTTGGTCAGGACAGGCGACACGGTAAGTAGTTGTCCCATTTATTTCGGGTTTTCTATTTCTTTGAAGAAAAGTATTTGCTGTTATCCTTTTATTGAATGTTATTTGTTTTTCCTGTAGAGTTTCACGGTGTTTATTAAATAAACTTAATGGCATCTGTAAGAAGCGTCATGCGTCCCTTTTTACGAAAACCAGTGGCAGTAAAGCCTCATATTTAATAGGCATGACATTTAAATTTTAGTAATAGCACTATCTTTTTTTCTTTTTTTAAATTAAATGTGTTGAAATAATAAAGGAACATTTAATGATCCTCAGAATGTGCGCTTTTTTAGTAACAATCTCAATCGCGAACTGGTCCCGCTAAGAAGACAGATACAATTTATAAACAGTCAGTGGAAAGAAGAGTGTGGGGATGAGGGTAGATTTGAGTGTGGTATGACAGGGGTAGAGGTTTAAGGGTGGAGAATAATGTATTCATGTCTGTAAAAGTTTTTCCCGCCGACAGGTGCGAGAAGCACTCTCTGGTTTTCCCCCGCGGGGCCGCGAGATGGCTGATATCCAGAAACGGTTGGCTTCTGGAAGGGAAGCTGTCTTCGCTGTTCGAAGTTAATGATGGGCGGTGGTGGCGGCGGCGGCGGCGGCAGTGGTGGTGGTGGTATTGGTAGTGAAGGATCCCGGAGGAGGAGGAGAAGAGAAGAAGGAGGGTGAGAGGTAGACGGAAGAGAAAGCGAGATGGAG
The DNA here is from genome assembly GCA_023376005.1 of Doryteuthis pealeii. Lineage (NCBI taxonomy): Eukaryota > Metazoa > Mollusca > Cephalopoda > Myopsida > Loliginidae > Doryteuthis > Doryteuthis pealeii. The sequence goes on along the minus strand of CM042165.1, from coordinate 38,566,386 downwards.
AAAAGTAGGAGGGAAAAGAAGAAGAAAAGGAAACAGATAAAGAAACAAGGAGAGGTGACATCATGCATTGAGGAAAGAGAGGGAGAGAGTAGGGAAGATAGATAGATATATCGAGAGATAGATAGATAGATAGATAGATAGAATAACGAGCGGTGGTGGTGGTGGGATAAGGATCCCGGGGAGGGGAGGTGGAGACGGAAAAGAAAGCGAGATGGAGAAAAGTAGGAGGGTAATGAAAAAGGGAAACAAATAAAGAAACAAAGGATGGTGACATCATGCACAGAGGAAAAAAAAAGAGAGAGAGAGAGAGAGAGAGAGAGAGAGAGAGAGAGAGAGAGAGTAGGGAATATAGAGATAAAGAAAGAGAGAAAGAGAGAAAGAGAAAAAGAAGAAAGAATTAGTGAATACATGGCGATGGAAAAAAGAAAAAGGAGAAAGCGAGAAAACCAGACTTTTATGAAAATGGAAAATGAAGAGGGTTGGGAAAGACAAAAGAAAGAAACAAGTTTGTAAACGGTGGAAAGGGAGAGAAATCCAAACAGAGAAGAGAGGAGTATTATAAGTATAAGGAGAATAGGATAGATGAATATATTAAGTGTTAACAATGAAAGCCGGGGGTACTGGGAAGAGTCCAAGCTGTTTTATTATTGTATTAAATCAGTTTACCATAATGATTTAATTCTAAATAATATCAATTTTCTTCTTATCGACCTTTTTTTGCTTTTTTTGCTTTTTTGCTTTACCCAATATTAATATTTTAATATATTTACAATGATAAGTATAATTTACCACCCTGTCGGCTGGGACGTTAGAATGCACCGACTGCACCTCTGCAGAGGGGTAAGACTCCCCCAATGGGGTCACCTGCTGGCCGTGGGTGGCGACCAGTGATGCTTAAGGATAGAGCCCAGGTGGATGAGCAGTTCATGACATGCAATACTCCACTTTGGCCCTATCTTGGGCTAGACGGGCGGTCGGAGAGGCCCCCTCCGATCAAGCGGCTGGTCACGTCAAGCCCTAGCACCTATATGATTTCCCCAACCCTATTGCCCTTATGGCAGGCCCCAACCCCTTTTTATCATATGGGTGCTAGAAGGCGGTGTCTGTGGGTCTACATGTTCTGGGAATGACGTTAAACTCTATCTGATGGTGAGGTTCCAGTTTTGGAGGTTTGGGGAATGTGGAGCACCCCTTCATTACCATTGCTCCCTGGTCCACTCTGACCCGGATTGGTAGTACCTGTTAGGGTCCCATCTATGGGTTAAATAGAAAAGTGTATTTATAAAAAAATTGTATTATCCATTAAGAATTGATTTATTTTAAAACTTTAAACATTAAATGACCCACTGAGGTTGATATGCCGTAAAACAAAACAAACCAAACAAAACAAACCAAACCAAGTATAATTTATATAGAAATCAATCAAAATAAAAACTAAAATAAATGTAATCTTTTTATATGCGTTTCTATTTATTTTTGTTACTCTAATTTAATATAGTATTTTATTACATAAAAAATTTTAAAATGGTGGTGAGTTTCTGTATGATAGTGTCTCGTGTGTTAGACTGTGACATCATAGTAACAAATCCTTTAGCATACCCTCTGTATTGATGAATATATTATTGCTTGTTCATGGACCAATTAAGTGCAGTTTATCTCTTGCCACATATTGATTTATTAATGTTACTGGCAAAAATAGGCTCCCTCTTCTTGGTACAAATATTTAAGTATTAATGTAATAGAATGTTGAATTAGAAAGACTAATGAAATTAGATAAGAATGCATTTAATAATATTACACATACTAGCAAAAAAACACGGTGTAAAAGTTAATTTTTGAAAGATATTACCTGAGGATGAGGGAGTTAAAAATTCAATGTCAGAAGGTTTGTATCATAAGTAAGTAAAATTATCAAATTCATGAAAGGTGTAAAAAAGATAAAACAATTTGAAATGGATACTTAGTTCTGTCCCCCTCAAATAAAATGTTGTGTGAATCTATTAAGTATTAATTAGATAATAATTTTTAATATTTTACACATAAATTTGACACAAAATTGTAGGTATTTATTTATTTGTATACTTTTTAGTTAACTTCTTGATACTGAAAAAAGGCGAGAGTAAAAAATAATTTTAAAAATTGGTTATAAATTTCGCATTTAAACTAATGATACAACATTTTAATTAATTTCATAGTTTATCTATGTAAGTAAAGTAAAGTAAAGTCGATGGGGCGGCCTAAAGTCGGTATCAGCCAGTCAGCGAGGGAGTCTATTCCCTTTTCAATAGCGCAAGACCAAGGAGATTGTTTTAGCATCTGAGGTGGAGCGCCACACCTACCATCAGCTCCTTACTTTACCGCACAGATCCTTGTGCTACTCATATGCTGAGTTGGCGGGGACCGGTATCGAACTAGGAACATCGTAGTTTCTAGCCGAACGCTCTACCGACTGAGCTAACCCGGCCCATTATTACAATGAAAACTATTCAAATGTTGAATTATGAGGAACAGCTTTTATTTATTTTATTAATAATAATATTGAATATTTAAAAAAGACACATAAAAAGATATATGATACAGAGCTGATCTTTATTCTATGTATTAACGATTTTGGGTACTGTGACGTAAGTAGTAACGTAGATTCTGTTACAGACAGATAGACACCGAATCTCTATTATTAATGAATAATAAACTATTTCATTTTAACAGCTTTCTATATAAATTTATGTATAGGATCGCTTTTAATATGATTGAGAATAAAACAATAATATTAGAAATCAATAATACCAAGTAATTATTTATCAAACCCAGTTTTGCAAAACCAGTATGCAAATTATCCACACCATATATTATGTAAACCTTTATTTCTTACTAATATATAACATACATTGTGGGATTTTAAACGCATCATAAACATGGGCTGTCTTTAGGCAAATCTATCTCAGCTAGACCTTAATAGAGACATTGTTAATAAATAAGATGCTAATTAAGTTTAAATAATGATTATTTAATAACCATTAAGAATATAATGTAAATAACTTAGGGGATTGTGATGCTGGTGATGACTTAGTTTCAGTAACAGACGGACACATAATATCCATTATAATAAGAGTTTGGTTTGTTTTGTTTTACGGCATATCAACCTCAGTGGGTCATTTAATGCCGATAAAGTTTTGAAATAAATCAATTCTTAATGGATAATACAATTTTATAAATACATTTTTCTATTTAACCCATAGATGGGACCCTAACAGGTACTACCACTCCGGGTCAGAGTGGACCAGGGAGCAATGGTGATGAATGGGGTGCTTCACATTCCCCAAACCTCCAAAACTGGAACCTCACCATCAGATAGAGTTTAACGTCATTCCCAGGACATGTAAACCCGCAGCCACCGCCTTCTAGCACCCATATGATAAAAAGGGGTTGGGGCTTTCCATAAGGGCAATAGGGTTGGGAAAATCATATAGGTGCTAGGGCTTGACGTGACCAGCTGATTGATCGGAGGGGGCCTCTCCGACCGCCCGTCTAGCCCAAGATAGGGCCATAGTGGAGTATTGCATGTCATGAACTGCTCATCCACCTGGGCTCTATCCTTAAGCATCACTGGTCGCCACCCACGGCCAACAGGTGGCCCCATTGTGGGAGTCTTACCCCTCTGCAGAGGTGCAGTCGGTGCATTCTAACGCCCCAGCCGACAGGGCGGCATTATAATAAGATGATTCGTGTGTGTTTGTAATATATACTTATTCAAGATTCCGCTATCATCTTAAAAAAAATTGTAGCATCCTAAGAAGCCGAATAAACAAAACACCATCATACAAATAATTTTTTCAACCACTCGGTGTACATTTTTCATTCATATTTCACATCCACCCTAAAGTACTACCACACCTCACCGTGGCAGGGTGGTGACAACGTGGTCGTGTCAGATCAATGCTGCTCGGAACTCAAATCCAAGGCGGATTAGCATGTCACCCAGTGGTATCATGGCCACAGCCCGGCTAAAGGAGCTCTGGTGAAAATACAAAGGTCATCTCCATTATCGCCTGTAATCAACGGGTTTGGAGTAGTTGTCATTGCGTCTGTGGAAGAGTTGCGACAAACAAAAGCATCTCCTTCCTCTGACTGGGAGATGCATGCAAGGTTTGGGGGCCGCTTGTGAATTTCCTATTTCCTATGGGACATGAGAGTAAAGGTGATACCAATTATGTGCCCTTAGAACGGTTCACAAGAGTTTGGAAAAAAGACTGAAGGGCTTGGAAATCAGAGGAGGAATTAATATCATTCAGACTTAACCGCTGAGCAACGGGGACTCATCCAAGTGCATTCGAATTGAAGGATCATCATTATAAGGTTGTACCGATAGCACGGATTCGCCTCTCTCTCTCTCTCTCTCTCTCTCTCTCTCTCTCTCTCTCTCTCTCTCTCTCTCTCTCTCCATTTCTCTTTCTTTATCTCTATTTCTATCTCTATATATCTCTATATATCTATTTATCTATTCATCCCTATCAATTTGGTAAATCGTATAGATGGCACCAAGTGTCCGTACAGAGCTGATGGATGTAAGTTTTAACTGGTCGACCAACACTGGTTTGTCAATGTGTAAAAGTTTATAGGAAAATGTTGCTTATGAGTTCGTCCTTGCTTCTCCAGTCGTGTACAGTATGTTTTGCCCGCCTTACTTTTATGGACTGCAAGATTGGAAGAGTCGGATAGTTATTGCCCGGTTTAGCTCAGTCGGTAGAGCGTCCGCCTAGGAACCACTAGGTTCAAATGGAGAACGAAGCTGATATTTAGTAGGGTGACGCTTCTAGTATCCTTGTGTAATTCCAATTTAAATGTTTCACTAATCGCTTCACCCAAGTGATGCAGCCATACAGCAGTCTTGACATGGCTATCGTTATGAAGAAGTGCCGTTCTTTATCAGAGATCAGATTTCCATATGTTCGATAACCTATCAATATTGATCAATGTTTCAGTAGATTTTTAAGTGGAGATTAATAGGTTTTTCTTCTCCTAGACTAGTTGTCTAAACAAAGTTAAAGAGCCCGATCTGCGCTACTATTTAACCACAGCTGGAGGGAGAATAGTTGGATGCATACCTTTTCCAAGGGTATTAGCGCTACGTGAAATGCAAACAGCCTCGTCCCGGATTTGAACTTGTCACGTGGGGTCTATTTCCTACGCCGATAACCATTACACCATACTCTTCCTCTTGTTATATGAATGGATATACTAATTTCAAAGGCTTGCATTTTATGAGTAGATGGCTTGATTAAAACACATGAACTTTTATCTCAGTTCACCCAGAGACCAATACCTAGGACAACAAACGTTTAATAGACGTTCTGTGACAATGACCTACGCCATAAAAGGCTGGTCTAGATGTCATGACAATTCTCCAAGTGAAGCTCTCCAAGACAAGATCAAAAGCGATGAAGCCAAACAATGCTACTTTCACTTTCAATTTCACTTTCACTTTCACTTTCACTTTTAGTTCAGTTGTTTGTTTCTTAATAAATGATTGATTTTGTAAAGAAAAAATAAAGTGAAAATTACAAAAATGTACTTGGAAAATCAATCCTGGTAATAATATTTGTTAAGAAACTGAAAAACACACATTTCTTTTTTTACGTGGAAACTTGCCAACGACTTAACTGACTTTACCTCATGTGTTAACATTGCTTTTTATCAACTTTCTTGTTATTTTTTGTTTCTAATTAAGGACTGTTGGGTTTTTTTAAGAAGAAAAGGAAAAGAATGAACAAATAAAGGAAATAGACAAAATATTAGTGATACAAAAGTGTTCGTCGAAGTCCGTGACCTTCTGGAAATTTAGAACAAAGATTATGAATAATTACGACGGTCGGCCGGAAAGTTGATAGGCACACTAAGATACTCACATGGAATGTGGCTAAACAAGGTATATTTTCCAACATAACATAGCCCCCTTGCATTTATAATATATTGTATTGTATATACTTTGTTAAAAAATGAATAAGATTAAAAAATAATAAAATGAGAATGATTTATTGATATTTGAATAAAATGTTCCAAAACCAAGTGTTTCGGTTATTGGTTATATCCGCGATATTAAAACATCTCTATTAATAATGGAGATTCGCTTCCGGTTTTTGTCTGTAACAAAAATTACGTCACTGCCTACGTCACATTACCCAAAATCGCCAAAACATAGTATAAATACACTCAAAATTTGAACATGCAACATTAGACAGTCCTCATTGTTTTTTAAAACAAGTTTTAATAAATACATGACTGGTGTTATATATCTATATATAGTTTGCTTTATTTTTAATACATATTTAAAGTTTACATTTCAAATTGTTTTATTTTTTAAATCCTTTAATGAATTTGCTGATTTTACTTACTTAGGGCACAAACTCGCTGACATTGAATTTTTAACTCCCACCCCTCAGGCAATATGTTTCAAAAATCTATTTTACATCGCCCGGAGGGTGTTTTTTATTTTGCTAGTATTTAGAATAAATATATATTTAATATGTATATCTTATCTTCTTCAGGGTAATCAATAAATCATTTTAATTATTTTTGTAACCGGTAAATTAATCAAATAATAAAAACTGATGTACATTTCCTCGTCGTGTTACTCGTTTGAACAGAAATCAAAAACTACACACACACACACACACACACACACACACACACATATATATATATATATATATATATATATATATATATATATATATATATATATGTATACAGGATTTTCAAAAGTTGGTTTGAAAATCGCATAGGCGAGAAACTGTCAGTTACCAAGCGTCACTGACTTAATTTCTTCACTACCATAACTTAGATATACATGCTCTATCAAGGATATTGAGCACTCTCTACTATATATATATATATATATATATATATATATATATATATATATATATATATATATATATATATATATATATATATATAAAAGTGAGGAGATAATGGCAATCTCCTTGGTTTAGCGCTAGTGAAAGGTGTATAGACTCCCTCGCTGAGGCTGATAACGACTTTAGGCCACCTCGACGACTTTACTTACTTTATATATATATATATATATATTATATATATGTGTGTGTGTGTGTGTGTGTGTGTGTGTCCATTTTTAAGCAGGTTAGAGCTTGAATTCAGTCTTACTATTTACTTGCTGTGCGGTGGATTCATGCCTTTTCTAATGGCATTATCCAAGATTTGAACACGGGCCACTGCTTCCATTTCCTCCAACGATAACCCTTACGCTAAGAGCACCTCCCATTTGGAACTAACGCTTCTTCTCTGGGTTTTTTTTATCTACCGAATTTTCCATCCATTAGTTCCTAATTTATATATCGGTTTCAAAGAATATTGATCCTTCCCTTAAGACTCGTACCCCAGCAGTCAACTATCAGTCTATCTGCATGTTGTTTCGTTAATTATCTCGTTTGTCTAATTGCTATACATGCATCATACACATTATGTGCACATCAGAAGTGGGTGACCACTTAGTAACAACAAGTACTGTAAACAACCTGAGGTCTGTTTATATATATATATATATATATATATATATATATATATATATATATATATATATATGCAGTACAGTAAGAAATTTGAAAAAACACAGGTTCAAATAAAATGAGTGGTAAGTTTATTAGCCGACGTTTATTTACATTCTTCTTAATGATTATGCATTCACGCTCGCACACACACACACACACACACACACACACACACACACACACACACACACACACAACTTTGAGGTTTGTATCAATGTCGTTTATCCAAAAATATATACACACACGTGCAACCACACACACACACAAAACACCTTGAAAAATGCTCAATGTAATTTTTCGATAGATACACACACACACACACACACACACACCACATACACCCACACCCACACCCACACCACACTCACACCATAAAAGAAGAATATTTGACGTCATATTTCAAACCGTCCACCTTTCCAGCGTTCTTTCTTCAAACTTCAAAATTTGAACAGATTGATAAACAATGACTATCGCAGTTTTTCTCGTCATTCTGTGATATTTTTTTTTTTACTTTTCCTTATATCAACAAATGCCCTGAAGAAGATCCACTTAACAGATCGAAACACTGCAGCGTCGGCTAATAAACTTACCACTCATTTTATTTGAACCTATTTTTTTTTTGTACTGCATGCCGTCGGATTCACTTCCATCTCTTCAGACACACACACACACATACACACATTTGTGTTAAAAAATGATAATAAAACAAACTTATATATATATATATATATATATATATATATATATAATATATATATATATATATTAGTAACGGTAGGTAACTGTTATGTGCTCGTACGAAGTTAAGTATTTATTAACCTGTTTTGTTCTGAAATTGGTGATCAGTAACCGCAAGTAATGTAAGTAACATCATTACTATCTGACATGGTAAGGAAGACTTGGCCAAAACAAGTATTATGTATTTAAAAACCTTTATAAAAGAGTTATAATTAAGTTAATAGTCTATAGCGAATCATTCCCAGCAGAAAAATGCATTTGATGTATTAGATAGATAGATAGATAGATTTTTCATAGTTCATATCAAAGTAACTTGGGTATTCAATGTTAAACCCATCCTTGTATATATATGATTTTTTTAACTTTCATTCTTTATTTATGAATATACTAAACTATATATATATATATATATATATATATATATATATATACTAGCAAATATATGCACCCTCCGGGTGCAAGTATTTCAGTTTTGATATAATAAAATATCATATTAAATTAGAAAGGCTAATGAAACTGACTAAGAATACAGATAAAAAGATCTGACACAGAGGGGGTATAATCGAAAAATAGAACAACTTTGAAACTAACTATTCCATCATTTTCCATTACTCCCCTCTTTCATTGGTAAATTTTCCTAATTTAACAATTTAATTAAAATAGGAAGTAAAGGATAGTATTACAGTTATTTCTTCTTGTAAATAAATTTCTTTTAAGATTTATCCACGAGATTTTTGTTTATATTTCTTAAGATAAAACAAAACAATTAGAAATCAATAATACCAAGCACATATTTATTAAAATAAAATTTTAAATATCAATATGCAAATTAGCCTTCTTGTTCAAACTGTAAACCGCTATTTTGTTGTATATATAAATACAATTGCATATTATTAGTACGTAGATATGGTCAACAGTATTAATAATGTAAAACAATTTTTATTAATAACTGAAGGTTTAAAAGAATGAAATCATGGAGAATTTGACGTGAATAATTAAGTGAATTGTGACTTGAGTAGTAATATAGTTTCGGTTACAGACAGAAAAACACACAATCTCCATTATAATAAATATATATATATATATATATATATATATATATATATAGGGACGGTTTAGCTCAGTCAGTTCTGTCGCCAACTCAGCGTATGAGTAGCACAAGGATCTGTCCGTGAAAGTAAGGAGATACAAAAATAATCTCCTTTGTCTAGCTTACTTCTCCAGCATGTCTTGTTATGTTAGTCTTATTTCGGTTGTTTGTCTGATTCGCAAAACAGCCTTTACAAAATTCTACACTGCAGTGGGGTGCACTAGCGATGTTTCTATACATTATATTTATTTACCAACCCCTCCGCACGAGCAGGATGCGACACAAGGTCAATTTCTTAAGCGGAGTTCAACAGGTTTTGAATTTAGAGTTTTCCTTCTCCTAGACTGGTTACCTAACCAAGGTTAAAGAGCCCAGTCTGTCCTACTATTTACCCATAGCTGGAGGGAGAGTAGAATGCATACCTTTCCCAATGGTATTAGCGCTAAGTGAAATGCAATTACCACGTCCAAGATTTGAACTCGGGGCGACGAGTCCATTTCCCATGACTTTAACCATTACACCACGCGCTTCCTAACTTGTTTAAGTTTCTATACATTATAGGGTTATGATTGGTAACCGATGGCTCCGATTTGATCCCTCCGATAGCACGTGATTACAGGCGTGAGATATTTTTAGTTTAGATGTGACCAGAGATTCAGAGCGAGTGGACTCAAAAAAAAAAAAGAATTATGTTTCCTTTGGCTTATTCTATCTATTCTTCCACTGTTCCAGCTTACCGTGACGCACACCAGAACCCAGAGTGTAAAGTTTGGTAGGTAGTGACAAAGGTATTAACAGACAAACATTAATTTCACTGAGTCATTCTATGACACATGATAGCATCCATGGAACTGTAATTAACGATTATAGTAAGTCGTAAATCTCTTGAAGCTAACACCTGCTCAATATTTAACGCTTCAAGGCTATACAGTGATTGTTAATCAATAGATAGATTGACAACAACAGACTAATATAGATAGATAGATAGATAGATAGATATGTGTGAACAGAATGACATCGATAGATAAATGGATGGGTAGCTAGATAGATATAAACAGACTGATCGGTTGATTGACAGCAAGATATATATATATATATATATATATAAAGTAAGTAAAGTAAAGTCGACGGGGCGGCCTAAAGTCGGTATCAGAGAGGGAGTCTATCCCCTTTTCAATAGCGCTAGACCAAGGTTTTTAGCATCTGAGGTGGAGCATCACACCTACCATCAGCTCCTTACTTTACCGCACAGATCCCTGTGCTACTCATACGCTGAGTTGGCGGGGACCGGTATCGAACTAGGAACCTTGTGGTTTCTAGCCGAACGCTCTACCGACTGAGCTAACCCGGCCCCAATATATATGTATATGTTTATATATATGTATATGTATATATATATATGTATATATATGTATGTATGTATATGTATATATATATATATGTATGTATATGTGTATGTATATATGTATATATATATATGCGTATGTATATGTGTATGTGTATGTATATATATATATATATATATATATATATATATATATTGGGGCCGGGTTAGCTCAGTCGGTAGAGCGTTCGGCTAGAAACCACAAGGTTCCTAGTTATATATATATATATATATATATATATATATATATATATATATATATATATATGATTGATAGATAATTATATCATTGGATGGATAGATATATAGAGACAATCTAGGATAGATAGATAGATAGATAGATATGTGTGAACAGAATGACATACATAAATGGATGGGTAGTTAGATAGATATGAAGAGACTGTGATAGTTAGGTTGATTCGCAGATAGATAGATATACATATATAAAAAAAAAATTTTAAATGTGGCACGTGGCGTAATGTTTAGAGTCGTAGGAAATGGACTCGTCGACCCGAATTCAAATCCTAGAAGAGGCTGTTTGAATTTCATAATACCTAATATCGTTGGGAAATGTATGTATCCCACTACTCTTTCTCTGGCTATAGGTAAATAGTAAGGCAGACTGAGCTCTTTAAACCTGGATAGGTAACCAGTCTAGGAGAAGGAAAACTCAAAAAGAAAATTCAAAACTGTTAAACTCTGCTTAAGAAATTGACCTTGTGTCGCATCTTGTTCGTGTGGAAAGGTTTGTAAATATATATATATATAATAAAATATAGATAAATAAGGACATCTTTGGGTAGATAGATAGATAGATAGATAGATAGATATGAACATACTGGGATAGATTCGCTGACTGGTTGATTTGTTTTACGGGGTATCAACCTGTTTGGGGTCATTTAATGCCGAATCAGGTCATTTTGATAAACAAAAGATTCAGGTTGCTTACAGTATCTGCTTTTGTTTAAGTAGTCACCCAATTAAATATTGAACAGGTCCATCGCAGCTTAACTTCGGTAATCTAGCGGCAACCAGTGCTCTCAGCGTGGTTTAATCGTAATCGAGATAGATATGAACAGACTCGATAGATAGATAGATATATAGATAGATAGAAACAGATTAAGATTGATTGAAAAATATGGACAATCTAGGAAATAGATAGACAAATAGATTGATAGATACTATAAAGTACGGAAGACGTGGTCAGCAGCCCAAACGTCGGTAGACGAATTGCAAATGGCCGCTTTCCGGTTCTTTATTTATACTTATTCTGACAAGTGCAGATCACCCGATTTAGGGGCAGATTACTCTACTTATACAGATACTAAAAAATTGACACTGATATATTTGGTCACTGTGGTACTTTCCTTTCATTTTTATTCTATTTTTTTATCTTCTATACATATATAAAGGGCAGTTGTATATATGTATGTATGTATTCCGGGGGAAACTACAAAAAACAATAACATATAATATATATACACATTAAATATCACCAGAGCTTGGTTTTTGTGCAGAAATAATATTTTATTCATATCTGAGAATATATTTAAAGATTAAAATTTGTATAATAACAAAAGGGAAAGTCATTAGCGCGTTACTATTATTATTATTTACTCCTTTTGAGTTTTCACATCAGCATTAGCTGATGGTCTTTCATTGGAGTCTGAGTGACAGCAAGTCTCCTCAGGCCTTCAGGGCTCTTCTGAGTATTCTGGCAGTTTGCAGCAGTGCAGTGTTCCGAATGGTTTCAATCCTTCCTCTGATTTCCAAACTTTCCAAACACTTTTCAAATCCTTTTGGGACCCTTCCAAGTGCACCAACCACAATTGGTATCACTTTCACTTTCATATTCCATAACTTTTTCAGTTCTCTGGCAAGGTCCAGATATTTGTCCATTTTTTCATTTTCCTTTAGCTTCACCCTGTGATCTGCTGGAACTGCAAAATCCACCAGTTGACAAGTTCTTTCTTTTTTGTCAATCAACACTAGGTCTGGTCTTCTTGCTGGGATAAGGTGATCCGTTTTTATTTCAAAGTCCCAGAGAATTTTATGTGTTTTGTTCTCAATAACAGATTCTGGTTTATGCATATACTATTTTGTTGTATGGTCAAAATTAATTTTTTGCATAATTCCCAGTGGATCACCTTCCCAGCCCAGTCGTGTCTAGTTTTGTACTCCCGTTGTGCTAGTTTGCTACATTCGCAGAGTACATGGTTTACAGTCTCATCTCTATTACCGCAAAGTCTACATTATTATTATTATTATTATTATTATTGTTGTTGTTGTTGTTGTTGTTGTTTTCGCTTTGAAATATAATATTCATTGATTGAATTATTCGCCTCATTTGTATATATTTTTTAATTGTAACTTATTGAATTAGAATTTCTTATATTTTTTATGTAATGCCAATCCCTTTAACCTGGCGAACAAATTCCTGACATCTCACCCAGGTCATTTTTACGTGCGGGGGGGGGTATGGGGCATCCAGCGAGGATCAAATTCGCGATAAATAATAATGGATCTGCGATACTATCTTCTTTATGCCCTCTCTATCCAGGCGATGCCGGTTAGCCACTTCTAGTTTTTAATAAATAATATTCAATGATATCCATTTTGATTGTATACATTTCCATTAGAATTCATAAAATCCTGGTATTTTGTATTTAAAAAGAAATCATAATTATTATTATGCCATTTGTGTTAGGTTGAACAAGAATTTTACAAACGTGGCATCTATCAGCTTGCTGACAGAAGGAATGGTGAAGTTACAAATTACCCCTTCATTGCCATTACTCCCAGGTCCACCGAGTGGTAGTACCTGTTAGGGTCCCATGTATGGGTTAAATAAAAAAAATGAGTTTAACAAATGTTTTTTTAAATTGAAAATTTGAATACCCATACACATCAAGAATGATTAAAACAAAACTTCTTCGGTATGAAATAACCTAACAAGGGTAGACAGGTTGACATGCTGTAAATCTAACCAACCAACCAACCAACCAACCGATGGAATGACTACATATTTCTATAGGCATTTATTATATATAGTATAAAATATATATAGTATAAAATCCGACATTACATTCGTTGCAACCTATATACAGACAACCTCTTTCCGACCCAAATAACCCCAATTCCACTCCATGACCCCACAAACACAATCACCACCGCAACACCCCATAAAAATTCCTACTACTATCCTAAACATTTACAGTAGTCATCAGCAGTTGACCACTCCACCTCCCTAATCACGCCCGCAAGACTCTCGTCAGTAAGAGAACTGAATCCTTCAATACAAGAATGATAGACCAAAACGTTATAACGCCGACATCACCGCTAATAATAAACTTCCATCCAGTATAAAATCCAGTGTTTGTCTACTTTTCTCCACATACTATCGGATTGATTTCCTCTTTTTACTTCCATATATATATATATATATATATATATGGGGGGGGGAGGGAGATTATGTGCCTAATTAAAGTCATACCTAATTTTGTTAATTAATTAATTATAACTAAATGAATTAGGCGTTCATATCAGTTTAAATGTAAAGCGTAAACAAATCGAGAAAAAGTCATCTCTGTATGTACATTTCAGCCCATTAGGCCTGATCAGCAGAGCTATAAGACAGGGTATGAGGCCTAATGGGCTGAAATGTACATATAGAGATGACTTTTTCTCTGTACATATGGAGATGACTTTACATTTAAACCGATATGCACGCCTAATTCATTTAGCTATAATTAATTAATTAACAAAATTAGGTATGACTTTAATTAGGAACATAATCTCCCACAAATTATCGGCCTTTGCCATTTCAAACACATTGTTTGACTACTTCATATATATATATATATATATATATATATATTATATATATATATATTTGTAAACTACTAAAAGTAGAGGAATCATATGTAAAATGGGGAGGTAATATTTTATTATGAATTAAAATAATAAAATAAAAGGGGATACGAAGGCCTTTTCGACCGGTACTTTTTCAAGTATTTACACTAGTTGACAATTAAAAGTCAGAAATGTAAAGAATTTGTTAAGAACGAATGGGGTAAACCAGAGAGTGGGGGGGACAAAAAATGGGGAAAGAGGGGTATGTATATGTTCCCTAGGTTAAACCAGGGTTATGTTATGTTATGCCTCCCAACAGATAAATGGAGTGTCTCGGTGTTTGTCTGCACAGAGTAGGTCTAAGAAAAGAAATACTAACAGCCTCAAGGACTGCTAAATGTTGCTTATTTTTTTTTGTCCCCCCACTCTCTGGTTTACCCCATTCGTTCTTAACAAATTCTTTACATTTCTGACTTTTAATTGTCAACCAGTGTAAATACTTGAAAAAGTACCGGTCGAAAAGGCCTTCGTATGCCCTTTTATTTTATTATTTTAATTCATAATAAAATATTACCTCCCCATTTTACATATGATTCCTCTACTTTTAGTAGTTTACAAATTTGCATGTACCAAACATCTATATATATATATATATATATATATATATATATATATATATATATATATATATATATATGCCTGTGATTCAAGATGTTTATGAACAAAGATATTTGGCACTGATAGCAGCTTGTGTTCCATGCCAAAAGCGTGTCAGCAGCGGACTATTGGTAAGCTGGTAAGCCAGATTCCAGATTTTCATTTTGATGTGTCGATTGGTCAAGAAGAAATATTTAGATTATTTTGATGAGGACAAATTGCTTTGTGCGAGTTGCGATCAACGAGTTTCCAAAATTGTGAGGTGTTCATTTGTTGGGGGGTGGGGTGATCCGGTCCAAAACAATGCAAGAACTGAACGGAAGCGTTGTTGCACCAATTGCAGGTTTAATTTGGTCGAATGATGGACAGCTGTATTACTCGACATATGAAGATCTAGCTGGATAAAAATAAGTACGTTCCTTAAATATACTAGCAAATTTATGCACCCTCCGGGTGCAAGTTTTTAAGTTTTACTATAATAAAATATCATGTTAAATTAGAAAGGCTAATGAAACGGAATAAGAATGCAGATAAAAAGATCTGGAACAGAGGGGGTATTATCGAAAAATGGAACAGCTTTGAAACTAACTCTTCCATCATTTTCCATTACTCCCGTCTTTCATTGGTAAATTTTCCTAATTTAACTCTTTACTTAAAATAGGAAGTAAATGATACTATTACAGTTATTTCTTCTTAATGAATTTCTTTTAAGATTTATCCCAGAGATTTTTGCTCATATTCAATAAGATAAAACCAAACAATTAGAAATCAATAATACTTAGCAGATATTTATTAAAATCAATTTTTTAAGATCAATATGCAAATTAGCCTTCCCGTTCACACTGTAAACCACTATTTTGTTGTATATATAAATACAATTGCGTATTATTAGTATGTAGATATGGTCAACAGTCTTAATAATGTAAAGCAATTTTATTATTCATAATAAAAATAAAATCATGGAGAATGTGATGTAAATAACTAAGGGAACTGTGAATTGAGTAGTAATATAGTTTCGGTTACAGACAGACAAACACACAATCTCCATTATAATAAGATTTGTCCAATTCTATTTTTGTTACTGAGGTGCTGCCATTTTATGTTCACCACAGTTTGGAAATAAAGTCTAGCCACATTCATGAGCTGTGGTACGACGAAACAGTAATGCATGTGGATGACAATATACGGTCCCCACCCTTTGGTGGGTTGACCATTCCCAGAAGGGAAATTTGTTGGTAAATGCAGATTACGCTTAACTACTCTCCTTAAAAAATGACAGAGCGCGCTTAGCAACCTTTATATATATATATATATATATATATATATATATATATATATATTATATATATATGGGGGGAGTTATATCAGAAAAATTACTTTCTTCAGTGGGTTGTGATAGTAGAGTCTCTGACTTACAAAGTTTCGATCCCGACCTGCTACAGCTTGCTAAGTCTAGCCGCACTGGTGAGCTGTGAAACAGTATTGTATGTAGATAAAGCTCATTTGTTGGTAAATGCAGATTTCGCTTAACTACTCTCCTTAAAAAATGACAGAGCGCGCTTAGCAACCTTTATATGTATATATATATATATATATATATATATATATATATATATATATATATATATATATATATATATATATATATATATATATATATATATATATATATATATAGGGTTATATCAGAAAAATTTACTTTCTTCAGTGGGTTGTGATAGTAGAGTCTCTGACTTACAAAGTTTCGATCCCGACCTGCTACAGTTTGCTAAGTCTAGCCGCACTGGTGAGCTGTGATACAGTGAAACAGTATTGTATGTAGATAAACTGCTCACTGGGTTTCGAATGTGTGTCCTCTGATTGTGATGTGATGCCTCCGAATTTTTCAGTTGAGGGTATCAGGTTGAATTCAGATGCCTGCGTGGAGTTGCTAAACACTGTAGTCAAGCCCTGGATAACAACGGTAGCCAATGGTAGGCCATATGTATGGCAGCCGGATTCGGCCCCCTGGCACACGTCTGGAAGAAGTCAAAACTGGTTGTTAGCGAATTTTTACGACTACACAAGTCACAATGTTTGACTGCCGAACTCCCCAGATCTTAACCCCATGGATTATTATGTATGTAGCGCTGTTGAGAAAGACACCAATCGCCGTGCCAGTACTACAAAAGCCCAGAATTAAGGTAGTTTTTGGGACCCTTTCCAGGGAAACTGTAACATCAGCTTGCTCCAGGTTCTGGAGCAGGATTGAGGCTGTGATCGACGCTTATGGCGGTTATTTTGATTGAAACTTGTTGACAGTAGCGTAATTTCCGTGCCTGTTGAATTCCCTCACAATCCATTAAATTTTGCAGTTACCAAGTACTTTTTCTTTTTCCTTATGAAACTATCAAATTTATCCCGAACACCCTGTATATACATTTGTGTGTGAGTGTATATATATATATATATATATATATATATATATATATATATATATATATAATATATTATGTATGTATGTATATATTAACAGACCTAGATAGATATGAATAGATAAATAGATAGTTTTGAACAGACCAAGATAGATAGATAGACCAATATCGATAAGGTTTTGAATTAAATTCGACCGTATGAGGAAAAGGAAGACTCTATAGGAAACCAGACTGACAATTTTCAATGTAGGAATTGTGATTACACTCTTCCGATAGTAAAACCTGTCTATCTCATTTTACATATTATCTTATTTTTCCTCACACACCTCCTACACACACACACACAAACACACAAACGTATATATATATATATATATATGTGTGTGTGTGTGTGTGTGTGTGTTTGTGTGTGTGTATGTGTTTATAATATATTTATAAGTAAAGAGTGATCAATATCATTGATGGAGCATATATATGAGTTTGGGTATCGAAGACATAAACTCAATGGCACTTGATAACTAATAAAGATTTTAAAACCAAGTGAAGTTTGAAAACCGCATAGGTGAGAAACTGTCAGTTACCAAGAGCCATCGACTTCATGTCTTCGGTACTCTAGCTTATATATATATATATATATATATATATATATATATATATATATATAATGGGTGCTCAATGGGTGACATTTAAGTTAAAAGAAAGGAAATGAATCCGACAATATGAGTAAGAAAAGGTGTAATGAAAACATCACACAATGCTGTTAAAGAAGAAAACAATTTATAATATAATCATAGCTGATACTATCAATACGGGAGTGAATGAGCTCTGATGATGATTTTTGTAAAATCGAAATATTGATCAGTATCAGCTATGATTATATTATAAATTGTTTTCTTCTTTAACAGCATTGTGTGATGTTTTCATTCCACCTTTTCTTACTCATATATATATATATATTATATATATATATATATATATATATATATATATATATATAAGAGAGTTTTATAATTTGCTTGAGCATTGTGTATATATTGGTTAGGAGGTTGATTTAGAAGGCTATCACAATGCAGGTGTAAAGAAAAACATAATAATACGGTAGCAATGATGTTGTGTGTTAACCTGTATTTAATCCTTGAATTTTCGAGATAATATCTCTTTTTCAAAAGATCACTGGAACTGAAGCAGTTATTATAGTTATTGAGCATTTATATAAAAATACCATCATTTTCAACAAAAAAATTCATTTAAAAAGAAATGCCATAAGTAGACTGCTTCAGTTCCAGTGATCTTTTGAAAAAGAGATATCTCGAAAATTCAAGAATTAAATACAGGTTAACACACAACATAATTGTTACCGTATTATTATTTTTTTTCTTTACACCTGCATTGCGATAGCCTTCTAAATCAACCTCCTAACCATATATATATATATATATATGTGTGTGTGTGTGTGTGTGTACACTAGAAAAACGTGACCCGTTGAGTCACCCATTGTAACCAGAAAAGAAGTGTGTTTTACATTTTTTCAGGTCATTTAACTTTGAACCACGTATCTTTAAGAATCTGTTTTACGCATCAAGAATACAGGGTTCAAATTAACAGACCTGAAAAAAATGTAAAAGTTATTTTTAAATAAAATAACTAGTGCTTACATCTTTTATTCATGAATATATCAACACTGAAAATTTCATTGAATTCGATTAATTCCCTGATTTTTCGTATTTTTGTTTCTTTCGGCAGGGTGACATACGATGGTGGAATTTAGGTCCGTTAAGTTCGATTTAACTGAGTTTTATTTATAATGGCTAGAGCCGTAGGAAATGGACTCGTCGAACCGAGTTCAAATCCTAGACAAGGCTGTTTGCATTTCACATAGCGTTAATACCCTTGGGAAAGGTATGAATGTATTCTCCCTCCAGTTATGGGTAAAATAGTAGGGTAGACTGGGCTCTTTAACCTTGGATAGGTAACCAGTCTAGAAGGAAAACTCTGAATTTGAAAAACCTGAGGTCAGTCGTTGATTGGGTTGGTGGCATTCCTTGTGCACCAATTCCTTCCTTTCGACTGTGCCAAAAAGTGCGGATGGTCCAACACAAACCTTCACCACTATAAGCAAAACTCTGTGTGGGTTGTTCATTAGATGAACCCTCATGCGTTGAAATCGACGAGAGAGTCCATTTTCTTCCATTTCAGTCTCACAGACCAATCCCTACACTAAGTGAATATGATCTTACGTGGCTGTGTTCCAGACTAAGCTACGCTCAATAAATATCCGTGGCATATTGCTGCAATGTAGTGAATACGATCCTTTTTCCAATGACCCATATGTGTCACCATGTGCCAGGCTACTTTTAGCTTGGTAAATATCTATGAGGTGTCCGCCCTGATGTAATGAATGATAGCACAATCTTGCAAAACGTTACAGCAACAGTGACTTCAATCTTCACACGCCGCTTCTTATTAAAGCCTATACGATTACATACCGTACCTAGTTTATTCTTTTATATCCATTAATTTAAGAGATTTATCCACCAATCTCAACAACTATAATTTATCGAGTGGATTGTATAAGTCAGGTTTGTTGATTGGATTTTACGGCATGTGGATGATTTAATGCCAAATATTGTTTATTTTATATATACTAGGAAGAATATGCCCCCTCCATGCGTAAGTATTTAAGTTTTAATGTAATGACATACATTAGATTATAAAGACTAACGTAATTAAATAAGAACGCATATAAAAAGATTTTACTTAATGTTAATTGTATTTTAATTGGAAACCAATTAAAATATAATTAACATAAGTTAAATCTTTTTATATGCGTTCTTATTTAATTACGTTAGTCTTTCTAATCTAATGTATGTCATTATATAAAAAGCATTCATAACATTGATTTTAATACGTTGGAGAATAAAACAATATTAGAGATCAATGACACCAAGTAATTATTTATCAAACCCAGTTTTGTTAAAATCAGTATGTAAATTATTCACACCATCTATTATGTAAACCTTCATTTCTTAGAGATATATAAGACACATTGCATGATTTTAATCGCACTTATAACATGGGCTGTTTTGAGACAAATGTAACTAAGACCTTCATAGAGACCTCGTTAATAATCAAGATTTATTCTGTGCATTAATAATTTTGACTATAAATTAAATATTTCTCTGAATGTTTGAGATGAGGCTTGAAGATTAGTATTATCTGCGTTATTCGGACTATTGTCCCCATCTTCATTGTTATTTGTACAACGTTTCGGCCGATATACCCTCCTGCCTTCGTCAGGTATTTCTTGTCGGACTCGGGAACCTTCTTTTCGGACTCGGGAACTTTTTTGTCGTATTCGGGAGCCATCAAAGTTCCGTGATGGCTCCCGAATACGACAAGAAAGTTCCCGAGTTCGAAAAGAAGGTTCCCGAGTCCGAGAAGGTTCCAGAGTTCGACAAGAAATACCTGACGAAGGCAGGAGGGTATATCGACCGAAACGTTGTACAAATAACAATGAAGATGGGGACAATAGTCCGAATAACGCAGATAATACTAATAAATTAAATGCTTATTGATAAACCTACGCAACTCCTGAGGGATATTGTGGCGTAAGCAGTGGCGTAGTTTCGGTTTGTTTTTTTTTAGAGATAGACAGACAACGAATCTACTTTATAATAAGATGTTTGTTTACTTCATGTGCATAAGAAAATTTGTTGAAATAATTTTCATTGACTTCATGCCTAGTAATATTTTTTTCTATTTAACCCATAGGTACTACCACGCCGGGTCAGAGTGAATCTGGGAGTAACAGCGATGAAGGGGTACCCCATACTCACCAGAGCTCCAGAACTGGAACTTCATTATTAGATGCAATTTACCGTCATACCAAGGACACTAAGACGCTCGTCATACCCAGGACACTAAGACGCTTCTTAATACATATATGATAAAAAGGACCGAGGGATTGCTATAAGGGCAATAGGGTCGGGACAATCATATAGATGCTAGGGGTTGGCATGACCAGCAGGTTGATCGGGGGAGCCTCTCTGACCGCCAGTCTAGCCTAAGTAAGTATAAAAGTCGAGTGTTGCATGTCATGGACTACTCAGCCACCAGGACCGTCCATAAACATCAGGTGTCGCCACCCACGACTGACCAGTGGCCCCATTGTTGGTATTTTACCCCTCCAGCCGACAGGACGGGATAATATAAGTGTATATATTTATGAATATATATGTATGCATGTGTGTATATATGTTTGCGCTTTTTTTTTTATTAAAAATGAAATTTTGGAGATGTGTGGTGTAATGGTTACCGTCGTAGAAAGTGAACACGACGAACAAAGTTCAAATCCTGGACGAAGCTGTTTGTATTTCACATGGCGCTAATACCCTTGGGAGAGGTATGAATCAAACTATTCACTCTCCAGTTATGGGTAAATAGTAGGGCAGACTGGGCCCTTTAACCTTGGTTAGACAACCAGTCTAGAAGTAAAACACTGAATTCAAACATGTTAAACTTCACTTAACTTTGTTACGTCCTTATTTCTTTCTTCCTTCTTTTTTCTTTCTTTCTTTTTCATTTTTTCTTCCTTTTTTTCTGTTTTCTTTCTTTTTTTTTCTTTTTGACCTTGTGTTACATCCTACTTGTGTGGAGGGTTTGGTAAATACCTATAAACGAAATTGTCTTCTATACAGAGTTAAACTTATGATTTCTTTAATTTATGACATATTGGAGGCTGAGTGAAGAATACTTTTCTTTCGTTAGATTTCATGCACAGATTTAGAAAAAATATGTATTTCAGATAACTTAAATGCTGAAATTATTCCTTTACTTTAGTAAAGGAATAATTTCAGCATTTAAGTTATCCAAATAATAAAATTTGTTAAAGATTGTAATGTGCTTATCAAACATTGGAGACCTAGAGTCACCACTGATTTAACGTCATGGGATTTAAATTGAATAGACATAGTTTTATAGGAACACTGACAGTAGTAGGATCGGGGCATTTACTACTCGCATAAATCCACAAATGGGTTAGAAGGGGCTCTTTAGCCTTGGTGGGCAACCCATATACGTCACAAAAAAGTTTAACAATCAACACAAAGCAAAATATCACCCGAGTGACAGCTCGTAACTCAAAACACTCGTAAAATGGGGGACTCGTAATTCAAGTATTACCTGCGTTATTCGGACTATTGTCCTTATCTTCATTATCATCTGTATAACGTTTCGGCCGATATGCCTTCCGGCCTTCTTTAGGTATTTCTTGTTAGACTCGGGAACCTTCTTTTCGGACCCGGGAACTTTCTTGTCTGTGATGGCTTCCGATTACGACAAGAAGGTTCCGGATTACGACAAGAAAGTTCCCGAGTCCGAAAAGAAGGTTCCTGAGTGCGAGAATGTTCCCGAGTCCGACAAGAAATATCTGAAGTAGGCCGGAGGGCATATCGGCCGAAATGTTGTACAGATAACAATGAAGATAAGGACAATAGTCCGAATAACTCAGATAATACTAATCATCAAGGCTCATCCCAAACATTCAGAGAAATCGTAATTCAAGGTACCACTGTATATATATATATAGAGAGAGAGACAGACAGACAGACAGACAGAAAAGATATATATAGAACATATGTATCTAAGTTAAGATAGCGTAAGCATAGTTAACGGCGCGTGATAAGTATTAGGTTATTGTCTATGTGATCATCGAACCAAGTCACATAGGCGAGGACCTGAAAGTCATCAAGCGCCATAAATAGTAGGGCAGACTGAGCTCTTTAACCTTGGTATGGCAACCAGTCTAAAAGAAGAAAGACTACGCTTAAAAACTGACATTGAGTCGCATCCTGCTTGTACCGAGTGGGTGGGTAAATATATAATATATATATATATATATATATATATATATATAGAGAGAGAGAGAGAGAGAGGGAGAGAGAGAGAGAGTAAACTATAGACACGTGTTTCGAGGTATCACCTCTCATCGGTGGTATTAATTTTGACTTTATTTGTACATCTTTTTTTTAAGATTAGTTGAACAGTGCGTGTCTGAGAAAGTGTTTTAGAAGTACAGTTGCACATTGACTAACGAGTTTAATTCGTTCCACTCGTAACTCAAATTTATCGTATATCAAATCAATTTTTCCGATTGAAATAATCTGAAATACCATTAATGCGTCCCAAAACACTAGTTTTTGGTTACGTCTTTTTAATGAGAAAAGTAGCAATGTATTGTATCAAAACATAATGAAATAGAATGGAATTAATTGTGTTGTAATATGTTTTAATGTTTATTCATGCAATTTTTCAACCGCTAGAGAGCTCCATCCGTTTTATAGGAGAGCATTGCCATTTTTAAGCTTAACTTATATTTAGTCTATACTTAATTTATTATACATAATTATATATATATATATATATATATATATATATATATATATATATATATATATATATATATATATATATGATTTTAATTAAATCATATATATATATATTTACATATATATAATTTACTTTACATATTTATATATAATATATATATATAATATATATATATATATATATATATATATATATATGAAGTGAACAAACAATGTGTTTGAAATGGCGAAAGCCGACATATATATATGAGATTATATAAAAAGATATGAAAACACCACAAAATGCTGTTAAAGTGAAAACATTTTATAACAACTGATATTGAACAATATTTCGATTTTATGAAAATCATCAGAGCTTGTTTATACTCCGTGTTGTTATTCGTCGGATTCATTTCCTTTCTTTTCATTTATATATATATATATATATATATATATATATATATATATATATATATATATATATATTAGAAATCACAAGGTTCCTAGTTCGATACTGATCCTCGCCAACTCAGCGTTATGAGTTGCACAGGGATCTGTGCGGTAAAGTAAGGAGCTGATGGTAGGTGTGGCGCTCCACCTCAGATGCAAAAACAATCTCCTTCGTCTAGTGCTAGTGAAAAGAGGATAGACTCCCTCGCTGATTGGCTGATACCGACCAACATATATATATATATATATATATAGGGCCAGTTTAGCTCAGTCGGTAGAGCGTTCGGTTAGGAATCACAAGGTTCCTGGTTCGATACCGGCCCTCGCCAACTCAGCATATGAGTAGCACAGACATCTGTGCGGTAAAGTGAGGAGCTGAAATAATAAAATTTGTTAAAGATTGTAATGTGCTTATCAAACATTGGAGACCTAGAGTCACCACTGATTTAATGTCATAGGATTTAAATTGAATAGACATAGTTTTATAGGAACACTGACAGTAGTAGGATCGGGGCATTTACTACTCGCATAAATCCACAAATGGGTTAGAAGGGGCTCTTTAGCCTTGGTGGGCAACCCATCTAAGTCAAGGAAAAGTCAGACACAAAACTTCCGCTGAACACATCTGCATCTTTTATTTGAATAGAATGAGTTCTGAGGTAAATAGTTAGTGAACTTTGAAATACCCCATCATACAGGTAAAAAAAATATACCAAAACTTTGGTACAGCCATGGGAGATATTTGGTAGGCAAAGAGTTAAATAAAGATAGTTTCTTCCTTCTTAAGAATGTAATGCTTTTTGATAACATTACTTTGCTTTTCGGTCGTTCTTTCTTCCTTTTTTTCTTTCGTTTTTTCTTTCTTTTTTTCTTTTTTCTTCCTTTTTTTGTTTCTTTCTTTCTATTTCTTTTTTCTTTATTTATTTTTTCTTCCTTCCCCTTTTTTCTTTCTTTCTTTCTTTTTCTTTCATCCTCTTTTCTTTTTTCTTCCTTTTTTGTTTCTTTCTTCCTATTTCTTTTTTCTTTATTTATTTTATTTTTCTTCCTTCCCCTTTTTTCTTTATTTCTTTTTTTTTCTTTCGTCCTTTTTCTTTATTCCTTCCTTTTTCGTTGTATCCTTCTTTTTTATTTTTTTATTTATTTTTTCCTTTTTTATTTTTTATTTATTTTCCTTTCTTCCTTTTATCTTTCTTTCTTTTTTCTTTCCTTCCTTCCTTTCTTTCTTTCGTTACGTCCTTATTTCTTTCTACCTTTCTTTCATTCTTTTTTTCTTTTTTCCTTCTTTTTCTTTCTTTCTTTTTCATTGTTTCTTCCTTTTTTCTTTTTTCTTTCTTTTTTTCTTTTTTTCTTTCTTTTTTCTTTCTGTCTTCCTTTAATCTTTCTTTTTTTTTTCTTTTTTCCTATTTTCTTACTTTTTTCTTTCCCTTTTCCTTTTTTTTTTCTTTTTCCTTTTTCGTTCTATATTCCTTTTTTCTTTCTTTATTCTTTCTTTTTTCTTTCTTCCTTTTTTTCTTTCTTTCTTATTTCCTTACTTTCTTTTTCTTTTATTCTTTCTACCTTTTTTTCTTTCTTCCTTTTTGCTTTCTTTCTTTCTTTTCTTTCTTTCCTCCTTTTTTCTCGCTTTCATTCTTTTCTCTCTAACTTTCTCCTACTCTTCTCTTTCTTTCTTATGTTATTCTTTCTGTGTAGAATGTCCTTTTTCTTCACCTTTTTCTTTATAATAAAAACGGAATGGTCCATTATTTAGCCGAAGGGACGAATAAGAATTCGGCGAATAAGCAACACTATATAATCAGGATTTACATCTTTGCATTTCCTCTTGTGTGATTTAGATGGTCTCATTTTTAACTAGAAGATGTTGCAAGATCATAACGGTCTTACAATTAAGGAACACGAATGTTAATATATAGATATTATAGTTTACTATATTTATAAATAAAGTGCTCAATATATTACAATTTATGAGAGCCATAAATTGTTGACAGACCCTGTAGCATTTTAAAATAAGTTCGTTAGAATGAAAAGCGTAGGCGGTTAAATTTCCGTAACCGTTGGGTTATGATTGGTATATGGACGACCCCCAACTGACCCCGGTGCAGATTAATTAGGGAATAGCTCAGTCGGTAGAGCGTTCGGCTAGAAACCACAAGGTTCCTAGTTCGATACCGGTCCCCGCCAACTCAGCGTATGAGTAGCACAGGGATCTGTGCGGTAAAGTAAGGAGCTGATGGAAGGTGTGGCGCTCCACCTCAGATGCTAAAAACAATCTCCTTGGTCTAGCGCTATTGAAAAGGGGATAGACTCCCTCACTGATCGGCTGATACCGACTTTAGGCCGCCCCGACGACAAGAAGAAGATTCGACCCGACTTGGAAGCAGTGCGGATGTGTTTGTCTCTCTCTGCTGGGGTCGATCTCATCTGCGCGGAAAAGATTAAATCATGGGCTAAATGATAAACTTGATCAAGAAAAAAAGTTTTGTTAGTTTATTTAATTAAAAACAAGCAAAGCCCCAAAGAATCCCAGTAGAAGAATTAAGAAGAAGATAGAAAAAGAAGCAGGAACCAGCAAGAGATATCCAGAGCAAAAGAGTAATGAAGTCAACAAGAATCAAGTAAGATTATTCTCTCTCTCTCTCTCTCTCTCTCTCTCTCTCTCTCTCTCCTCTCTCTCTCTCTCTCTCTCTCTCTCTGTTACATAATCTATGCGGTTGCATAAGATTATTGTCAATCCCCTGTAATTCTGAGGGGATGACCCTTTTCATACCATGGCCGGGTCCTTCAATGGAAAATTACAGAAGCCCGCCAAAATACGTGAAGTCACGTGGGACCTGTTCGGTCCCGAGTTTGCAGTTAGGCGTCAGGCAGAGCGGTCGGCCATTTTATGCTCTGCCTAAAC
>CM042165.1:38524987-38538772 GCA_023376005.1 Doryteuthis pealeii | reverse complement strand
GAGTACGACTCGCATGACCGAGGTCAGCAAAGTTGACTCTAGTCATCTTCGTTGCTGACCCCTCTTGAATCATTACACAGGGTATGACAGATAAACTGTATCCGCAGGTGATTGTCTAGTTCTGGAGCTCTGGGGAGTGTGGAGTCACACAATCGTTGCCATTACTCCCAGGTTCACCCTGAATTGTGGTAGTACCTGTTAGGGTCGCATCTATGCGTCAAATAAGTCAATTTGTATCGGATTGGAATACATCAACCATATAACTGTGTGAACATTTTTGTATTTCGTGTTTCGGCATTAAAATGTCCGGAATAGGATGAGAAAAAAAGACAGTAAAGGAAAGATAGAGAGGGGGCTGCGCGAAAATGATAATGCTAATCCATTTCAATTGAGCATAATGTAAAGATGAAAAGAAGAAAAGAAAGAAGAAAAGAAGAGTGAGAGAGTTAAATCAAGATTATTATATTTTTTACATATTAAACTATTTGCAATGGCTCTGAAGTAAACTTATCAAAGGTTGTAATAATTAAATTAACATACTGTGGTATATCCACATGTCCTGCTAGTAAAGAAATATTATTTCTTGTTTGTCTTATTATTCTTATTGAAAAAAGAGTAATAGGAGGAGATGAAGGGGAAGTAAGAAGAGTAAGGGGAGATAATTATTTTCAAAAGAGAGGGGATAAGTGAATGTAGGGGTGAGAGAAAAAGGAAGAACAGTGAGGTTGGAATAAGAAAAAGAAATCATGAGAATATAAGAATAAGAAAAAGAAAGAGAAAAGGCAGATAATTAATGTAAGAGGAAGGGGGAGGGAGAAGGAGAAGGAGGAGGTAGAGGAGAATAATTGTTATCAAAACTCATGTTTTTCTATTTAACCCATAGATGGTACCCTAACAGGTACTACCACTCCGAGTCAGAGTGGGCTTGGGAGCAATAGTGATGAAGGGGTGCTCCACATTCCCCAGACCTCCAGAACTGGAACCTCACTATCAGATAGAGTTTAATGTCATGCTCAGGACACTAAGACCCTCAGTCAACGCCTTCTAGCACATATATGATAAAAAGGGTTGGGTCTTGCCATAAGGACAATAGGTTTGGGACAATCATATAGGTGCAGGACCTGACGTGACCAGACGATTTATCGGAGGGGGCCTCTCTAACCGCCTAAGCCTAAGCAAGGATCAAAGTGGAGTGTTGCATGTCATAGACTGTTCATCCACTAGGGTTCCATCCTTAAGCATCATGGGTCACCACCCACGGCCAACTGAGAGAGTCTATAGAGGTACAGTTGGTGTGTTCTAAAACGCAGTCGACAGGGCGGGTAAATGCAGAGGTGATATAATAAAGAGAGTGTTGGTTGGTTGGTTTCTTTGTTTAATGGCATATCAACCTTGATAGGTTATTTAATGCTAAAACCATCCTTGTTGAAGTACAGTACTGTTACTATTTCATCATAGCTGGGGGATAAGAGTGTTGATACCGTTCTTTGAAAGTGAGCATAATAACGAAATCGCTTTGTACGATGTTGCAGTCCGGCATGTTAGACACCGCGCCACGCCCCCCATCCTCTAGAAGAGGAAAAGGAAGAAAATTAGGGTAGATGAAACGGGTAGAGTAGAATAAGAAAATAAAAAAACTAGCAAAAATAAAAAAACTCCCTCTGGGTGACGTAAAATAAATATTGCCTGAGGTGATGGGAGTTGAAAATTTAATATCAGAGTTTGTAACATAAGTATAGTAAAATCATCAAATTTATTAAAGGAATAAAAAATAAAATAAATTTATTAAAGGAGTAAAAAATAAAAAATTGAAATGGAAACTTAGTTCTGATAACTTTAAATATATATTAAAATAAAACAAACTATATATAGATAGATAATACCAGGTATGTATTTATTAAAAATTGTTTAAAAAATCAATCAGGACTGTCTAACATTGCATGCTCAAATTTTCAGTGTATTTTATTCTATGTTATGACGATTTTAGGTAGTGGGACGTAAGCAGTGACGTGGTTTTTGTTACAGACAAAATTATTAATAGATGTAAAAATAGGAAAAACGAAGAGAAAAAGAAAGGTAAATGGTACAAGCAGAGGAGGGAGGTGAAGTGGAGGAGCAAGATGAGAATAATTTTTTTTGAAAGATTGTGAATGTAGTGCCAATTTAGTATACAGTGAACAAAAAAGAAAAAGAAAATGCACAATGAAAAAACCAAAAAACCAAAAAAAACCAAAAAAAAGAGACCCCCCCAAAAAAACAAAAAACAAAAAAAAACTATTGAATTTTAATTTAAGAAAACGAACAAAAGTCACTGACAGGATTCGAACCTCTTAGCGAAGAATCTGATTTTTAGTCCATCGTTTTAACCCATTCGGCCACGATGACAACAGATTGCTAAAAGTAGTGTCCATCTTTCCTATATTTACTTAGTAGAGTACCAAGAGGGTTTTTAGAAAAAAGAAAATAATAGGAAAAAGGAAGAGGAAAAGAAGGGAGGTAAATTGAAGAAGCGGAGGAGAAGGAGGAGAGAGACGAGGAGGAGGAAGAGGAGAAAATCATTTTCAAAAGAATAGGAAAAAGGAAGAGAAAAAAGGGGGTGGTAAATGGAAGAAACAGAGGAGTAGGAGGAGGAGGAGGGGGAGGAGACGAGGAGAATGGAGGGAAGAAAAATTATTTTCAAAATATTGGGAAAAAGCAAGAGAAAAAAGGAGGTGAATAGAAGTAGCGGAGTGGGAGGAGGAGTATGAGGAAGAAGAAGGATACGAGGAGAAGGAAGAGGAGAAAATTGTTTTCAAAAGAATGGAAAAAGGAGGAGAAAAAAAAGGAGGTGAATAGAAGTAACGGAGTGGGAGGAGGAGTAGGAGGAGGAAGAAGAAGGATACGAGGAGAAGGAAGAGGAGAAAAATTGTTTTCAAAAGAATGGGAAAAAGGAGGAGAAAAAAAGGAGGTGAATAGAAGTAACGGAGTGGGAGGAGGAGTAGGAGGAAGAAGAAGAAGGAGACGAGGAGAAGGAAGAGGAGAAAAATTGTTTTCAAAAGAATGGGAAAAAGGAAGAGAAAAAAAGGAGGTAAATGAAAGAATCGGAGGAGTAGGAAGAAGACGAGGAGGAGTTAGAGGAGAAATGTCTTCAAAAGGAAAAGTGAAGAGAAAAGGGAGGGGGGAGATAAATAAAGCAAAGTGAAGCAAAGAGGGGGTAGGAGAAGGAGAAGAAGAAGGAAGGGTCAATTAATGTAGCGTCGAAAGAAAGGCAAAATAAAAAATGAAGAAAAAGCAAAAGAAAAATCTAGAGGTACGTAATCGTCTTTAAGTCATCGATCACGCAAATATCGAAGAGGCAGAGCGATTGGATTTGGAGGACTTTAGAATTGTTGTAAAACTAATACCTTCTTTCTTTCGCCTTTACAAACATTGTGCCCATATAAGGAAATCTAGTTTAGTAGCCAAGGTACAATTAGGTTAGCACTAGTAGAACTTGCGGATATACAACAGTATGGTAATCTAATTATTACAACATTTGATATATTTACTTAAGAGCTATTGCTAAATAGTTCAATATGTAAAAAGTAAAATAATCTTGATTTAACTCCTTTCACTCTTTTTTCTTTTCTTTTTTTTTTTCATATTTTCATTATGTTCGATTGAAACAGATTAGCGTTGTCGCTTCCGCGCGCTCATGCCTTCTATTTTTACCCTACTCTCTTTCTTTCTTTCTTTCTTTCTTTCTTTCTTTTATTTGTCTATTTAGCATGTCCTTTTTCTTCCTTTTCTATATTTATCCTAAAAACGGAATGATCCATTATTTAACTGTGGTGACGACACTCATAAGAAATTAGAATTCGGCAGATAGGCAACACCAGATAATCAGGATTTACATTTTTGGCATTTCACCTTGGACGATTTGGACGGTCTGATTTTTAACCAGAGGGTGTTGCAAAATGATAACGGTCGTACAATTAAGGAACACGAATATTAATATATAGATAAAAAAAATAAAAACAAGAATATATAAAGAATGATAAAACAAATATATAGAAAATATTTGTTATTAATCTATATGTAAATATAGAAAAGATATTTATTTTTAACGACGCCAGATAACTCTGCTAGTATTCAAATAAATTTAAATTTAAAACTATGTAAGTTCTTTCAACTTACATAGATAGATGGAAATGTGAAAATGGATCCGACAATATGCTGAAAGGATAAATAAAGGAAAGAACATGTTGAATGGATAAAAATGGATTAATGAAATGCCAACACGTGTTTCGGCCGAGAGTTTGTCAATATTTAAGTATACAAAGAAAACGGCCTTCTTCAGGGCAACATGTTTGATATTTAAATATCAAACATTTTACCCTAAATAGAATACAATGTGTACATGGACAAACTCTCGGCCTATCTATCTATCTATCTATCTATCTATCTTAATTCATATATATTATCTCTGTCGGCGGGGCTTAGAATAAGTCGTCTGCATCCGGTACAGAGGGATAATACGCTACCAAAGGGAGGGGGCATCTAGATATCACACTAAACTGTATCCAGTGGTGAGGCTCCAGTCCTTGAGATCTGAAGACTGTAGAGTACCATTTTTTGTCACTAATGCACTCTGACCTGTTGATCTTTTCAGAGATTATTACTATTACATCAGAACAATTGAAAACAAATAACTGTATTCAAATTATTAATATTTGATAGGAATGCTTGAAACTATGTAGCTGTGTACAAAGTATTGGTTATTATTATTATAATTATTATTATTATTATTATTATTATAATTATTATAATTATTATTATTATTATTATTATTATTATTATTATTATTATTATTATTATTATTTTCACTCCTTTTGAGTTTTTCACATCCGCGTTAGCTGGTGGTATTTCACTAGAGTCTGAGTGACAACAAGTCTCCTCAGGTCTCCAGGACTCTTCTGAGTATTCTGGCCGATTACAGCAATGCAGTAGTCTGGATGGTCTCAGTTCTTCCTCTGATTTCCAGATCCTCCAGTCTTTTTTCCAAGTTTTTTTTGGCCGTTCCAAGTGCACCAACTACAATTTCATATTCTACAGCTTTTTCAATTCTATGACAAGGTCCAGGTATTGTCCATCTTTTTGTTGTTGTTATTATTATTATCATTATCATTATTATTATTATTATTCCACGATTTGATGAAGAATGCACGCAGCATTCTTGTACAGCTCGCATCAAGCTTATTTTCTAGGGGCTTCGTCAGGGTCCAAGTGGTACAGTCGTACAGTAGAACCGACACAACTATGGCTTGGAAGAATTGTCACTTTAACTTATCAGTGTGATTAGATTTCCATATGATTGATAATCTGTCGATAACAATTCAATCCTTCCCTTTCTTTTCATTAATATCGCTTTCTGTGGGTAAACCACTGCACCTTCTCCTCATCACGTAAACCATTCGTATAAGACGAACAAAACTTGCTGGACACTGCTGGAGAAGCAAGGAAGAACTCAACAAGAATCTACATTGATCAGATCTGTGCAGATTCTGACTGCTGCGTGGAAGACCCCCACCCAGAAGCGATGATAGACAGGGATGGTGAGAGATTGTCAGCGCAACCTTCTTCTTCTTCTTCTTCTTCTTCTTCTTCTTCTTCTTCTTATTATTATTATTATTATTATTATTATTATTATTGTTTCCTGCTTTTGAGTTTTTTACATCAGCGTTAGCTGGTGGCCTTTCACTGGAGTCTGAGTGACAACAAGTCTCCTCAGGTCTCCAGGACTCTTCTGAGTATTCTGGCAGATCGCAGCAGTGCAGTATTCTGGATGGTTTCGATTCTCCCTCTGATTTCCAGATTTTTCAAACTTTTTTCCAATCTTTTTGGGACCGTTCCAAGTGCACCAACTACAATTGGTATCACTTTGACTTTCACATTCTTCTTCTTCTTCTTCTTCTTCTTCTTCTTCTTCTTCTTCTTCTTCTTCTTATTATTATTATTATTATTATTATTATTATTATTATTATTATTATTATTATTATTATGAAAATAGTTGCTTTACAAATACTGAATTCGGTATTAAATAATCCAACAAGTGTTGACATGCCGTAAAACCAACCCACCTAACCCCAACCTTGTTATCTGTGGGTTAAAAGGATAAATCAAAATTCAAATCGCATCTACTATCACATTCTACTAAATTCTACCATCACATCACAAGCCGACTGGGTAATGTAAGGTCCATTACTCCCATATCTAACAGGACTGCTGAAGGGAATGCAGAGCGAAAGCAGTGACAAAGTCCCCTTGGGAAATATTACATAGTCAATCGTGTACCAGCCAAAGTATACATGAAAGTTATAAAAAAGGTTAAAGAAGAAGATGGTTATAGAAAGAAGAAGAAGAAGAAGAAGAAGAAGAAGAAGAAGAAGAAGAAGAAGAAGAAGAAGAAGAAGAAAAGGAACAACAAGAAGAAAGTTATAAAAAGAAGTTGAAACCGAAGAAATAATAATAATAATAATAATAATAATAATAATAATAATAATACCGAGGAGACTTGTTGTCACTCAGCCTCCAGTGAAATACCATCAGCTAACGCTGATGTGAAAAACTCAAAAGGAGTGAAAATTATAATAATAGAAATTCGGTCTATATTTGTCTGTAACCGAAACTACGTCACTGCTAACGTCACAGACATTTCAGGAATTAAGTAAATTTATCAATGTGTATTTAATTTATAGTCAGTATCATTACTACATAAAAATATAAAAATTCTATGAAAAATCAATTAATTGTCAAATTTAAAAAAAAAAAAAATGTCGATGATTATTCACCCTTAGATCAATTTATGTTCAAAATAGGTTTTCCTAAAATATATTCGGGGAAATATTTTTTTACTAGGTCGACCCCACCCCTTTATTCAATTTTATGAAATCCGAACAAAATATATTTTATTCGTACTATTTAAAAAATTTTTCTAAATATAAATTTTTAGAAACGTTTAGTAAAACGTAAAACAAAACAAATATGTCAGTGAGGTGAAGTGAATGTGATGCTTTTTAAGTATAAATTAATCTTTAAAAATATTAAACGTTTTATTTTTATTTATTTGATCCTCCTAGGCAATAACTTTCAAAAAATATTTTTTATACCGCCCGGAAGGTGTTTTTGCTAATAATAATAATAATAATAATAATAATAATAATAATAATAAAAGTCAAAGTGATACCAATTGTAGTTGGTGCACTTGGAACAGTCCCAAAAGGATTGGAAAGGGGTTTGGAAAGTTTGGAAATCAGAGGAAGGATTGAAATCATTCAGAACACTGCACTGCTGCAATCTGCCAGAATACTCAGAAGGGTCCTGGAGACCTGAGAAGACTTGCTGTCACTCAAACTCCAGTGAAAGACCATCAGCTAATGCTGATGTGAAAACTCAAAAAGAGTAAATAATAATAATAATAATAATAATAATAATAATAATAATAATAATAATAATAATAATAGGTCTCACCAACATAGAAGATTGAGTAATTGCGACAATTCGTGCACTCGAAGAATAAACTAACAAAAGTAAAGAAAGATTAATTACGGCAGCCAGAAAAGGCAACTGCAACATATGGACAAGCAGAAATACAACAAAGACTAGAAAACAGAAATGTGAAGAAGAGCATCTATATGGATACTTCTAACGACAAACTGCAGAGATTGCACATTGGAAGACCTGGACATGGCTAAGAAGGGAAAACCTCAAGAGAGAGACCGAATCTCTCGTAATTGCAGCACACAACAATGCCATAAGAATAAACTATATCAAAGCAAAAATTGATGACACAACAAAATAGCAAGTGTAGAATGTATGGAGTCAAAGACGAAACGGTTAATCATATTATAAGTGAATGTAGCAAACTAGCACAAAGAGAATACAAAGACTAGACACGACTGGGTGGGAAAGGTGATCCACTGGGAGTTGTGCAATAAATTCCATTTTCACCATGCTACTAATTGCTATATGCACAAACCAGAACCTGTCCTAGAGAATGAGACGCATAAAATCCTTTGGGGCTTTGAGATACAGACGGATCTCCTAATCCCGACTAGGAGACCAGACCAAGTATTTATTAACAAGAAGAAAACTTGTCAACTCGTGGATTTTGCCGTCCCTACGGATCACAGGACGAAGATGAAAGAAAACGAAAAGATTTACAAATACTTGGATCTGGCCAGAGAGCGGAAAACACTGTGGAACATGGAGGTAAAAGATCGTACCAATTGTAATTGGAGTCCTGGGAATAGTCCCAAAGGGTTTGGAAAATAGTCTGAAGGAATTGGAAATCGAAAGAAGAGTCGAGACCATCCAAACAACAGCATTGTTAAGATCAGCTAGAAGACCCGGAAGAGTCCCGGAGACCTGAGGAGACTTGTTGTCATTCATCTCATGGAAATAAATAATAATAATAATAATAATAATAATAATAATAATAATAATAATAATAACTCAGGAGAACTAGAAAACTTCTAGAAACGAAACTCAACAGCAGAAACCTGATCAAAGGAATTAATACCTGGGCTGTCCCCATTATATGATACTCAGGACCATTCTTAAAATGGACAAAAGAAGAACTCAGACAAATAGACCAAAGGACGAGAAAATTAATGACAATGCACAAGGCTCTCCACCCTAGAGATGATAGAGATAGATTGTATGTGTCAAGAAAGGAAGGGGGAAGAGGTCTTGCCAACATAGAGGAATGCGTAGAAACCACAATCCAGCAACTTGAAGATTACACAAGGAAGAGCAAAGACAAACTACTTATGGCGGCCAACAATAGTAGAAACGGCAGATGGACAAACAGAAAAACGACAAAGACTAGAAAACAAAAATGGGAAGAAAAACAATTATACGGACGCTTCAAACGACAAATAGAAGAGGTTGCACATGAAAAGACTTGGACATGGTTAAGAAAGGGAAACCTCAAAAGAGAAACAGAATCACTTATAATTGCTGCACAAAATAATGCCATAAGGACAAACTACATCAAAGCAAAAATTGATAAGACCCAACAAAATAGTAAATGTAGACTTTGCGGTAATAGAGATGAGACTGTTAACCATATACTCTGCGAATGTAGCAAACTAGCACAACGAGAATACAAAACTAGACACGACTGGGTTGGGAAGGTGATCCACTGGGAATTATGCAGAAAATTAAATTTTGACCACACAACAAAATGGTATATGCATAAACCAGAATCTGTTCTTGAGAACGAAACGCACAAAATTCTCTGGGACTTTGAGATAAAAACGGATCACCTTATCCCAGCAAGAAGGCCAGACCTAGTGTTGATAAACAAAAAAGAAAGAACTTGTCAACTGGTGGATTTTGCAGTGCCAGCAGATCACAGAGTGAAGTTAAAGGAAAATGAAAAAATAGACAAATATCTGGACCTTGCCAGAGAACTGAAAAAGTTATGGAATATGAAAGTGAAAGTGATACCAATTGTAGTTGGTGCACTTGGAACAGTCCCAAAAGGATTAGAAAAGGGCTTGGAAAGTTTGGATATCAGAGGAAGGATTGAAACCATTCAGAACACTGCACTGCTGCAATCTGCCAGAATACTCAGAAGAGTCCTGGAGACCTGAGGAGACTTGCTGTCACTCAGACTCCAGTGAAAGACCATCAGCTAACACTGATGTGAAAACTCAAAAGGAGTAAATAATAATAATAATAATAATAATAATAATAATAATAATAATAAGAAGAAGAAGAAGAAGAAGAAGAAGAATGTAACTAAAAGAAGTTGAAACAGAAGAAGAAAGAAAAATCGAAGTAGGAAAATAAGACAAATAATAATTAATAATGTTATTCAATTAATCTAATGCTTACTTTAATAAATATAAAATTTATTAAATCTTTAAGAAAATGAATTAAGAGCGTAACAACGTATATTACATTCTTTAATTGGTTGTACAAACATTTTTTAAATAAATTATATTTATCGAAAAGAAAGTTTTAAAGAATTTATTTTTTTACAGTATTGAAATTAATAAAATTTAGTTTATTGACATTGATTTTTTTAACTCCCTTCCACCAGAGGCAAATTTAAAAAAATCTTATATCACCCGAATTATATTGAATATAATGATAATAGTACTGGTACTATTCAACCCATGCCTGGGGATGAGGGGTTCAACTTGCTTACAACGATGTTGCTGTTCAACACGTTAGCCACAACAACACGGGTACTTCCCCAAGTTGAAAGTCATAGAAGATAATCAAAAAGATAGCTGTGGTGTTAATAATAGAAGAAGAAGAAGAAGAGGAAGAAGAAGAAGAAGAAGAAGAAGAAGAAGAAGAAGAAGAAGAAACAAGTAATAGAAAAATTAAAATCTAGTAGTCCTAGTAGAAAAAGACAATAAAAAGCCTGTTGTAGTATAATAATAATAATAATAATAATAATAATAATAATAATAATAATAATGAGAAGAAGAAGAAGAAAAAGAAGAAGAAAAGAAGAAAATGAAAAAGATAGTAATAGAAAGAAGTTGATAGCTAGTATTTGCAGTAAAAGAAGATGATAAAAAGACCGTTGTAGTAGTAGTCTCAATTGAAAAAGAAAAAGAAGAAAAAGTAGAAGAAGAAGAAAATGAAAAAGATAGTAACAGAAAGCAGTTGATCGCTAGTAGTCGTATTAAAAGATGACAATAAAAAACTAGATGTAGTAGTAGTATCAATAATAATAATAATAATAATAATAATAATAATAATAATAATAATAATAATAATAATAATAAAGAACTTGCCAACTGGTGGATTTTGCAGTGTCAGCAGATCACAGGGTGAAGCCAAAGGAAAATGAAAAAATGGACAAATATCTGGACCTTGCCAGAGAACTGAAAAAGTTATGGAATATGAAAGTGAAAGTTATACCAATTGTAGTTGGTGCACTTGGAACAGTCCCAAAAGGATTAGAAAAGGGTTTGGAAAGTTTGGAAATCAGAGGAAGGATTGAAACCATTCAGAACACTGCACTGCTGCAATCTGCCAGAATACTCAGAAGAGTCCTGGAGACCTGAGGAGACTTGCTGTCACTCAGACTCCAGTGAAAGACCATCAGCTAATGCTGATGTGAAAAGGAGTAAATAATAATAATAATAATAATAATAATAATAATGAGAAGAAGAAGAAGAAGAAGAAGGAGAAGAAGAAGAAGAAGAAGAAGAGGAAGAAGAAGAAGAAGAAGAAGAAAAGAATAAGAATTGGTTTCAATAGTTTAATATGTCTATGAATAGACAGCACTTAAGAAGCAGAATGTATGTCAATTTTACGACAATTTACTAATTGCTCATTTTAGTGTTTTTCTTTTAAAGATATAAAAAAAAATCTTCATATTTGACTTTTGTTGAACTAGAAATCCATCTGTTTAACATTCCCTCTGTGAGTCAACAATAAATCTTCTTTCTTTTGCTGAATATGAATAAAGAATTTTGGCCGACAACAAAATCAATTACCCCAAGCGGTTGCCTGCAACACGTGGGTCATTAATTCTACTTTCACTTTCAATTTTACTTTCACTTTTGCTTTTGACTTGAAAAGTGCCAATTTATAGGTGAAAATGAATTTCCCTCCAAAGGAAAATAGCTGAATGAGATAATTATTAGTTCCCTAAAAATGGAATTCAAAAGTACTGCCAACTATATATTTATTGAACAATTGAAGTTTTTAACATGATTTTCATTTAACAACTTTGTAACATTATTTATCTAGCTTAGTGAATCTATATATCTCAGTCTCTTCACATCTATCTATCCCAGTCTGTTCATATCTATCTATCTATCTATCTATCTATCTATCTATCTATCCCAGTCTCTTCACATCTATCTATCCCAGTCTGTTCATATCTATCTATCTATCTATCTATCTATCTATCTATCTATCTATCCCAGTCTCTTCACATCTATCTATCACAGTCTGTTCATATCTATCTATCTATCTATCTATCTATCTATCTATCTATCTATCTATCCAGTCTCTCACATCTATCTATCCAGTCTGTTCATATCTATCTATCTATCTATCTATCTATCTATCTATCCCAGTCTCTTCACATCTATCTATCCCAGTCTGTTCATATCTATCTATCTATCTATCTATCTATCTATCTATCTATCCCAGTCTCTTCACATCTATCTATCCCAGTATATTCCATCTATCTATCCAGTATCTATCTATCTTTCTATCTATCTATCTATCCCAGTCTCTTCACATCTATCTATCTCAGTCTGTTTATATCTATCTATCTATCTATCTATCCCAGTCTATTCACATCTATCTATCATCTAAAAATAAATAATCCTCTAATAATTCTTATAGTTTGCACCCGAACAAAGTATATCAGTATTTTTAATAGAACATTTTACAATCAAAACGGAGAGTATTAAGTATTATTTATTACAAAACTCTATAGCATTGAAACCCTGAGACCAAAAATATGAATATATAAGATTACTAAAATAATTACACTCCTTATATATATTCATTCAATTTTATTTTTGGTTTCAGAGTTGCTATTTTCTATTAATATATATCTATCAATGAGGATGAGTCAAAAGTATTATTATATATTCTAACGCGTGGCACAATTGGGCAGCTCCGAATGGTTTTATGAAGGTGTCGAACAACATGGAGTTTGAGATAAGGTCGAATGAACCGAAAATAACATAAGAAAAAAGCACATAAAAAAGACGGTAAGGAAACATTTGTCTGAGTTTTTTTTATTAAGCTTGATAATTTGTATTATTTTGATTTTTCGGACTATTGTCCTCATCTTTATTGTGATATACACAGCGTTTAGGCCAATATGCTATCTGGCCATCTTAGAAGTGTTTCAATCGAACTCGGGAACCTTCTCCTCAAACTCTGGGACTTTTATGCCTAATCGGGAACCTTCACGGAATTTCGAACCGAACCCTTTATTTAATTAATTGGGATAGACCGTTCTCATTCCGCTAATATATATATATATATATATATATATATATATATATATATGTATATATATATATATATATATGTGTGTGTATTTTGGCA
This sequence comes from Doryteuthis pealeii, assembly GCA_023376005.1. Lineage (NCBI taxonomy): Eukaryota > Metazoa > Mollusca > Cephalopoda > Myopsida > Loliginidae > Doryteuthis > Doryteuthis pealeii. Next base: position 38,525,707 of record CM042165.1, on the reverse strand, counting down.
GCATTTTCTCTTTTAAACATGTTTGGTGGAACTCCAGTGACAATTCCTGTCGTACGAGTTTCTCTTCAATACTTTCAAGGTGTCTGGCCATCTTTTTGGTGTCAGGGTGGAACTGGTGTAGCAATCCACCAAAGGTGTCTCTACGATCGCTTTCGGCATGTCGATCTGCCATCTTCAGGTTGGAAACTGATAGTATGTTTCGTGGGGTCTCGTTTTTAAAGAAAACGAGCTTTAGCGTAGGAATTGGTAGTGGGAAGTAGTAACAATTGGTAGTATGAATATATATATATATATATATATATATATATATATATATAAGCTAGTATAAGTGTCAAGATACGTTAAGTATTCTATGTTATTATTGCCCTTGACCAGAATTGAACCTGCAGCCTACAGATGATTGTTACTTAAAGTTGTATTAACTTAACTCTTATATCCATTGTGCCATGTGTCCAGTTACGACACGAAGGCTCCTGAGTTCGACAAGAAGGTTCCGGGGTTCGAAGAGAAGGTTCCCTAGTTCTAAAAGATTCCCGATATCGACAAGAAACACCTGAAAAAGACCGGAGGGCACAACGACCGAAACGTTGTGTATATAACAATAAAGATGAGGACAATAGTAAAAAATCTAAATAATACAAAGAAAACATTTCTCTGATTTTTTTTAGATGAGGCTTGATAATTTGTATTATTTAGATTTTTCGGACTGTTGTCCTCATC
>CM042165.1:38509987-38522487 GCA_023376005.1 Doryteuthis pealeii | reverse complement strand
AAACCGCGAACAGCGGCTCTCGCACGTATCACTTGTTTACACTGGAAAAGGAATCTGATTACAATATTAAATGGACTTTTATACATTATACAAGTAAGAAATACCAAGAAGATTTGGTACTAACGCGGGGGAAAATTTGGGAAGGCAAAAGTTAAGAATTACAGTTAAATCGAACTTAACGGACCTAAATTCCACCATCGTATGTCACCCCGCCGAAAGAAAAAAAAATTAACTGACCTGAAAAGATGTAAAAGTTTTAAAATAAAATAACTGGTGCATTATATCTTCTATTCATTTAATGACTGAAAATAAAATATATAAAATATATTAGAAAAAATATATTAACACTGAAAATTTCATTAAATTCGGTTTATTCCCTGATTTTTGGTATTTTTTTTCTTTCGGCGGGGTGACATATGATGGTGGAATTTAGGTCCGTTAAGTTCGATTTAACCAGAATTACTTACTTTTTTGCTTTTATTTAATTTTCCCCTCCAGTCCCATCGTCTTTATTCCTGACCTTATCCCCCCACCTCTCTCTCACTCACTCTCTTCTGTCAGTAGATTCTCTCCTCTCTCTCTCTCTCTCTCTCTTTCTCACTCTCACTTCCGTCAGCATGTTTCTCTCTAAATCTCCTACCTTATCTCTCGCTCTTACACTCTTATATCAATAGGCTTCTCTCTCTCTCTCTCTCTTCTCTCTCTTTCTCTCTCTCTCTTTTCTTCTGTCAATAGGATTCCTCTTCCCCCTCTCTCTCCTCTCTTTTCTTTCTCTCTCACTTCCGTCAGCATGTTTCTCTATAAATCTCCTTTCTTATCTTCGCTCTTTCTCACTCTCTATGTCAATAGGTTCTCTCTCTCTCTCTCTCTCTCTCTCTCTCTCTCTTTCTTTTATTAATAGGCTACCCCTCCTCTTTCATTCTCATTTCTCTTTTCTTCCATCAGCAGATTTCTCTCTAAATTTCCTTCCTTATATATCTCTCCCTTTGTCTCTTTCTCACTCTCTTTATCAATAGACTTTTCTCTCCCTTTCTTTTGTCAATAGAATTCCCCCCTATCTCAACCTCTCTCTTCTCTCTCTCTTTCTCTCTCTCTTCTCCTTTCTCTCTCTGTCAGCAGTTTTTCTTTTAATCTCCTTATATATAATATATATATATATATATATATATATATATTTTCTCACTCTCTTATGTCAATAGGCGTCACTTTTCTCTCTCTTTCCCTCTCTTTCTCTCTCTCTCTCTCTCTCTCTCTCTCTCTCTCTTCCGTCAGCAGATTTCTCTAATCTTCTTCTTATATCTTTCTCTCTCTTTCTCGCTCTTTTATGTCAATAGGCTCCTCTCTCTCTTTCTTCTGTCACATAATTCCCCCTCTCCTCCTCTTTCGCTCCCATCTCTCTCAATCTCTCTCTACCCTCTATCTTCTACCCGCCTCTCTCTCTTTCTCTCTCACTCATTCTTACTCTTCCTCTCTTCCACCTCCCCCTCTCCGCCCCTCTCTTCCACCCCTCTCTCACTCTCCTTCCCCTTCCTTTCAATTTCCCGCTTAAAATCTTCATTATCAACACAAACTAAAACTACACAGACCACCGCCTTTTTTTAGAACAATTTCAATCGATGCGTCTCTCAGGACATATTCCACTTCAACCCCTCCACCTCCGTCGCGGTCACCGCCAGTTACTGCATAACCATTGCTGACCAATCCAACCACTAACCCCACTCCCTACGACCCAACTCCCATCCTTTGGCCACCTTCTTTTTGTTCCACTACTACCTCTACTTCTTCTGTCTTTTGTTTGTGTGCCTCTAAGTCTTTTTTTGCCTTTCAGATTTCAGCCATGGAAAGACACTTTTCTCGAGAGATTCGCTCTCTTGCCAAAAGGCTATGATCAAACATACAGTCATTCAAAAATGCTATTTTTATAAGTTCGGCTTAAGAGAGAGAGAGAGAGAGAGAGAAGAGAGAGAGAGAAGAGAGAGAGAGAAGAGAGAGAGAGTTGGGGGAGGGGCGTAGCAAAAGAGGATGTGAGGGCGTAAAGAAAAAAAGTTACAGACACACACACACACATTTTTTCTATGTACAATATCCTTTTTCTTCCCTTTCTTCTCTATAAGGAAAACGGAATGGTCGATTATTTATCTCAAGTGACGACACTCATAATAAGAAACAAGAAATCGGTAAATAAGCAACACAGATAATCAAGATTTACCAGATTTGTATTTCATCCTTGGACGATTTGGACAGTCTCATTTTTCACCAGAGGGGTACCAAGATGATAAGGCTAGGAAATTAGAACAAGCGTAATAATAATAATAAAATATATAATAATAATAATATGATACCAATTGTGGTTGTGCACTTGGAACAGTCCAAAAGGATTAGAAAAGGGTTTGGAAAGTTTGGATATCAGAGGAAGGATTGAACCATTCGAACACTGCACTTGCTGCAATCTGCCAGAGTACTCAGAAGAGTCCTGGAGACTTGAGGAGACTTCTGTCACTCAGACTCCAGGGAAAGACCATCATCTGATGCGAAAACTCAAAAGAGTAAATAATAATAATAATAATAATAATAATAATAATATAATAATCTTAACTGCACTGGTATTAATTCATGAAAACGTTTCGTCGTTTAACGGTTATCATTGTAGGAACTAGATTCGGTTATCGAGTTCAAATACTGAATGAGGATGTTTACATTTCACATGCGCTCATAACTTGGGAAGATATGAATCAAACTATTATTTTCCAGCTATGTGTAAATAGTAGAGCAGACTGGTTCTTTAACGTGGTATGGTAACCACTAATAGAGATGGAAAACTTTAAATTGAAACAGTTGTACACCTGGAGAGGAATGGGCAATTCAGGTTATTCTTAAAAGAAAAATATTTCAGCTTCACGATTTTCTGTATTGGGCACTCTTTCATTTTCTACTTTTACAGTTAACGTTAATTTTTTTAGATATTTCATTTTTTTAAATAAACAGTTGTTATAGCAGTCTACGTAATATAGCTCATGCTCCTTTGACTCTGCAGGCTCCCTACATTAATCGAATCTTGTGTTACATTAGAATCCCGTGGATAACACATCACTCAATAAGTCCCGGGCCTGACATATAGATGGCGCCACTAATAAAAATGCCACGTGTCAAAAGTTGAGCACAATCGGATTATTAGTTTACAAATTAAAGTTGTTTAAGTGAAGCTACTGTTGCAAATTTTCAAAACAATGGAAAAAATCTGATGTGAAAAATACTGTTTAAGCAAAGCAATAGCTTGATAAGTGTTATTCGGACTCTGCTCCGTTGGAAACAGTTGTATACTGATTCTAAACGCGATCGTACACACACAAATGTTGCTGAACGCTCAGGTTATATGTAGAACCCCTTTGTATCTGCACACACACACACACACACACACACACACACACACACACACACATATATATATATATAATATAATATATATATATGTATACACAGGTTCGAAATCAACGCACAAAGCACTCCTTTCTGCTGATGAGCATAATGGGCTGAAATGTACATACAGAGATGACTTTTTCTCGATTTGTTTACGCTTACATTTAAACCGATATGCACGCCTAATTCATTTAGTTATAATTAATTAATTAACAAAATTAGGTCTGACTTTAATTAAGCACATAATCTCGAACAAATTGTCGGCCTTTGCCATTTCAAACACATTGTTTGACTACTTCACACACATATATATGACTTTCTATATCGCATAGGTGAGAAACTGACTGTTACCAAGTACCAGTGACTTCTGTCTTCGCTACCCTATCTTATATATATATATATATATATATATATATATGTGTGTGTGTGTGTGTGTGTGTGTATGTGTGTGTGTGGTTGTGCTTGTGTAGACGCATGCTTATAGACATATGCGTTGCTTCACAAACACACATGCACACATACATACCCACATATATATTGATATATATATATATTTGTCTGTAAGAATATTTGTATATAAGCATCTATATATATGCATTCTTTATATGTATGTTATAGATATACAGACACAGACACAGTCACATACAAACACATACACATTATATATTTAATATATATATATAATATATATTATATAATATATATAAATATATATATTATATATATATATTATATATATATATATTATTATATATATATATATATATATATATATATATATATATATTATATATATAATATATTCATCTCTACAAACTATAGAATGTATGTATTTGTTTCAAACAGAGAAATCGTACATTTAAATTGATGGTCAAAGACAACAAACTAAATTTGCATTTAACCATCATCCCAACCCACTTCCCCCAAAAGAACGAAACGAAACGAAAAACAAAAACCAGACAAATAAAAAATATTAAAGAGATTTATCCGAGTAAAAATATATTAGAATTGCTGAATATAACTATTTTTTTTCTATCTAGTTGGGAAGGAATAACATTTAGGGATGTGATTTATCATCTGTATAATAACATACTCAACCACCGAGATACAAACGGGCATGTCTGCCTAAGTACTACCTACTACCCTTTCTGTCTACTCGCAAACCTACACATCAACATATGTCAGATGATATATATATAATATATAATATAATATATATATATATATATATATGTAATAAAAAATAAATAAAGATCCGAAAGATATATATATATATAATATATATATATTATATAATATATATATATATATCTATTATAATGGAGATTGTGTGTTTGTCTGTCTGTAACCGAAACTATATTACTACTCAACGGTCACAATTTCCTTAGTTATTTACGTCATATTCTCCATGGTTTTATTTTTATTAAACCTCTAATAATAAAATTGTTTTACATTATTAATACTGTTAAGCATATCTACATACTAACAACATGCAATTATATTTATATATACAAAAAATAGCGGTTTAACTGTGCGAATGAGAAGGCTAATTTGTATATTGATATTAAAAGGTGATTTTGATAAATATGTGCTTAGTATTATTGATTTTCAACTGTTTGGTTTAATTTAATAAATTATAAGCAAAAATCTCTTTCAATGAATCTTAAAATGAAATCCATTAACAAGAAAAAAACTGTCATTTTATTCTTTCTTCTATTTAACTAAATACTTAAATGAGAAAAAATAAAAATGAAAGACGAGAGTGATGGAAGAGTAAGTTTCGTTGTTCTTTTTTCGATTTACCCCCTGTGTTTCAAATCTTTTTATATGCATTTTTATTTAGTTTCATTAGCCTTTCTTAATTTAATACGAATTTATTAAATTAAACCTTAAATACTTGCACCCGAGGGTGCATATATTTGCTAGTATATATAATTAAAAAAAAACAACAACAAAAAAAACAGAACAAAACAAAAAAAGAAAGTAGTCTGAAAAGATGAATTTATTATAGATGTGAAGTCAACGTTAAAACATTTCTGTTTCTATTTAAACCTTTTTAAATCTTCATCAGGACATTAATGAAAAGGTGTTGTCTAAACAGTGATGGAAATCTTTCAAAAAACATGTGAAATAATATTAGAGAAAAATATGTTCTTTTTCTGTTAGGTGCGTTCTTTTTTTTTTGCAAAAGGTGACATATATATATATATATATATATAATATATATATATATATATATATATATATATATATAATTATATATATATATATATATGGTGTGTCAAAATGTATCGAGATTCTTTTTCTTTTGACACACCTTGCATTCTGAAAAAAATAACGTTCCATTCATTCTTCATTCTATCTGGTTTATTGCTTTAAAGACTTGTACATTTTGACACACCTTGGTATTCTGAAAAATTAACGTTCCATTCATTCTTCCCTTCTATCTTGGTTAAATATCTTCAATCTCGACACTCTTTTATACACCTTATATATATATATATAATATATTATATTTATATATATTATAAAGCATATAACACAAATTAAAAACCTCGTATTACATTGAAACCAATAGTTCATGATTATGATGATCATCAGACAATTTACATACTGAAGTATTGCAACCGAAAAATATAAAAACGGTTTTATATTTCAGAGGTTCAGAAAAGTCTATATTAAAAAGGTGAAGTATATAGAACTTAAAGCTAACTTCGAACATAATTCCAATTTTTATTATAAACTTGGAATCTCTTAGTTGCATTTTTTTACGTTTTGTTTGTTCATTCTTGATGGCTATTCAATTTTTTTAAAACTAATCTTTTAACCACATTTTAAACTCATTTTAAACTCATTTTTTCAATTTACCAATAGATGAACCCTAACTGGTACTACCATTCTCCAAGTCAGGGGGAACTGGGAGCAATGGTGAGAAGGGACACTCCACACCCTTCAGAGATCCAGAATTGAATTTCACCAGTTCAAACGTTTGAGGTCATACACAGGACACTAGACCCTCAGCTATCGCTTTCTAGTCGATATATGATAAAAGGGTAGAGGCTTGCCATAAGGGCAAATCATAAGGATCTAGGGCTTGACATGACAAGTCGATTGACAGAGGGTGCCTCTCTGACCGCTGTCTTTGCCAAAGTAATTGTCAAAGTGGAGTGTTGCATGTCAGACTGCTCAGACACCAAGATTCCACCATAGGCATCAAGGTCACCTACGAACAACAATGGTCCCATTGGGGATTTTCTCATCTGCAAAGGCTGTATTTCTATAACCCCAACCGACAGGGCGCGATAGCACTGGCCCACTAAGAATTAGAGGCAATCCTGTTTAGCACCCCAAACCATTCTGATCCAAGAGTATTATGAATTCCACTCCTCCCTCGAAGGGGACACGCACAAGATTATGATTTTATTGCTTTCTGTATGAATTATAAGCTTCTGTTCGATTGTATATGAAATGTTCCGGCAACACATCAAAAATTAATTTACTTAAATTATTAGTGTGTAAATTATTTGCATTGTGTTATAAAAAACCCTGTTAAAAGAAAATGACATTTTAATTGCTTCTTTTAATGATTTTTTTGGATACAACAGTAATTAAGATGAAATTAATCGAAATAAAAAAGTACGAGAGTTCAAAAGTGATACTCGGGCTTGGTTAATAGGAGATATGAGATAACCTTTTTAAAATGATTGAAAAGGCGCATGTCATCGAAATTCAATTTTAAAAAAGTTAATCTCAAAATCCTCCCAAAATTAACCAAGCCCAGTTATCACTTTGAACTCTGTTTACTTTTTATATTTCGATTTAATTTCATTTAATTACTATATTACAAAAATCATTAAAAGAGCAATTAAATGTCATTCTTTAACAGGGTTTTTTATAACACAATGCAATATTTACACACAATAATTTAAGTAATTTAAGTTTGATGTGGCCCGAAATTTCTCATACAATCGAACAGAGGTATAATTCATACAGAAAGCAAATAAAATCATAATCTTTGTGCGTGTCCCCTCGAGGGAGGAGTGGGAATTCATAATACTCTTGGATCAAGAAATGGTTGGGGTGCTCAAGGTTGCCTCTAATTCTTTAGGGGCCAGTGCTATGCGCCCTGTCGGTTGGGTTATAGAAATACAGCTTGCAGATGGATAAATCCCCCAATGGGACCACTTGTGTTCTAGGTGACTGTGATGCCTATGGGTGGAATTTGGTGTCCTGAGCAGTCTGACATGCAACACTCCACTTTGACAATTACTTGCAAGACAAGCGTCAGAGAGGCCCTGTCAATCGACTTGTCCATGTCAAGCCCTAGATCCTAATGTTGCCTATGCAAGCCTCTACCCCTTTTTATCATATATCGACTACAAGCGTGCTGAGGTCTTGGTCCCTGTGTAGACCTCAAACGTTGAACTGTGAAATTCATTCTGATCTTGAAGGGTGTGGAGGTCCCTTCATCACCATTGCTCCAGTTCACCTGAAACTTGGAGTGGGTAGTACCAGTTAGGGTTCATCTATTGGTTAAATTGGAAAAAAAAATGATTTAAAAATGATTTAAAAATGTGTTTTAAAAGATTAGTTTAAAAATTGAATAGCCATCAAGAATGAACAAACAAAACGTTAAAAAAATGCCAACTAAGAGATTCCAAAGTTTATAAAAATTGGAATATGTTCGAAGTTAGCTTAAGTTCTATATACTTCACCTTTGTGTAATATAGACTTTCTGAACCTCTGAAATATAAAACCGTTTTTAATATTTTTCGCTTGCAATACTCAGTATGTAAATTGTCTGATGATCAATCATAATATATGAAACTATTGGTTTCATGTAATACAGTTTTAATTTGTTGTTATACTGCTTTATATATATATATATAATATATATATATATATATTATATAGGTGTATCAAACAGAGTGTCGAGATGAAGATATTACGCAGATAGAAGGGAAGGAATGAATGGAACGTTAATTTTTTCAGAATCCAGGTGTGTCAAAATGTCCAAGTCTAAAGCAATATTTCCAAGTAGAATGAAGAATGAATGGAAACGTTATTTCTTTTCAGAATGCAAGGTGTGTCAAAAGAACAAAGAAAATCTCGATACATTTTTGACCACCTTAATATATATATATATATATATAAATTATATATTTATAATATTATATATATATATATATATATATATATATATGTACCTTTTGCAAAAAAAAAAGAAGCACTAACAGAAAACGAACATATTTTTCTCTAAGTACTTATTTTCACATTGTTTTTTGAAAGATTTCCATCACTGTTTAGACAACACCTTTCATTAATGTCCTGATGAGATTTAAAAAGGTTTATAGAAAACGAAATGTTTTTAACGTTGACTTCAGCCATCTATAACTAAATTCATTTTTCGACTACTTCTTTTTTTTGTTTTTGTTTCTGTTTTTTTTTTGTTGTTGTTTTTTTTTATTATATATACTGCAAAAATGCACCCTCAGGGTGCAAGTATTTAAATTTTCTTTAATAATCGATTAAATTAGAAGGCTAATGAAACTAAATAAAAATGCATATTAAAAAGATTTGAAACACAGGGGGTATAATCAAAAATAGAACAACCTGAAACTAACTCTTCCATCACTCTCGTCTTTCATTTTTATTTTTCTCATTTAAGATTAGTTAAAAGAGGAATAAAGAATAATGACAGTTATTTTTCTGTTAATGGATTTCATTTAAAGATTCATTGAAGATATTTTTGCTTATATTTATTAAAAATTAAACGAAACAGTTAGAAACAATAATACTAACACATATTTATCAAAATCACCTTTTTTTAATATCAAATATAACAAAGTAGCTTCCTCATTCCACAGGTAAACGTACTTTTGTTGTATATATAAATATAATTGCATGTGTTAGTATGTGATATGCTTAACAGTATTAATAATGTAAACAATTTTATTATTAGAGGTTAAATAAAAATAAAACCATGGAGAATATGACGGTAAATAATAAGGGATTGGTGACTTGAGTAGTAATATTTCGGTACAGCAGAAAACAACAATCTCCATTATAATAAGAATAATATAATATATATATATATATATATAATTATATATATATTATATATCTTTTCGGATACTTTTATTTTATTTTTTTAATTAACATATATATATAATATATAATATATATTATATTATATATATATCATTGACATATTTGATGTGTAGGTTGCGAGTTTAGACAGAAAGGTTAGGTTAGGTAGGTCTTAAGCAGACATGCCGTTGGTATTCGGATGTTGATATGTATATACAGATGAAAGATCACAATCCCTAATGTTATTTTCCTTCCAAGACTAAGATAGAAAAAAAATAGTTTATATCAGCAAATTTAGTATATTTTACTGGCGGATAAATTTTAATATTTTTATTTGTCTGGTTTTGTTTTTTCGTTTCGGTTTCGTTTTTGGGAGTGGGTGGGGATGAGGGTTAAGATGGCAAATTTAGTTTGTTTCATTGGAACCATCAATTTAAAGTACTCGATTTCTCTGTTTGAAACAAATACATACATTCTATAGTTGTAGAGATGATATATATATATATATAATATATATTATATATATATATATATATATAATAATCATATATAATTATAATATATATATATAAATATATAATTTATATATATATAAATATATATATATAATAATATATATATTTTAAATTATATTAATGTGTATGTGTTTGTATGTGACTGGTCTGTGTCTGTATATCTATTACTACATATAAAGAATGCTTATTAGATGCTTAATACAACTATTCTACAGACAAATATATAATATATTCAATATATATGTGGGTTATGTATTGTGCATGTGTGTTTGTGAAGCAACCATATGTCTATAAGGCATGCGTCTACACAAGCACCACAACACACACATACACACTACACAACACACACACACATATATATTATATATACTATATATATATATGATAGGGTAGCGAAGACAGAAGTGCACTGGTACTTGGTACAGTCAGTTTCTCACCTAATGCGATATAGAATTGTCATATATATGTGTGTGAAGTAGTCAAACAAATGTTTTGAAATGGCAAGGCCGACAATTTGTTCGAGCATTATGTGCTTAATTAAAGTCAGACCTAATTTTGTTAATACTTAAATAACTAATGAATTAGGCGTGCATACGTTAAATGTAAGCGTAACAATCGAGAAAAAGTCATCTTGTATGTACTTTCAGCCCATTAGCCTCATCAGCAGTAAAGGAGTGCTTGTGCGTGATTCGAACCTTAGTACATATATATATATATATATAGATATATATATATGTTGTGTGTGTGTGTGTGTGGTGTGTTGTGTGTGTGTGTGTGTGCAGATACAAAGGGGTCTACATATAACCTGAGCGTTCAGCAACATTTTGTGTGTACGATCGCGTTTAGAATCAGTATACACCGTTCAACGGAGCAGAGCCGAATAACACGTTATCAAGCTATTGCTTTGCTTAACCAGTTTTTTCACATCAGATTTTCCATTGCTTTTGAAAATTTGCAAACAGTAGTTCACTAAACAATTTAATTTGTAAACTAATAATCGATTGTGCCAACTTTTGACAACGTGGGCATTTTTAATTAGTGCGCATCTATATGTCAGGCCGGGACTATGAGTGATTGTGTTATCCACGGAATTCTAATGTACACAAGATTCGATTAATGTAGGGAGCTGCAGAGTCAAAGAGCATGAGCTATATTACGTAAGACTGCTATAACAACTGTTTTATTAAAAATTGAAATATCTAAAAAAATTAACGTTAATGTAAAGTAGAAAATGAAGAGTCCAATACAGAAATCGTGAAGGCGAAATATTTTTTCTTTTAAGGAAAAACCTGAATATGCCATTCCTCTCCAGGTGTACAACTGGTTTCAATTTAAAAGTTTTCCATCCCTATAGTGGTTACATACCAACGTTAAAGAACCAGTCTGCTCTAACTATTTCACATAAGCTGGAAAGGATAATAGTTTGATTCATATCTTCCCCAAGGTTATGACGCATGTGAAATGTTAAACATCCTCATTCAGTATGAATTCGGATACGAATTAGTTCTACAATGATACGTTTAAACGAGACGTTTCCAATGAAATTATCCAGTGCAGTTAAGATATTATTATATTATTATTAATTATTATTATTATTATTATTTACTCTTTTGAGTTTTCGCATCGATTGATGGTCTTCCCTGGAGTCATGAGTGACAAGCAAGTCTCCTCAAGTCTCCAGGACTCTTCTGAGTACTCTGGCAGATTGCAGCAGTGCAGTGTTCTGCATGGTTTCAATCCTTCTCTGATATCAAACTTTCCAAACCCTTTTCTAATCCTTTTGGGAAATGTCCAAGTGCACCAACCACAAATTGGTAATATTATTATTAATTCTTATCTATTATTATTATTATTATTATTACGCTTGTTCCTAATCTTCAGCCTAGTCATCTGGACACCCTCTGGTGAAATGAGACTGTCCAAATCGTCCAAGATGAATATACAAATCGTAAATCCTTGATTATCTGGTGTTGCTTATTTATCCGATTTCTTGTTTCTTATTAGAGTGTGTCACTTGAGATATCGACCATTCGTTTTCTTATAGAGAAAGAAAGGGAAGAAAAAGGATATTGTAACATAGAAAAAATGTGTGTGTGTTGTGTGTCTGTAACTTTTTTTTCTTTACGCCCTCAACCCATCCTCTTTTGCTACCCCCTCCCCAACTCTCTCTCTCTCTCTCTCACCTCATCCTCTCTCTCTCTCTCTCTCTTCTCTCTCTCTCTAAGCCGAGATTAATAAAAAATGCATTTTTTGAATGACTGTATTGTTTTGATCTAGCTTTTGGCAAGAGAGCGAATCTCTCGAGAAAAGTGTTCATGGCTGAATCTGAAGGCAAAAAAGACTTAGAGGCACACAAACAAAAACAGAAGAAGTAGAGGTAGAAGTGGAAAAAAAGAGTGGCCAAAGGATGGGAGTTGGGTCGGTAGGGAGTGGGGTTTAGTGGGTGGATTGGTCAGCAATGGTATGCAGTACTGGCGG
>CM042165.1:38502761-38509887 GCA_023376005.1 Doryteuthis pealeii | reverse complement strand
CCACCCCCCGACAAATGAACACCTCACAATTGGAAACTTCGTTGACGCAACTCGCAAAGCAATTGTCCTCAATCAAATAATCTAAATTTCCTTCATGACCAATCGACACATCAAAATGAATCTGGAATCTGGCTTACCAAAAGCTTACCAAATAGTCCGCTGCTGACACGCTTTTGGCATGGAACAAGCTGCTATCAGTGCCAAATTCTCTTGTTTCATAAACACTTGAATCAACAAGGCATATATATATATATATATATATATAATAAAGATATATATATGTTTGGTACATGCAAATTTGTAAACTAAACTAAAAGTAGAGGAATCATAATGTAAATGGGAGGTAAATATTATTATTATGAATTAAAATAATAAAATAAAAGGGGATACGAAGGCGCTTTCGACGCGGTACTTTTTCAAAGTATTTACACCGGTTGACAATTAAAAAGTCAGAAATGTAAAAAGAATTTGTTAAGACGAATGGGGTAAAACCAGAGAGTGGGGGGGGGGAACAAAAAACAGCAACATCTAAGCAGTCTTGAGGATGTTAGTATTTCCTTTTCTTAACCTAACTCTGTGCAGACAAAACACCGAAGACATCTCCATTATCTGTTGGAGGCAATAACATAACATAACCCTGGGTTTAACTAGGCACATATACATAGCCCCTCTTTCCCATTGTTTTTTGCCTCCCCGCCACTCTCTGGTTTACCCCTTGTTCTTGACAAATTCTCTTACATTTCTGACTTTTGATTGTCAACCCGTGGGTAAATACTTGAAAAGTACCGGTCGAAAGGCCTTCGTTCCCCTTTTATTTTTATTTTAATTCATATTAAAATATTACCTCCCCATTTTACATATGAATTCCTCTCTTAGTAGTTTACAAAATATATGATATATATATAATATATATATATAATATAATATATATATGAAGTAAGCAAACAATGTGTTTGAAATGGCAAAGGCCTCGACAATTTGTGGAGATTATGTGCTAATTATTCAATCTAATTTTGTAATTAAATTTAATTATAACTAAATTGAATTAGGCGTGCATGTGGTTAAATGTAAATCATCTCTATATGTACAGAGAAAAAGTCATCTCTATATGTACATTTCAAGCCCATTAAGGCCTCAATAACCTGTCTATAGTTCTATGATGAGGCCTAAGGGCTGAAATGTCATACAGAGATGACTTTTTCCTCGATTTGTTTACGCTTACATTTAAACCGATAATACACGCCTAATTTATTTAGTTATAATTAATTAATTAACAAAAATTAGGTATGACTTTAATTAGGCACATAATCTCCCCCCATATATAATATATATATATATATATAATATATGGAAGTAAAAGAGGAAATCAATCGATAGTATGTGGAAAAAGTAGACAAAACCCTGGATTTTATACTGGATGGAAAGTTTATTATTGGCGGTGATGTCGACGTTATAACGTTTCGGTCTGTCATACCTTCCTCAGGACACGGACTGTATTGAAGGATCCAGTTCCTTACTGAGAGAGTCTTTGCGGTCGTGATTAGGGAGGTGGGGTGGTCAGCTGCTGATGATCTGCGTATAATGTTTAGATAGTAGTAGGAATTTTTAATGAGGTGTTGCGGTGGTGATTGGGTTGGAGTGGAATTGGGGTTATTTGGGTCGGAAAGAGGTTGTCTGTATATAGGTTTGCAACGAATGTAAATGTCGGATTTTAAATACTATATATATTTATACTATATATCATAAATGCTATAGAAATATTTAATCATTCCATCTGTTGGTTGTTGGTTGGTCGTTGGTGGATTTACGGCATGTCAACCTGTCTACCCTTGTTAGGTTATTTTCATACTGAAGAAGTTTGTTTTAATCATTCCTGATGTGTATGGGTATTCAAATTTTCAATAAAAAAAAAATTTGTTAAAAACTCATTTTTTAAAATTTAACCCATACATGGACCTAACAGGTACACCACTCGTGGACTGGAGTAATGGCAATGAAGGGGTAATTTGTTAACTTCACCATTCCTTCTGTCAGCAAAGCTGATAGATGCCACGTTTGTAAAATTCTGTTCAACCTAACACATAATGGCATAATAATAATTATGAATCTTTTTAAATACAAAATACAGGATTTTACGAATTCTAATGGAAATTTATACGATCAAAATGGATATCATTGAATATTATTTATTAAAAACTAGAAGTGGCTAACGCGGCATCGCCTGGATAGAGAGGGACAAAGAAGATAGTATCGCAGATCCATTTATTATTTATCGCGAATTTTGATCCTCGCTGATCCCCATAACCCCCCCCCCGCACATAAAAAAGACTGGGGAGAGGTCAGGAATTTGTTCGCCAGGTTAAAGGGATTGGCATTACATAAAAATATAAGAAATTATAATTCAATAAGTTACAATTAAACAATATGATATACAAATGAGGCGAATAATTCAATCAATGAATATTATATTTCAAAGCGAAAACAAAATGGCAAATAAATAATAATAATAATAATAATAATAATAATAATAATATAATAATAATAATTGTAGACTTTGCGGTAATAGAGATGAGACTAAACCATGTACTTCTGCGAATGTAGCAAACTAGCACAACGGGAGTAACAAAACTAGACACGCTGGATGGGAAGGTGAAATCCACTGGGAATTATGCAAAAAAATAATTTTGACCATAACAACAAATAGTATATGCATAACCAGATCTGTTCTTGAGAACGAAACACATAAAATTCTTCAGGGACTTTGAATAAAAAAGGATACCTTATCCCAGCAAGAAGATCAGACCTAGTGTTGATAAACAAAAAAGAAAGAACTTGTCAACTGGGTGACTTTGCAGTTCCGCAGATCACAGGGTGAAAGCTAAGGAAAATGAAAAATGACAATATCTGACCTTGCAGAGAACTGAAAAGTTATGGAATATGAAGTGAAAGTGATACCAATTGTGGTTGGTGCACTTGGAAGGGTCCCAAAAGGATTTTGAAAGTGTTTGGAAAGTTTGGAAATCAGAGGAGGATTGAAACCATTCAGAACACTGCACTGCTGCAATATACTCAGAAGAGTCCTGGAGACCTGAGGAGACTTGCTGTCACTCAGACTCCAGTGAGACCATCAGCTAAAACTGATGTGAACTCAAAAGGAGTAAATATAATAAAATAATAATAATAATATAATAATAATAATAATAATAATGATAATAGTACGCGCTAATGACTTTCCCTTTTGTTATTATACAAATTTGAATCTTAAATATATTCTCACATATGAATAAAATATTATTTTCTGGCACAAAAACCAAGCTCTGGTGATAATTAAATGTGTATATATATTATTATGTTATTGTATTTTGTAGTTTCCCCGGAATACATACATACATATATACAACTGCCCTTTATATATGTATAGAAGATAAAATAAAAATAAAAAAAAATGAAAAGGGAAAAGTACCACAGTGACCAAATATATCAGTGTCAATTTTTTAGTATCTGTATAAAGTAGAGTAATCTGCCCTAATCGGGTGATCTGCACTTGTCAGAATAAGGTATAAATAAAGAACCGGAAAGCGGCCCATTTGCAATTCGTCTACCGACGTTTGGACTGCTGACCACGGTCTGCGTACTTTATAGTATCTATCATCTATTTGTCTATCTATTTCTTAGATTGTCCATATTTTTCATCAATCTTAATCTATTTCTATCTATCTATCTATCTATCGAGTCTGTTCATACTATTCGATTACGATTAAACCACGCTGAGAGCATGGTTGCCGCTAGATTACCGAAGTTAAGCTGCGATGGACCTGTTCATATTTAATTGGGTGACCACTTAAGCAAAAGCAGATACTGTAAGCAACCTGAATTTTTGGTTTATAAAATGACCTGATTCGGCATTAAATGACCCCAAACAGGTTGATCCCCGTAAAACAAATCACGCCAGTCAGCGAATCTATCCCAGTATGTTCATATCTATCTATCTATCTATCTATCATCTATCTATCTATCCAAAAAATGTCCCTATTTATCTATATTTTATTATATATATATATATTTACAAAACTTTCCACACGAAAACAGGATGCGACAACAAAGGTCAATTTCTTAAGCCGGAGTTTTAACAGTTTTGAATTTTCTTTAGAGTTTTCTTTCTCTCCTAGACTGGTTACCTATCCAAAGTTTAAAGAGCTCAGTCTGCCTTACTATTTACCTATAGCTAGAGAAGGAGTAAGTGGGATACATACTTTTCCAACGATATTAGGTATACGAAATTCAAACAGCCTGCTTCTAGGATTTGAATTCGGGTCGATGAGTCCAGTCTCTACGACTCTAACATTACGCAACGGCCACAATAAATATTTTTATATTATGTTAAAAAGAGAAGTCCATAATAATATAATATATATATATATATACATATATAATATGTGTGGTGTGTGTGTGTGTGTGTATATAAATATAATATATATATATATATATAATATGTGTGTGTGTAGAGATAGATAGATAATAGAGAGAGAGAGAGATAGAGAGAGAAGAGAGAGGAGAGAGAGAGAGAGAGAGAGAGAGAGAGAGAGAGAGTAGAGAGTGCATTTTTTATCCTCAACACCATGCTGATCATTGCTTATGTAGTGAACTTTAAAAAAAAGACTTGCAATATCTTTTAAACTGCATCCCACGATAACCACTGACATATTTCAACGTGAAGGCTGGCTGATACCTAATGGCCACAGCATTTCAAGTGGTTCCGTTGATACAGTAACAGGAAGTGCGTACAGATTACGAGAAAAGAATTGTTAAACACTTACTGCAAATAAGGTCTGTTTTCATATGTACATATATTAATCTTAAATTTAAGGGCGCGAATCACCTACTATTCACAGTCTCTTCATATCTATCTTAAACTACCCATTCCATTTATGTAGTCATTCTGTTCACACATATCTATCTATCTATCTATCTATCTATCTATCCTAGATTGTCTCTATATATCTATCCATCCAATGATATAATATCTATCAATCATAATATATATATATATATATATATATATACATACACATACACATACATACGCATATACATATACATATATATGCAATAGCATAACTTTACAGATCATTGCGACCTCACAATCCCACAACTCCAACCACAGAACCCTTCCTTGCATGAGCCTCAAATGACTCATCAAACCTGCTGCAGATCTACAAGTTGACGCAAATATGACAATTGAAAAAGACTTCTTCCCCGTTGAATGAGATGCAGATGAATCAGATTTAGTCAGATGATAAAAGTTGATGCTTATGCACCACCCATAATGTTCTTAGACCAGAAGCCGACTTACAGACCTTGCCACATATAGCACAAGACACATTATTTATCCTCGAATCTGCATGGATTGACCAGGTGAGATTATCCCTATGATTGACATAGCCAGCTCTCGAAAGCAAAACTCGACCACATGTCAGACACTTCACACCTCCTGTTCTCTCCAATATGACAGGTGTAACCCTTTCGAAGTTGACGTTTTAGGTTTTCATGCACGATACTTTCACTCTCATAACTGGTACAGCACATCCACATAACTCTGCAGTCAGTTCTCTTATAGTGCCAGCTTTTTTTTCCAGTTGTCAGGACTTTATCTTTATTTTTAACAAGGTTGTTTTTTAAGCAATCCTTATACCTCTTCTTAGGCTTATGCTGCGGGCTTTTGCCATCACGCAGCTGACCGTAAAAGAGTACATATTACATTACACATAAACATACCATAATTAATACACATATACAATACATATATATATATCATAATACATACATACATATATATACATATATATATATACATATACATATATTATAAACATATACATATATATTGGGCCGGGTTTAGCTCAGTCGGTAGAGCGTTCGCTAGAAACCACAAGGTCCCTAGTTCGATACCGGTCCCCGCCAACTCAGCGTATGAGTAGCACAGGGATCTGTGCGGTAAAGTAAGGAGCTGAATGGTAAGTGTGGCGCTCCACTCAGATGCTAAAAACAATCTCCTTGGGTCTAGCGCTATTGAAAAGGGGATAGACTCCCTCGCGATACCGACTTTAGGCCGCCCGTCGACATTACCTGTTACTATATATAATATATATAATATATATATATATATAATATATATCTTGCTGTCAATCAACCGATCAGTCTGTTTTATATCTATCTAGCTACCCATCCATTTATCTATCGATGTCATTCTGTTCACACATATCTATCTATCTATCTATCTATCTATCTTAGTCTGTTGTTGTCAATCTATCTATTGATTAACAATCACTGTATAGCCTTGAAGCGTTAAATATTGAGCAGGTGTTAGCTTCAAGAGATTTACGACTTACTATAATCGTTAATTACAGTTCCATGGATGCTATCATGTGTCATAGAATTGACTCAGTCAAATTAATGTTGTCTGTTAATACCTTTGTCACTACTACCACCAAACTTTACCCTCTGGTCTGGTGTGGCGTACGGTAAGCTGGAACAGTGGAAGAATAGATAGAATAAGCCAAATGAACATAATTCTTTTTTTTTTTTTTTGAGTCCACTCGCTCTGAATCTCTGGTTACATCTAAACTAAAATATCCACGCCTGTAATCACGCGCATCAGAGGGATCAAATCGGAGCCATCAGTTACCAATCATAACCCTATAATGTATAGAAACTTAAACAAGTTAGGAAGCGCGTGGTGTAATGGTTAAAGCATGGGAAATGGACTCATCGCCCCGAGTTCAAATCTTGGACGTGGTAATTGCATTTCACTTAGCGCTAATACCCTTGGGAAAGGTATGCTTCTACTCTCCTCCAGCTAATGGGTAAATAAGTAGGACAGACTGGGCTCTTTTAACCTTGGTTAGGTAACCAGTCTAGGAGAAGGAAAACTCTAAATTCAAAACCTGTTGAACTCCGCTTAAGAAATTGACCTGTGTCGCATCCTGCTCGTGCGAGGGGTTGGTAAATAAATATAATGTATAGAAACATCGCTAGTGCACCCACTGCAGTGTAAGAATTTGTAAAGGCTGTTTTGCGAATCAGAACAAAACGAAATAAGACTAACATAACAAGACATGCTGGAGAA
>CM042165.1:38490261-38497761 GCA_023376005.1 Doryteuthis pealeii | reverse complement strand
TGAATAAAATGTCCAAAACCAAGTGTTCGGTTAATTGGTATATCCGCGATATTAACATCTCTATTAATAATGGAGATTCGCTTCGTTTTTGTCTGTAACAAATTACGTCACTGCCTACGTCACATTACCCAAAATCCGCCAAAACATAGTATAAATACACTCAAAATTTGAACATGCAACATTAGACAGTCCTCATTGTTTTTTAAAACAAATTTATATAATACATGACTGGTGTTTATATATCTATATATTAATTTGCTTTTATTTTTATCATATTTAAAGTTTACATTCCATTGTTTTATTTTTTAAATCCTTTAATGAATTTGCTGATTTTACTTACTTAGGCACAAACTCGCTGACATTGAATTTTTACTCCACCCTGCAGGCAATATGTTTCAAAAATCTATTTTACATCGCCCGGAGGTGTTTTATTTTGCTAGTATTTAGAATAAATATATATTTAATATGTATATCTTTATCTTCTTCAGGTAATCAATAAATCATTCTAATTATTTTGGCAACCGGTAAATTAATCAAATAAAAAAACTGATGTACATTTCTCGTCGTGTTACTCGTTTGAACAGAAATTGATGATATTATATATTGTATATAGGATTTTCTGCAAGTGAAATTGAAATCGCATAGGCGAGAAACTGTCCGTTACCAAGCCGTCACTGACTTCATTTCTTCCCTACAATAACTTAGATATATATGCTCTCACTTATATATATATATATATATATATATATATATATATATATATATATATATATATATATATATATATATAAGTGAGAAGCTATGGCAATCTCCTTGGTTAGTGCGCTAGTGAAAAGTGGATAGACCTCCTAGCTGACGCTGATACCGACTTTAGACCACCTCGACGACTTTTACTTACTTTATGTATATATTAATATATATATATATATATATTATATATATGTGTGTGTGTGTTGTGTGTGTCCATTTTTAAGCAGGTTATAGCTTGTTTGAATTCAGTTTACTAATTTACTTGTTGATGTGCAGTGGATTCATGCCTTTCCTAAGGCATTATCACGTGTGAAATGCAAGCAGTCTCGTCCAAGATTTGAACACGGTCACTGCTTCCATTTCCTCCAACGATAACCCTTACGCTAAGAGCACCTCCCATTTGGAACTAACGCTTCTTCTCTGTTGTTTTTTTTTTATCTTACGATTTTTCCATCCATTAGTTCCTAATTTATATTCGGTTTCAAAGATATTGATCCTTCCTTAAGACTCGTACCCCAACAGTCACATCCTATCTCCATGTTGTTTCGTTAATTACCTCGTTTGTCTAATTGCCTCTATCTTACTACACATGTATCATACACATTATGTGGGCATGCATCAGAAGTGGTGACCCACTTAGTAACAGCAAGTACTGTAAACAACCTGAGGTCTGTTTAATTATATATAATTATATATAATATATTATGTGTGTGTGTGTGTGGTGTGTGTGTGTGTGTGTGTGTGTGTAATATAAAGATTTTTGAAGGCAATAGACAATGCAATATGTGTTGAAAAATTATATTTATTTAACTTTTTTTTTAAAATTCTAAATATTTTCGAAATAATTCCATCATCGAGTTATATATTTCCGAAAATATTAGAATTTAAAAAAAAGAAAGTTAAATAATATAATTTTCCACACATATGCATTGTTATATGTCTTCAAAATCTTTATATTACACATACGCACAATGCTTCAAAATACTATAAAAACATATATATATATATAATATATATATAATATAATATGTGTGTGTGTGTGTGCAGTACAGTATAGAAATTTGAAAAAAACACAGGTTCAAATAAAATGATATGGTAAGTTTATTAGCCGACGTTTATTTACTCCCTCCACACACTCACCCCTTTTTTCTCTTCACTTACTTAAAACACAAACGTTATATATATATAATATATATTATATATATTATATATATATATATAAATTATATAGACACACGCAGAGTCTTTCTTCCTAAACACCCCCTTTACTTACAAACCCCACACAGCAACAAACATTCTTCTTAATGATTATGCATTCACGCTCGCACACACACACAACACACACACACACACACACACACACACACACAACTCTGAGGTTTGTAAATCAATGTCGTTTATCAAAAATATATACACACACGTGCAACCACACACACACACAAAACACTTGAAAATGCTCAAATGTAATTTCGATAGATACACACACACACACCCACACCACACTCACACCATAAAAGAAGATATTTTGACGTCCATATTTCAAACCGGCACTTTCCAGCGTTCTTTCTTCAATTCAAATTTGAACAGATTGATAAACAAGGACTATCGCAGTTTTTCTCGTCATTCTGTGATTTTTTTTTTATTTTCCTATATCACAAATGCCCTGAAGAAGATCCACTTAACAGATCGAAACACTGCAGAGTCGGATAATAAACTTACCACTCATTTTATTTGAACCTATTTTTTTCAAATTTTTTTTGTACTGCATGCCGTCGATCACTTCCTCTCTTCACACACACACACACACACACACACACACACACACACCTTTGTGTTAAAAAATTATATAAAACAAACTTATAATATATATATATATATATATATATATATATATATATATATATATATATTAGTAAACGGTAGGTAACTGTTTTATGTGCTCGTACGAAGTTAAGTATTTATTAACCTGTTTTGTTCTGAAATTGGTGATCAGTAACCGCAAGTAATGTAAGTAACATCATTACTATCTGACATGGTAAGGAAGACTTGGCCAAAACAAGTATTATGTATTTAAAAACCTTTATAAAAGAGTTATAATTAAGTTAATAGTCTATAGCGAATCATTCCCAGCAGAAAAATTCATTTGATGTATTAAATAGATAGATAGATAGATAGATAGATAGATAGATTTTCATAGTTCATATCAAGTATCTGGTATTCAATGTTAAACCCATCCTTGTATATTTTATATGATTTTTTAAACTTTCGTTCTTTATTTATGAATATACAAACTATATATATATATATATATATATATATATAATATATATAATATTATATACTAGCATATATGCACCCTCGGTGCAAGTATTTCAGTTTTGATATAATAAATATCATATTAAATAGAAGGCTAATGAAAACTGACTAAGATAACACATAAAAAGATCTGCAACAGAGGGGTATAATCGAAAATAGAACAACTTTGAAATAACTATTCCATCATTTTCCATTACTCCCCTCTTTCAATTGGTAAAATTTCTAATTTAACAAATTTTGTTAAAATAGGAAGTAAAGGATAGTATTACAGTATTTCTTCTTGTAAATAAATTTCTTTTAAGATTTATCCACGAGATTTTTGTTTATATTTCTTAAAGATAAAACAAAACAATTAGAAATCAATAATACCAAGCACATATTTATTAAAATAAAATTTAATAATAATATGCAAAATTACCCTTCTTGTTCAAACTGTAAACCGCTATTATTGTTGTATTAAAATACAATTGCATATTATTAGTACGTAGATATGGTCAAACAGTAATAATAAATGTAAAACAATTTTTATTAAATAACTCAAGGTTTAAAAGAATGAAATCATGAGAATTTGACGTGATAATTAAGTGAATTGTGACTTGAGTAGTAATATAGTTTCGGTTACAGACAGAAAAACACACAATCTCATTATATATAAGATATTATATATATATATTTATATATATATATATATATATATATATATATATATATATAGGGACGGTTTAGCTCAGTCAGTTCTGTCGCCAACTCAAGCGGTAATGTAGCACAAGGATCTGTCCCGTGAAAGTAAGGAGATACAAAATAATCTCTTTGTCTAGCTTACTTCTCCAGCATGTCTTGTTATGTTAGTCTTATTTCGGTTGTTTGTCTGATTCGCAAACAGCCTTTACAAAAATTCTACACTGCAGTGGGGTGCACTAGCGATGTTTCTATACATATATTTATTTACCAACCCCTCCGCACGAGCAGGTGCGACACAAGGTCAATTTCTTAAGCGGAGTTCACAGGTTTTGAATTTAGAGTTTTCCTTCTCCTAGACTGGTTACCTAACCAAGGTTAAAGAGCCCAGTCTGTCCTACTTACCTTATTTACCCATAGCTGGAGGGAGAGTAGAATGCATACCTTTCCCAAGGGTATTAGCGCTAAGTGAAATGCAATTACCACGTCCAAGATTTGAACTCGGGGCGATGAGTCATTTCCCATGACTTTAACCATACACCACGCGCTTCCTAACTTGTTTAAGTTTCTATACATTATAGGGTTATGATTGGTAACTGATGGCTCCGATTTGATCCCTCTGATAGCGCGTGATTACAGGCGTGAGATATTTTTAGTTTAGATGTAACCAGAGATTCAGAGCGAGTGGACTCAAAAAAAAAAAAAAGAATTATGTTTCATTTTGGCTTATTCTATCTATTCTTCCACTGTTCCAGCTTACCGTGACGCACCCAGAACCCAGAGGTAAAGTTTGGTAAGGTAGTGACAAGGTATTAAACAGACAAACATTAATTTGACTGAGTCATTCTATGACACATGATAGCATCCAGAACTGTAATTAACGATTATAGTAAGTCGTAAATCTCTTGAAGCTAACACCTGCTCAATATTTAACGCTTCAAGGCTATTACAGTGATTGTTAATCAATAGATAGATTGACAACAACAGACTAAGATAGATAGATAAGATAGATAGATAGATATGTGTGAACAGAATGACATCGATAGATAAATGGATGGGTAGCTAGATAGATATAAACAGACTGATCGGTTGATTGACAGCAAGATATATATATATATATATATATATATATATATATATATATATAAGTAAGCAGGTAATGTCGACGGGGCGGCCTAAAGTCGGTATCAGCGAGGGAGTCTATCCCCTTTTCAATAGCGCTAGACCAAGGAGATTGTTTTTAGCATCTGAGGTGGAGCGCCACACTTACCATCAGCTCCTTACTTTACCGCACAGATCCCTGTGCTACTCATACGCTGAGTTGGCGGGGACCGGTATCGAACTAGGGACCTTGTGGTTTCTAGCCGAACGCTCTACCGACTGAGCTAACCCGGCCCCAATATATATGTATATGTTTATATATATGTATATGTATATATATATATGTATATATATGTATGTATGTATATGTATATATATATGTATGTATATGTGTATATATATATGTATGTATATGTGTATGTATATATGTACTCTTTTACGGTCAGCTGCGTGATGGCAAAAGGCCGCAGCATAAGCCTAAGAAGAGGTATAAGGATTGCTTAAAAAACAACCTTGTAAAAATAAAGATAAGTCCTGACAACTGGGAAAAGCTGGCACTAAAGAGAACTGACTGCAGAGTTCATGTGGATGATGGCTGTACCAGTTATGAGAGTGAAAGTATCGTGCATGAAAACCTAAAACGTCAACTTCGAAAGGGTTACACCTGTCATATTGGAGAGAACATGGAGGGTTGGAAGTGTCTGACATGTGGTCGAGTTTTGCTTTCGAGAGCTGGCTATGTCAATCATAGGAAATCTCACCTGGGTCAATCCATGCAGATTCGAGGAGTAAATAATGTGTCTTGTGCTATATGTGGCAAGGTCTGTAAGTCGGCTTCTGGTCTTAAGAGACATATGGTGGTGCATAAGCATCAACTTTTATCATCTGACTCATCTGATTCATCTGAATCATCTCATTCAACGGGGAAGAAGTCTTTTCAATGTCATATTTGCGTCAAACTTTGTAGATCTGCAGCAGGTTTGATGAGTCATTTGAGGGCTCATGCAAGGAAGGGTTCTGGTGGTGGAGTTGTGGGATTGTGAGGGACGGCAATGATCTGTAAAGATTATGCTATTGCATATATATGTATATGTATATGCGTATGTATATGTGTATGTGTATGTATATATATATATATATATATATATATATGATTGATAGATAATTATATCATTGGATGGATAGATATATAGAGACAATCTAGGATAGATAGATAGATAGATAGATAGATAGATATGTGTGAACAGAATGACATACATAAATGGATGGGTAGTTAGATAGATATGAAGAGACTGTGATAGTTAGGTTGATTCGCGCCCTTAAATTTAATAATATATGTACATATGAAAACAGACCCTTATTTGCAGTAAGTGTACAATTCTTTCTCGTAATCTGTACGCACTTCCTGTTACTGTATCAACGGAACCACTTGAAATGCTGTGGAGCCATTAGGTATCAGCCAGGCCTTCACGTTGATATGTCAGTGGGTTATCGTGGGATGCAGTTAAAGAAGTTATTGTCAAGTCTTTTTTTTAAAGTTCACTACATAAGCATGATCAGCATGGTGTTGAGGATAAATGCAACTCTCTCTCTCTCTCTCTCTCTCTCTTCCTCTCTTCTCCCTCTCTCTTCTCTCTCTCTCTCTCTCTCTCTCTCTCTCTATCTATCTATCTATCTACACACACACAACATATATATATATATATATATATATATATATATACACACACACACACACACACACATATATATATGTATATATATATATATATATATATATATTATGGACTCTCTTTTTATACATATATAAAATATTTATGTGGCCCGTTGCGTAATGGTTAGAGTCGTAGAGACTGGACTCATCGACCCGAATTCAAATCCTAGAAGAGGCTGTTTGAATTTCGTAATACCTAATATCGTTGGGAAAAGTATGTATCCCACTACTCTTCCTCTAGCTATAGGTAAATAGTAAGGCAGACTGAGCTCTTTAAACTTGGATAGGTAACCAGTCTAGGAGAAAGAAAACTCTAAAAGAAAATTCAAAACTGTTAAACTCCGCTTAAGAAATTGACCTTGTGTCGCATCCTGTTCGTGTGGAAAGTTTTGTAAATATATATATATATAATAAAATATAGATAAATAGGGACATTTTTGGATAGATAGATAGATAGATAGATAGATAGATAGATAGATATGAACATACTGGGATAGATTCGCTGACTGGGTGATTTGTTTTACGGGGTATCAACCTGTTTGGGGTCATTTAATGCCGAATCAGGTCATTTTGATAAACAAAAGATTCAGGTTGCTTACAGTATCTGCTTTTGCTTAAGTGGTCACCCAATTAAATATTGAACAGGTCCATCGCAGCTTAACTTCGGTAATCTAGCGGCAACCATTGCTCTCAGCGTGGTTTAATCGTAATCGAGATAGATATGAACAGACTCGATAGATAGATAGATAGATAGAAATAGATTAAGATTGATTGAAAAATATGGACAATCTAAGAAATAGATAGACAAATAGATTGATAGATACTATAAAGTACGCAAGACGTGGTCAGCAGTCCAAACGTCGGTAGACGAATTGCAAATGGCCGCTTTCCGGTTCTTTATTTATACTTATTCTGACAAGTGCAGATCACCCGATTTAGGG
>CM042165.1:38475261-38485261 GCA_023376005.1 Doryteuthis pealeii | reverse complement strand
TAGGAATTGTGATTACACTCTTCCGATAGTAAAACCTGTCTATCTCATTTTACATATTATCTTATTTTTCCTCACACACCTCCTACACACACACACACACACACACACACAAACGCACAAACTTTTATATATATATATATAAGTTTGTGTGTGTGTGTGTGTGTGTGTGTGTGTGTTCATAATATATTTGTAAGTAAAGAGTGATCAATATCATTGATGGAGCATATATATGAGTTTGGGTATCGAAGACATAAACTTAATGGCACTTGATAACTAATAAAGATTTTTAAACCAAGTGAGGTTTGAAAATCGCATAGGTGAGAAACTGTCAGTTACCAAGAGCCATCGACTTCATGTCTTCAGTACTCTAGCTTATATATATATATATATATATATATATATATATATATATATATATATATATATGTTGTTAAAAATAAAATAAATTTTATTTTTAAAATGTTTAAGCATTTTTTTCATAAAAAGCTCAAAAGAGTTTGTAGTAATATATATATATATATATATATATATATATATATGTATATATACTAGACAAAACGTGACCCGTTGGGTCACCCATTAAGCTTTCGCTAGATGATTAGGGAAAAGAGTAGGATCTGCCAAAATATCATCTGCTTTTCATTTTTAAAAACGAACTAAAATTTATTAAATTGATTATTTAAGGTCAAATTTTTGTCTATGTCGAAAAGTAGTAACATAATGAGCATCAGTAAAAAAGCAAAATAATATTACACACATAATTTATTTTTGATATATTTAAAACGTTTTTTTCGTCCATTTTGATCAAGATGCCTGCCAAGAGGCTACTTAAAATCCGTTTTTACAAAATAAATTGTAACTTTTGCAATTGAAAAAATTCACACTGGATTGTCCAATTGAACACATATCCTAGTAGATAAAGGAGTTATATTAAGACAGTTCTAAATGCCAGTTATCTCTAGACTGCACGTTCAGTCCTGGTCAAGGACAGCAGTAACATAGAATAATAATTAACACAGCTTAACACCTGTACCCCAGCTATGGTTAGTGGAATGAGAACAGGATACCCCCGTGAACCTAATAAAGGGTTGGGTTCAAAGTTCCGTGATGACTCCCAATTACAAGAAGGTTCCCGAGTCCGACAAGAAATACTGAAGAAGGCCGGAGGGACATCAGCCGAAACTTTGTACAGATAACAGTGAAGACGAGGACAATAGTCTGAATAATACAAATAATGGTAAATCTTTGCTGAGTTCCGTCCTGGCTTCCTGCATCCGAAGCGGTATCACTTGAAAAAAAAAAAAAAAAAAGAACCAACTTAGGGCATTTTCCACTGAAAACCCAACCCTAACCCTAAACCCCCCTAGTTAAATTAACTGTTTTATTACAAAGTTCTGTATACAGGGTGACTCAGAAAAAACAGAGCCCAAATTATTTATTTATTTTCCATTAAACTAAACCTAAACCCCAACCCCAAATCCTAAACCCTAAACCCTAGTTGTTTTTGTTTTTCACGCCGCTTCCGCTACGGACTTCAATCGTAGCTGGTGTTTTTCTTTTGTTTTTTTTTTTTTTTCAGCAGTCACCGGCAAGCATGTTTTGAGGCAAGAGGCCATGACGGAACTCCGCAAAGATTACAATTATTTGTATTATTCAGACTGTAATATCGGAGTGGTATATATTTTGATTGATATATTTGATACTATTTTCTGCATAAATAAAAAGACTAAAGACAGTTTATTTTTTTAAAGCCATACGTAATTAAAAACAACCTTAATCCCCTAAAACCGTAACCCAATTCGCAAAATGTTAATTCATAAACTGTAGTTAAACTGTCATTGGGTACCAGCAAAAAATTTTCCGTTTTAATTTTCCAACCTAAGTCAGAAGTCAGTCCTACATTCTATGAATTAACATTTTGAGAATTGGGTTACGGTTTTAGGGGATTAAGGTTGTTTTTAATTACGTATTGCTTTAAAAAATAAACAACAAAAAACCCAAATTACTATACATTTAATTAACCATTGAAATTAATTATTGAATCTATTATTGAGACAGTTGTTTGTGTTAATATAGCAATGTATAATTTCAATTAAACTTAGTTTAAAAAATATTTTTCAACATAAAATTTATAGTAATTTGTGTTTTTTTTTGTTTATTTTTTAAAGCAATACGTAATTAAAAACAACCTTAATCCCCTAATACCGTAACCAAATAAGCAAAATGTTAATTCATAGACTGCAGTTAAACTGTCATTTGGTACCAGCAAAAAACTTTCCGTTTTAATTTTACCGACCTAAATAAGAAGTCAGTCTAGTTTGTTTAAGTTTTAACTAAAACAAATTTTTAAGCCCGAAGAAAACTTTCACTTAAACAGTCAATGTTTGCTCATTTGAATTCCATAATATTTAAATATATAACTATTTTTTTTACCCAACATGAAATATTTTTTAAAGTAAGTTTAATACTCTATGAATTAATAATTAAAGTAATTAAAAAAAATCTATTTTAAAGTATGATTTCAATTTCGTAAAATTTACGCTCAACTAAAATTGAAATCATGCCGTAAAAAGATAGTTTTTATATTAAAACAAACCAAAACGTTTGCTCATTTGCATAAGATTCGCCTGGAGAAAGGGAAGTGGGCGAATCTACGGTGGGTTAGTGGTGTGTGTGTGAGGTGATCTCACTGACTGTTGGATTTTTTACGCTTTTTTTTCCCTCTGCTTAACTGACAAATAGAGAGTGGGAGGAGAGTTAACTTAACTGACAAACGGAGATGGGAAGAGAGATTATTAGTCTGTAAGACAGGGATTGGTAGGTCGTTGACTTAATTGCTAATTACGCCTAATTAAAGCCAATTAAACTGAATTTTTTTCATACACTTTGTAGTGCTAACACCAAGGAATATCTAAGTATAAATATTGTGTCCATAACATAAATAGAAAAAAATCCTTTAGCTGGAGTAGGTTGATAAACTCAGCTTTTGTATAATAATATATATATATATATATATATATATATAATATATATATATATATATAATGGGTGCTCAATGGGTGACTCAATGGGTCACGTTTTTTTCAGTACACGTACACACACACACACACATATATATATATATATATATATATATATGTGGTGTGTGTGTGTGTGTGTGTGTTTGGTGTGTGTGTTGTACACTAAGAAAAACGGGACCCGTTGAGTCACCCATTGTAACCAGAAAAGAAGTGAGTTTTACATTAACTTTGAAACACGTATCTTTGAGAATCTGTTTACGCCTCAAAGATACAGGGTTCAAATTAACAGACCTGAAAAAAATGTAGAAGTTTTTGTTAATAAAATAATTACATCTTTTATTCATGCTTTACATCTTTTATTCATGAATATATCAACACTGAAAATTTCATTGAATTCGGTTAATTCCCTGATTTTTCGTATTTTTGTTTCTTTCGGCGGGGTGACATACGATAGTGGAATTTAGGTCCGTTAAGTTCGATTTAACTGAGTTTTGTTTATAATGGCTATTATAGGAAATCGACTCGTCGAACCGAGTTCAAATCCTAGACAAGGCTGTTTTTATTTCACATAGCACTAATACCCTTGGGAAATGTATGAATCCATATATTCTCCCTCCAGTTATGAGTAAAATAGTAGGGTAGACTGGGCTCTTTAACCTTGGATAGGTAACCAGTCTAGAAGGAAAACTCTGAATTTGAAAAACCTGAGGTCAGTCGTTGATTGGGTTTGTGGCATTCCTTGTGCACCAATTCCTTCCTATCGACTGTGCCAAAAAGTGTGGATGGTCCAAAACAAGCCTTCACCACTATAAACAAAACTCTGTGTGGGTTGTTCATTAGATGAACCCTCATGCGTTGAAATCGACGAGAGAGTCCATTTTATTCCATTTCAGTCTCACAGACCAATCCCTACACTAAATGAATTTGATCTTACGTGGCTGTGTTCCAGACTAAGCTATGCTCAATAAATATCCGTGGCATATTGCTGCAATGTAGTGAATACGATCCTTTTTCCAATGACCCATATATGTCACCATGTGCCAGGCTACTTTTAGCTTGGTAAATATCTATGAGGTGTCCGCCCTGATGTAATGAATGATAGCACAATCTTGCAAAACGTTACAGCAACAGTGACTTCAATCTTCACACGCCGCTTCTTATTAAAGCCTATACGATTACATACCGTACCTAGTTTATTCTTTTATATCCATTAATTTAAGAGATTTATCCAGCAATCTCAACAACTATAATTCATCGAGTGGATTGTATAAGTCAGGTTTGTTGATTGGATTTTACGGCATGTGGATGATTTAATGCCAAATATTGTTTATTTTATATATACTAGCAAGAATATGCGCCCTCCGAGCATAATTTTTAAGTTTTAATGTAATGACATACATTAGATTAGAAAGACTAACGTAATTAAATAAGAACGCATATAAAAAGATTTCACTTAATGTTAATTGTATTTTAATTGGAAACCAATTAAAATATAATTAACATAAGTTAAATCTTTTTATATGCGTTCTTATTTAATTACGTTAGTCTTTCTAATCTAATGTATGTCATTATATAAAAAGCATTCATAACATTGATTTTAATACGTTGGAGAATAAAACAATATTAGAGATCAATAACACCAAGTAATTATTTATCAAACCAAGTTTTGTTAAAATCAGTATGTAAATTATTCACACCATCTATTATGTAAACCTTTATTTCTTAGTGATATATAAGACACATTGCAGGATTTTAATCGCACTTATATCATGGGCTGTTTTGAGACAAATGTAACTAAGACTTTCATAGAGACCTCGTTAATAATCAAGATTTATTCTGTGCATTAATAATTTTGACTATAAATTAAA
The DNA here is from genome assembly GCA_023376005.1 of Doryteuthis pealeii. NCBI lineage: Eukaryota > Metazoa > Mollusca > Cephalopoda > Myopsida > Loliginidae > Doryteuthis > Doryteuthis pealeii. Next base: position 38,480,373 of record CM042165.1, on the reverse strand, counting down.
TACTTATTGATAAACTTACGCAACTCCTGAGGGATATTGTGACGTAAGCAGTGGCGTAGTTTCGTTTTTTTTCTTAGAGATAGACAGACAACGAATCTACTTTATAATAAGATGATTTGTTTCAGAATATATTTTTATCTATCAAAATAACATATGTACTCAAATACAGTTTCAAATTTAAATTAAATATACACGTAAGCAACTTATATAATGAAGGGATGATGTTCAGATCAGTCAGTGCTAATTCCTGATACTTTTTAACCAGAGGTCTCGATAGAAAGTAATTTAAAAAAGTATGACTCGGTCAATCATTAACTACGTGGCAACAAATGAATAAATAAATGGATCCAACATACTTATGAGAGAAACGATTAATATTTCAGACAAAAGTTGAAGTTGACGCTCGGGTTAAATAAAATCTAAAGAATTTTAGGTCAAAAGTTTTAGAAAATTTGTTGAAATAATTTTCATTGACTTCATGCCTAGTAATACTTTTTTCTATTTAACCCATAGATGGAACCCTAACAGGTATTACCACGCCGGGTCAGAGTGAATCTGGGAGTAACAACGATGAAGGGGTACCCCATACTCCCCAGAGCTCCAGAACTGGAACTTCATTATTAGATGCAGTTTACCGTCATACCAAGGACACTAACACGCTTTCTAACACATATATGATAAAAAGGACCGAGGGATTGCTATAAGGGCAATAGGGTCTGGACAATCATATAGATGCTAGGGGTTGGCATGACCAGCAGGTTGATCGGGGGAGCCTCTCTGACCGCCAGTCTAGCCTAAGTAAGGATAAAAGTCGAGTGTTGCATGTCATGGACTGCTCAGCCCCCAGGGCCGTCCTTAAACATCAGGGGTCACCACCCACGGCTGACCAGTGGCCCCATTGTTGGTATGTTACCCCTCCAGCCGATAGGACGGGATAATATAAGTGTATATATGTATGGAATATATATGTATGCATGTGTGTATATATGTTTGCGCTTTTTTTCTTATTAAAAATGAAACTTTGGAGATGTGTGGTGTAATGGTTACCGTCGTAGAAAGTGAACACGACGAACAAAGTTCAAATCCTGGACGAAGCTGTTTGTATTTCACATGGCGCTAATACCCTTGGGAGAGGTAGGAATCAAACTATTCACTCTCCAGTTATGGGTAAATAGTAGGGCAGACTGGGCCCTTTAACCTTGATAAGACAACCAGTCTAGGAGAAGGAAAACACTGAATTCAAACATGTTAAACTTCACTTAAGAAATTGGCCTTGTGTCACATCCTACTTGTGCGGAGGGTTTGGTAAATACCCATAAACGAAATTGTCTTCTATACAGAGATAAACTTATGATTTCTTTAATTTATGACATATTGGAGGCTGAGTGAAAAATACGTTTCTTTCGTAAGATTTCATGCACAGATTTAGAAAAATTATGTATTTTAGTTAAAGTAAAGGAATAATTTCAGCATTTAAGTTATCCAAATAATAAAATTTGTTAAAGATTGTAATGTGCTTATCAAACATTGGAGACCTAGAGTCACCACTGATTTAATAGACATAGTTTTATAGGAACACCGACAGTAGTAGGATCGGGGCATTTACTACTCGCATAAATCCCCAAATGGGTTAGAAGGGGCTCTTTAGCCTTGGTGGGCAACCCATATAAGTCACAAAAAAGTTTAACAATCAACACAAAGCAAAAAATCGACCGAGTGGCAGCTCGTAACTCAAAAAACTCGTAAAATGAGGAACTCGTAATTCAAGTATTACCTGCGTTATTCGGACTATTGTCCTTATCTTCATTGTTATCTGTACAACGTTTCGGTCGACATGCCTTCCGGCCTTCTTTGGGTATTTCTTGTTGGACTCGGGAACCTTCTTTTCGAACTCGGGAACTTTCTTGTCTGTGATGGCTTCCGATTACGACAAGAAGGTTCCGGATTACAACAAGAAAGTTCCCGAGTCCGAGAACGTTCCCGAGTCCGACAAGAAATACCTGAAGAAGGCCGGAGGGCATATCGGCCAAAACGTTGTACAGATAATAATGAAGATAAGGACAATAGTCCGAATAACGCAGATAATACTAATCATCAAGGCTCATCTCAAACATTCAGAGAAATCGTAATTCAAGGTACCACTGTATATATAGAGAGAGAGACAGACAGACAGACAGACAGAAAAGATATATATCCTTGTCCTAGGTATACCACAAACACACACACGCACACACACACACACCACACACACACAACACACACACACACATACATACATACATATATATATATATATATATATATATATATATATATATATATATAAATTTAATGTCATAGGATTCAACGACGTAGGATTAAAATGAAAAGACATAGTTTTATCGGAATATCGACAGTAGTATAATTGGGGTACTTACTACTCGCATAAATCCCCAAATGGGTTAGAAGGGGCTCTTTAGCCTTGGTCGACAACCCATCTAAGTCAAGGAAAAGTCAGACACAAAACTTCCGCTGAACACCTCTGCATCTTTTATTTGAATAGAATGAGTTCTGAGATAAATAGATAGTGAACTTTGAAATACCCCATCATAAAGGTAAAAAAATACCAAAACTTTGGTACAGCCATGGGGGATATTTGGTAGGCAAAGAGTTAAATAAAGATAGTTTCTTCCTTCTTAAGAATGTAATGCTTTTTTATAACATTACTTTGCTTTTCGGTCGTTCTTTCTTCCTTTTTTCTTTCGTTTTTTTCTTTCGTTTTTTTCTTTCTTTTTTTCTTTCTTTTTTCTTTTTTCTTCCTATTTCTTTTTTCTTTATTTATTTCATTTTTTCTTCCTTCCCCTTTTTTCTTTCTTTCTTTCTTTTTTTCATCCTTTTTTCTTTTTTCTTCCTTTTTTCTTTCTTTCTTCCTATTTCTTTTTTCTTTATTTATTTTCTTTCTTTCTTTCTTTCTTTCTTTCTTTCTTTTTCTTTCATCCTTTTTTCTTTCTTTCTTCTTTTTTCGTTGTATCCTTCTTTTTTCTTTTTTTTCTCTTTTCCTTTTTTCTTTATTATTTATTTTCCTTTCTTCCTTTTATCTTTCTTTCTTTTTTCCTTCCTCCCTTCCTTCCTTTCTTCTTTTCTTTCGTTACGTCCTTATTTCTTCTTCATTCTTTCATTCTTTTTTTTCCCTCTTTTTTCTTTCTTTCTTTTCATTGATTCTTCCTTTTTTTTCCTTTTTTCTTTCTTTTTTCTTTTTATCTTTCTTTTTTCTTTCTGTCTTCCTTTAATCTTTCTTTCTTTTTTTCTTTCTTCCTATTTTTTTACTTCCTTTCTTTCCATTTTTCCTTTTTTTTCTTTCTTTCTTCCTTTTTCGTTCTATCTTCTTTTTTTCTTTCTTTATTCTTTCTTTTTTCTTTCTTCCTTTTTTCTTTCTTTCTTATTTCCTTACTTTCTTTTTCTTTTATTCTTTCTACCTTTTTTCTTTCTTCCTTTTTGCTTTCTTACTTTCTTTCCTTTTCTTTCTTTTTCCTCCTTTTTTCTCACTTTCATTCTTTTCTCTCTAACTTTCTCCTACTCTTCTCTCTCTTTCTTTCTTTCTTATGCTATTCTTTCTGTGTAGAATGTCCTTTTTCTTCACCTTTTTCTTTATAATAAAAACGGAATGGTCCATTATTTAGCCGAAGAGACGAATAAGAATTCGGCGAATAAGCAACACTATATAATCAGGATTTACATCTTTTCATTTCATCTTGGATGATTTAGATGGTCTCATTTTTAACTAGAAGGTGTTGCAAGATAATAACGGTCTTACAATTAAGGAACACGAATGTTAATATATAGACATTATAGTTTGCTATATTTATAAATAAAGTGCTCAATATATTACAATTTATGAGGGCCATAAATTGTTGACAGACCCTGTAGAGTTTTAAAATAAGTTCGTTAGAATGAAAAGCGTAGGCGGTTAAATTTCCGTAACTGTTGGGTTATGATTGGCATATGGATAACCCCAACTGACCCCGGAGCAGAGTAATTAGGGGATTTAGATTCGACCCGACTTGGAAGCAGTGCGGATGTGTTTGTCTCTCTCTGCTGGGGTCGATCTCATCTGCGCGGGAAAAGATTAAATCATGGGCTAAATAATAAACGTGATCAAGAAAAAACAAAAGTTTTGTTAATTTATTTAGTTAAAAACAAGCAAAGCCCAAAAGAATCCCAGTAGAAGAATTAAGAAGAAAAGAAGAAGATAGAAAAAGAAGCAGGAACCAGCAAGAGATATCCAGAGCAAAAGAGTAATGAAAGTTAACAAGAATCAAGTAAGATTATCCCCTCTCTCTCTCTCTCTCTCTCTCTCTCTCTCTCTCTCTCTCTCTCTCTCTCTCTCTCTCTCTGTTACATAATCTATGCAGTTGCATAAGATTATTGTCAATCCCCTGTAATTCTGAGGGGATGACCCTTTTCATACCATGGCCGGGTCCTTCAATGGAAAATTACAGAAGCCCGCCAAAATACGTGAAGTCACGTGGGACCTGTTCGGTCCCGAGTTTGCAGTTAGGCGTCAGACAGAGCGGTTGGCCATTTTATGCTCTGCCTAAACTGGAACTCACGCGCGCTATGTTAGTCAGATATTTAGTTACATGAAATGTATAGTTAAGGAAATAAAAGTTTGTATGAGTAATATGTTCTTGTGGTTGTTGAATGTCTTGGTAACAAGACTAAGAAATGAATCCAGGACGACCAGCCAGCAAGAACATAGCAAAAGAAAGTCCAGACCTTAGGAGATTCCAGACCAAGTCAAGATGATAGAAGAAAATACCAAGACGATCAGAATACTAAAGACGGCCAAGAAATAGAATTAAAGAAAGAGGTATGCAACATCTTCTCTCTCTCTCTCTCTCTCTCTCTCCTCTCTCTCTCTCTCTCTCTCTCCTCTCTCTCTCTCTCTCTCTCTCCTCTAATAACCAAGATTAAATTTCTCATGTATATACCCGATGTTGGGTATATAACAAATATAGTTGATAGAGCATATGTATCTAAGTTAAGATAGCGTAAGCATAGTTAACGGCGCGTCATAAGTATTAGGTTATTGTCTATGTGACCATCGAACCAAGTCACATAGGCGAGGACCTG
>CM042165.1:38447761-38470261 GCA_023376005.1 Doryteuthis pealeii | reverse complement strand
CATGAGTACTAATTAGGCCATAAGCAAAAATTGATAATAAACAAAAGAACAGCAAGTTTAGGTTATAAGATGAAAGAGATTAAACAGTTGATTATATGATAAGCGAATATAACAAACTTAGAGTAGCTAACACCCCTTCAGCACTCTACCACATGGACTGGCTCATAGCCATACGATTAAAATAGATTTACTAGTTGAATAATACTCAGACTGACTTAGCTGCGTTGGCTATATCGAACCGACCCTCCTTTTTTAGTGTAAGTTTGTCTTGTTAATTGTTTGTACTTATTTGTTCTGTGTTTGTATGTATCCGTTTAGCAAAAATTGATAATAAACAAAAGAACAGCAAGTTTAGGTTATAAGATGAAAGAGATTAAACAGTTGATTATATGATAAGCGAATATAACAAACTTAGAGTAGCTAACACCCCTTCAGCACTCTACCACATGGACTGGCTCATAGCCATACGATTAAAATAGATTTACGAGTTGAATGATACTCAGACTGACTTAGCTGCGTTGGCTATATCGAACTGACCCTCCTTTTTTAGTGTAAGTTTGTCTTGTTAATTGTTTGTACTTATTTGTTCTGTGTTTGTATGTATCCGTTTAGCACCGGATGCTGGTGCTTAATAAATGTGTTAAGCATACCATTCTTCTGTGTATCTTTCCACCTCGCGATACAACACTAGTACAAAAAGAATACAACACTAGGCATGATTGGGTGGGAAAGGTGATCCAGGGGGAATTGTGCAAGAAGCTAAAATTTGACTATACTAACAAATGGTATTATATTCTTACCCGGTCTTCGGGTCCTGTGTCCAATGGCCGAAGCCACTGGACACAGGACCGAAATAAATAATATCAGCGTGAAGCCGAGGGGCCCACCCTCCAGGCAACACCTGCCCCTCGATTGAAAGGGGCAGGGTTAGGTTTGTTGCCCAGTGCCTGGGGCACCTCAAAAGAGGAATGCCGAAGGGATACACGCAATTTTTAATACTGACTACCCCACGAGCTTTGGTTTGTGCGTGTAAACTGACTTTATGTTCATCTGGCATGGTGAGACGTCAGAAAATACTTAATAAGAAATAGTATATGCACAAATTATCTAGAACTTAGAGATACAATCTGATCTCCCAACCCCGGTCAGAAGACTTCAACAAATGGATTTTTCTACCTCAGCGGATGTAAAGCGAAAAGCTGGACAAATATCTAGATTTTGCCATAGATCTGGAAAAAGTTGAAAACATTAAAGTGACGGTGATACCAATTGTAGTTGGATCACTTGGAACGGCACGGGAAAGAGACTGAGTGAACTAGAGACCTGAGAAAGAATCGAGACCATCCAAATAGTGCTTTGGAGAGTCCTGTGCACCTGTTATTCAAACTCCAGGGAAAAGCCACCAATTAGAGCGTGTAAGTCTATGCGCTTGGGATGATCCCCAAAGGCTTTGGGGTAAAAAGACTGAAAGAAATGGAAATCAGAGATAGAATCAAGACTATACAGACCACGGTATTTTTGGGTTGAGCTAGAATACTCAGAAGAGGCCGGGAGACCTGAAGAGACTTGGTATCAGGCAAATCTCAACGAAATACCACCAGTTAAAACTGATAGAAAATCTCGCAAGGAGCGAAATAATAATAAGAAGAAGAACAAGAACAAGAACAAGAACAAGAAGAACAAGAACAAGAACAAGAACAACAAGTATAAAAGAACAACAAGAAGAACAACAACAATAACAACAACAACAACAACGAAGAAAGAAGGAAGAAAAACTACGAAGAAGAAGAAGAAGAAGGGGAGGGGAGGAGGGGGAGGTGTTGGTGGATGCCTCTTTCATAAGCGCATGACCTTATCTTGAAAAGTACTTTTCTGACCAACAATTAGATAGATAGATAGATAGATAGATAGATAGAAAAATATCAAGAGGAAATACAAAGTTTAAGCGCTTTAAAGAGACCGTTATCCTACTTTAAATTGTATTCAATAAGATTGGTTTGGTTTCTTTGTTTAATGACACATCAATATTCATGGATTATTTAATATTAAATCCATCCTTGTAGATCGAACAGCCATGGTACTATTTAACCAATAGTTGAGGGATGGGGGAATTCATACATTTCCAAATGTTATTAGTGAACATAATAGTGCGAGTAGAGTTCGAACTCGCTAACTACGATGTTGCAGTGCAGCACATTAGCCATTTCTCGACGGAGACTATGTTACATAATTATTAGATTCTTAATATTTGTGTACAGTAGTGTAGAAATCAAAATGGCTGTTATAAGTTGCAGCCCACGGCCTTGAAGGATGGGTGACAAGGCTTGACCTAATCCTGATCTTTCCGGTGGATACCGTGAGAATCGGTGGAGGAGACCCTCTTCCGGTTTAGATTAGAAATAGATTTTAGTCAGATCGGCCAAGACCACGACTGTGGTAAGTCGTGTTATGCACGCGGCCGACTCGATCTGCGCAGGTAGTCTGGTGGGGATTTCGAAATAAATATGATCTAAGTTATATCGAAGTCTTGTGTTATTATCTAAAAACTACCAATGACACAGGGCTTCTGATAAAGAGAAATCCCCAATGGAAGACCAGACGCGAAATCCCCAAGAGAAGTCCAGACGCTAAAAGAGACCTAGAAGAACTTAAGAAGAATAGAAGTAAAGTAATGAAAAGGGTATACAACAACTAAACTCTCTACTTCTCTACTACATGTCAATTTCCATCAAGTAGTATTCATAGAAAACTAGCAGGACCTGAATATGATATTTTAATTATTACAACATTTGATATGTTTGCAATTAAGTTTCACTCGTCTCTTACTTCTCATACTGCCTGTTACTTTTCCCCTTTATATATATCTTGACTCACTACTTATATTTGTTAGTTTTCTCTGTGTGTATAAAAGAGAGAGATTGGAGAGTGTGAAAGGTAAATTGAACCATTCGTACATAAATGTTCAGCAGCTAACGGCTGCTTTGTATATAAGATTGGTCAGTTTTTGTCTTAATTGCAAATTTTAGCAAAATGATTTTGATGGTTTTTTTTTTTAATTCTCCGGTCGTTATTTATTTTTTAATTTAATTCGTTTTTTAAACTAACTTTCTTTCTGATCACAATTATCTACCTTATCACAATTAATAGGTAATCAGATGGATCACGTTTTTCTAATATATATTATATATATATATATATATATATATATATATATATATAGTGAAATAAACAAATCATTCTAAAACATTTTTTCATGAATAAGGAAAGTGCTCAAATACTGCTTAGTAAAGTAGGATAAACAATAAAATAAATAACTCTCTATTCACCTCTTTTTAACACTCTCATTACTATTAGTTTCATGTACATTTTTTAAAATACAATCATTTTTAAAAATCTATTCAACAAAACTAAAATTGCATAATTATGCGTGATAGGTGTGTTTATTTTTAGATTGTTATATATATTTTTGTTTATAGTTTCAATGTTACAAAGGTAGTTAATTAGTAATTCCTAATGATATCCATTATGATTGTTCCACTAGAAATGATAAAATATTGGTATAATTGGTTAAGAAGAAAAAACAGTTTGACAGTTTCATAAGGAAAAAGAAAAAAAGTACTTGGTAACTACAAAATTCAATGGATTGTAAAGAAATTCAACAGGCACGGAAATAACACTACTGTCAACAAGTTTCACTCAAAATAACCATCATTAACATTGATCACAGCCTCCTGCTTTGGAACCTGGAGCAAACTGATGTTACAGTTTCCCTGGGAAGGGTCTAAAAAACTACCTTAATTCTGTCGATTAACTGGGCTTTTGTTGTATTGGCACGGCGATTGGTGATTTTCTCAACAGCATAATAATCCATGGGGTTAAGATCTGGGGAGTTCGGAGGCCAAGCATTGGACAGGTGTAGTCGTAAAAATTCGCCGACAAACATTTTTTTACTTTTCCCAGACGTGTGGTAGGGGGCTGAATCCTCCTCTCATACATATGGCCTACCATTGGCTACCCTTGTTATCCAGAGCTTGACTACAGCGTGTAGCAACTCTACTTAGGTATCTGAATTCAACCTGATACCCTTTCAGCAGATTTTGTAGGAATTCTACTGTATGAACGCAACCAGATTGTCTGTTGTTGCTTTCTTCGAACCACAGTCTTGTAGTCTCCATTGCAATTTTCCAGTTCATGTCTGATTGTTTTTACAATGCTCAGGGATAACAACCATAATCTCCTTATTTTTGATGGCCGGCGCAGATGATCATGATACAAGCTATTCTCTTTCATGATTCAGGTGGGTTATAATCATCCATTCTATCTGTCAACACGTATATGAATGAAAAGGGTCCAAGCTTTTAAATGATGCGTAGTGCGTCAATACCTCCAACCTACGGAGAAAAATAACCAAATATAAATATGTCAAATATCTCCCGAACACCCTATATATATATATATATATATATATATATATATATATATATATAAGGGTTTGTAATTTGCTTTAAGCATTGGTTTATATTGGTTTGTTGGTTGGTTTTGAAGGCTATCATAATATAATATATATATATATATATATATATATATATATATATATATATATATATATATATATATATATATTTAATAGCTGAATATTCTGACTTTATGAAATATACATTAAACAAATTAAATTTGAATTGAACATAACGTGATTGGAGTTCGAACTCGATTACTACGATATCGACGTCTGGCACGTTAGCTACTACGCCATAGGTCGGGAACTCCATTCACCCCGAAGAATACATAATAACAATAATAAGCAATAAGACAAAACACTCCGAAAAGAAGGAAGAAGAGAGAAAATGATTGAGAAGAAAAAAATTGAAGAGAGAGAGAGTGTGAGAGAGAGAGAAGAGGAAATGACGTGGGCCGGAAGTGAGCAGTAGTATGTAAGTGGAGAAACCGAGAGTATTTATTGACATCTGGAACTTCGTCCAAGAAATGCACAATGCAATATGAGATACAACACCCAACATCCCTTCCCCTCTACACCCTCATGCAGGTTATCGCCCGCAAAGTGCGTGTGCACACAAATGTAGAGAAATCAATCTCAAAATACGGGGGCAAAACATATGGCGGTAATTTTGGTTGTCTGGGGGAGCTCTCAGAGTAGATTTGACTAACGCTCCTTTGGTTTGAATTCATTGTTTTCCTTCTCCTAGACTTGTTGCCATACCAAGGTTAAAGATCACAGTCCACCCCATAATTAGAAATCAGTAACAGCAAACAATTATTTATTAAACCCAGTTTTATTAAAATCATTATATTCAGTTATTATATTATAATCTTATTATAATAGAGATTGTGCGTTTGTAACCGAACCTATATCACTAGTCAAGTCACAATTCCTTTGTTGTTTACGTCATATTTTCCATGATTTTATTTTTATTTAAACCTCAATTATTAATAAAATTGTTTTTAGATTATTAATACTGTTAGCCAGTACGTATAAGTGTATTTATATATACAACAAAATAGTGGTTTACAGTGTGAATGGGAAGGCTAATTTGCATATTGATATTAAAAATTTGATTTTAATAAATATGTGCTTCGTATCATTGATTTCTAATTGTGTAGTTTTATCTTAATGAATATGAGCAAAAATCTCGGGGATAAATCTTAAGAGAAATCAATTAACTATAAGAAATAACTGTAATTTTATTCTTTACTTCCTATTTTAATTAAATAGTTAAATTAGGTAAATTATTAATGAAAGACGGGAGTAATGAAAAAGGATCGAATAGTTAGTTTCAAAGTTGTTCTATTCTTCGTTTATACACCCTCTGTTTCAAATCGTTTTACTGCATTCTTATTTAGTTTCATTAATCTTTCTAATTCAATATATTTCATTACATTAAAACTTAAATACTTGCGCCCGGAGGGTGCATATTTTTTCTAGTATATATAATATAAGTTATTTCTACCATATACTACGTAAATCTTTATTTCTTAGACATATAAAACACATATTTCAGGATTTTAAATGCATTAATAATATTGGCAGTTTCGCGCAACTGGAGGGAACATTGTTTGATTCGTACCTTTCCCAAGGGTATTAGCGATGCAAAGCGCATCGTCCAGAATTTGAACTCGTACCGCAGTATCCATTTCTTATGATGGCAACCATTATACTACGTGCATCTGACAACGTGTGTACATTTCCTCAATAGACGCTGAAAGAATATTGTTCAATCATCTATCTATCTATCTATCTCAACCTGTTCATATCTATCTATCTATCTATCTATCTATCTATCTCAGCGTGTTCATATCTATATGTCTATCTATCTCATCTTATTCATATCTATATATCTATCTATCTCAGCCTGTTAATATCTATCTATCTATCTATCTATCTATCCCAGCCTGTTCATATCTATCTATCTATCTATCTCAACCGGTTCATATCTATCTATCCCAGCCTGTTCATATCTATCTATCTATCTATCTATCTCAACCGGTTCATATCTATCTATCAATCTCTCTATCTCAGTCCGTTAAGATCTATCTATCTATCTATCCCATCCTTTTCATATCTATCTATCTATCTATCCCATCCTTTTCATATCTATCTTTCTATCTATCTATCTATCTCAACCTGTTCATATCATATATCCCAGCCTGTATCTATCTATCTATCTATCTATCTATCTACCTGTTCATATCATCTACCTGTTCATATCTATCTATCTATCTATCTATCTATCTCAGCCTGTTAAGATCTATCTATCTATCTATCTATCTATCCCATCCTTTTCATATATATGTATCTATCTATATTAGATAGAACCGCGAATCCTGATTTTCGAGTCTAGCGCACACTTCATTTAATGATAAGTGAGTTAACTTCGAATCGAAGCGAACTGATGCACATTTTTGTGGAGTAGTAAAACCAGAAATTTCGCTGACCTGGATATGTCACAAGGTTAACAGACAACAGGTAGGCGCGTATGGTTGTTACGCGGTATCCGAGAGATAAGAAATGACTACTTGGAAGACCTCCGCGACAATGGGAAGACAAAAGAACGAAATGGAAATGTATTATAGGAGGCATCAAACATCTTGGCCAATAATGAAATGTATTTTTTAATATGCGATGGGGCGAAGATAATGGGGTACTCCTCACACCCTATTTCTCTATAACTGGAGCGTCAATAAAGATGCAGTTTAGTATAAAATCCAGAAGTCCCTATTTACAGAGGACACAGATACATAGAATAAATATTATTTATTAACGACATCTCCATGAAAATCTGGGGTTTTGCCTCAAAATAGTCCATGTTATTAATGCGTTTAAAATCCCGAAATGTGTCTATCTATAGACACCGAATCACCATTATAATGAGACATATATCGTCTAATTCTGTCGTGTGTTAGCTTGTATTCATTTGTAGTGAGGACTGAGCTACAATATGATCAATGGTTTCGATTTTATCATCACTGAAGGTCAGCCCTATTTGTCTACATTTAGAGTCAGCCCTATAAAGTGTATTGGCCCGATAGTTCTTTATAAATAATCTTTCTTCTTGGACTGACATGATGAAACCAATCTCAGCTTAAAGCCTCGAGCATTCTAACTATTTTCTCTTTGGTCTACATCAGCTGCCCTTGTACGAGCTGGGCATTAGCCATGGAGGGCGATTTCTTTTATCAGAGCTCAAATCGGTTTTTCACAACTTCCTGTCCGGCATTGTTCACCACTTTCCTGGCCGCCCTAATTGGTGAGTCAGCCTCATTTTCATTTTTGGAGGTTTAATTCTCTCTTGTATATGTTGATGTTATTTTGGGTTGTACGTTTGGAATCTTGTGGTAGATGTTTTATAAGATAATACCAGTTGAAAAGGCGTCTATATTCGTATTTTCTTGGCAGTTACACTATGTCTATATTCGCCTTAAGGTGGGTGCATTTTGTTTTCTGCTAATAGCTTTCTGGCTTTTTGTCTATTCATTGGATATATGTCAAGTTCCACTTGATGACATGGAAACTATATAGGGCTGCAAGTTCAATATACTGTAGTTTGATGAATGTCGCTTTTTCTGTATCTATCAGCCTATCTATTTATCTATCTCTCTATCTATCTATCTCTCTCTCTCTCTATATCTATATATATATATATATATATATATATATGTGTGTGTGTGTGTGTGTGTGTGTGTGTTAATGTATGAGTAGTGGCTTACCGGTAGGTACGGGTACGATCGTTGGGAGCGCACAGTATCCAGGGGTTAAGACCGTGAAAAAACAAATACAAAGTGCTCAATACAATGTAGAGCAAAATTTATTTAAGAAATGGATATAAAGTAACCTACTCGAGTTTCATCATCTGAATCGTCAGGGTTACATCCGCTAAATTAATCGAGTTCTCGATTAGTATCAGCTGATACCACGCATGTCTGTTGAAACGGGTATTATCTTTGTAGATGAATGCGTGTTTATGAATTCAAAACTCACTGTAAACCGTTTTTGTTTATTGGATTAAAAAAATGTGAATTAATTTGTGGGAATTACTTTTTCAATTGTTATTTCATGAAAGGTAGATTACGGGGCGTAAGAGTGGTTAAATAAACGAAAAAGATTAAAATTATTTATTGGTTGGTTTTGGTTTGGTTAGAGAGTATGCGGAAAGGACCGATCGTAGGCGTTATAATAACAGAGGTTTAGAGTGGTTTAATACGGTTAATTATATAAAAAAATAAAATAAAGGGATAAAAGTAAAAATAAAAGTAATAATAATAATAAAATAATAAATAATAAAAATAAGAAATTTTAAATTAAATAGATATGGTGTTAGTATGAAATGTAAGTTTATTTATATTAATCGGAGTTAAAATTTGAAAAGGTAGAAAAGGGAAGAAAAGGGAAAAGTAAAAAGTAGGAACGGTGAGGTGGATTTGTTGATTTATTGAAATATTATTGCCGGTCTTAATATAAGTTAAAATACGTTGAGCTAATTATATATATAACCGTGTCCTCTGTTATGTTGTGGATGCAGCTACACGACACACTAGGTTTTTGTAGAGGCGCATTTATCATTGACAAGTTGATTTGGCTAGTTTCGTGTGTGGCGTGGGCCAGTGGCCTAGTGGTAGAGTCTCTTGCTCTGCGTTCTGGTGTCCACGATTCGATCTCTGTCATGGGAGGTCGTGGAATACACTGCTGTAAGCCTATATATACAGAGAATATCTACCTAGGTTTCTCATAATGGATTATCAGAATTATCCTGTTGATCCATTTGGAGAAACCAAGATAGATATTCTCTGACTCATTAGATTTACTCTATTATTTTGGCTCTACTTAGCGTATTAAACACTTTAGTATATTTGACTTAGACAACTTTTACAGTATTCTTATCTTTTGGCTATTATAATAATGTCAACTGATTTTTTTCAGTCGTTGCATATGATTTGGTCTTTTCTTTTTATGTATTTTTCTCCAGGCAAACGTTTGTGTTGTCTAATTTCAATCTATAGAGCCGGGAGTTTTTTTTATACCAACGGAGTTTATATATATATATATATATATATATATATATATATATATATATATATATATATATATATAATGTTGTTAGTATGTAGATCTGGCCAACACCAGGGGTCCAGTGGCGTTGGCCCTGGATCTTTACAAGTTAATAGCGTTGATCCCAGGGGCCATCCCCCCAGGCAACACCTGCCCCCTCGATTTAAAGGGGCAGTGCTGGGTTTATTTCCCAGTCCCTGGGCCCCCCCCCCTTGAGGAGGAAATGCCGAAGGGATCAACGCAATTTTTCACCCGCCCCCCATGAGCTTCGGTTTGTGGTCCCACGTTAATAGGGCCTTGTGCCTAACCTGTACAAGTGAGGTACAAGGTAAATACCATATATGTATTCATAATATAGAGTGTTAAAGTTATATGTAAATAGTTCTCAATATCGTAGATGGAGCATGTATATCTAAGTTAGGTTAGCGTGAACATGAAGTTAACGGCTCTTACTTACTGACAGTTTCTCGCCAGTGCGATTTTCAAATCAAGTTTGGCTTGAAAATCTCTTACGCAAGAAACTGGCTGTGGTATGCATATGATCACAGGTGGGAGATCAGCTGTGAGCGGTTTAAAGTGGACAAATAGTTAAGCATCCTTTCCTCTCGGCATTAATTAACTCTGGACAGGTTTTTTGCTCACATCAGAAACCGTTATTTTAAAGCAAACGATATGAAATATCTGTTTGAAACATAGAGGATATTCGCTCCTTTTTGAGGGAAATAAAATTAGACCATAGAATATAGACATGAAACAAATCAATACCATACAACATAATCCCCAATAATGAACACATTGTTAAAACCAATTACTGAAATAATATATATGAATACACGATATGTATTACGCCCTAACTGTTAGGCATGACATAACCCCGAACTGGTTGTGGTATTTGCCTCTCATCCCACTTATGATGGCATGGCACAAGGACATTTTTATGTGGGCCCACTCACAAGCCGGAGCTCATGGGTGGTAGACACAAAAAATGCGTCGATCCTGTCGGCATTCCCCCTCGAGGGGGCGCCTCAGGCGCTGGGCAATAAACCCAACCCTGCACCTTTAAATCGAGGCGGAAGGTGTTGCCTGGGGGTATAGACCCCTGGGATTGACGCTGTTAATTTCATTAATAGACACAGGCCCTGAAAGGCCCGTGGCATAAATGTTGATATGCCGTTAAAATCAATAAACCAACCAATCAGCCATCTAGACAGGTTGACATGCCGTTAAAATCATACCGTTAAATGCACTGAAACTAGTAATTTATTTCTTGTGGTACTAAAAGTATATATATGAATACACGATATGTATTACACCCTAACCGTTAGGCATGATATAACCCGACGGGTTGACATGCCGTTAAAATCATACCGTTAAATGCACTGAAACTAGTAATTATTTCTTGTGGTACTAAAAGTATATATATGAATACACGATATGTATTACACCCTAACCGTTAGGCATGACATAACCCCGACGGGTTGATATGCCGTTAAAATCATACCGTTAAATGCACTGAAACTAGTAATTATTTCTTGTGGTACTAAAAGTATATATATGAATACACGATATGTATTACCCCTAACCGTTAGGCATGACATAACACCGACGGGTTGATATGCCGTTAAAATCATACCGTTAAATGCACTGAAACTAGTAATTATTTCTTGTGGTACATTAGGCTGCTTAAGCATCGTTTTGTCTTTCATTATCAGTTCTGACTTTTGTAATTTGTCTCATATTGTTTGCTATTATCCTTTCCATTGTCATTCTCATTATCTTAATTAGGCACGCTGCGCTTGTTCACTGTTTAATTTGCCCGATTTCTACAGTTGTTAATCTGTATTTCCGCATTATGTCTCAGTGGAGATTTACAAGTTTATTAGCATCAAGGTTACCGCCGCTTTCTTATGAGTCTAATTACTTCGGGGTGAGTCTGGTGGCCCTCGATTGGGAATCACCCGGTTCGGCTGAACTATCAAACCATTTTCGTCGAGTTACGTTTTATAAAATTTGTTCAGGTGCAAATAGGTAAGAATTCTGAGGAAGCTCGGTGTGTCTCAGATATCCACGAGTGTAAATGGACCATAATCGCTATACCCCCGGTGAGTTTGAATAAAGTGATCTGAGGAAGCTCGGTGGGTCTCAGATATCCACGAGTGGAAATTGGCCATAATCGCTATACCCCCGGTATTTAAGGCTTTTTTCTTTACAAATATATATATATATATATATATATATATATATGAATTTAACATTTTTAGAAAAAACAAATAATGTTAATAGTTTGCTGACGGAATAAAAATAAAAAGTCCAGCATCGAAAACCAGCGTTCGTTTTAACGGTTATATTTTTCCGATTTCCTTCATATTTTGCTCTTGATGAAGACCGCTCTATTAAAAAGGTCGAAACGGATTCTGTCAGCAAACTATTAACATTATTTGTTTTTTCTAAAAATGTTAAATTCATACTGTCGGATTAACTTCCATTTACTTCATATATATATATATATATATATATATATATATATATAATATATATATATATACTGGGTGGACCATAATGATAAAACACATTTTAAATGCTATTTTTTTTCAGATTACAAAAGGAACACAGAGTCTAAGCATATTTATTATATAACAGGAATTTTACATGTATTCTATGATTTAAATATCATGTCCTTGAGATGGTCACTATCATGATGAAAACATTCTGGAGCTCGATTTCTCATATCACTTAAAGTCTGGTTTATTATATCAACTGGAATAGCTGTTATCTCTCTACGGATGCTGTCTTTGAGTTCCGCTGTCGTGTGGGGCCTGTCGGTGTGTACCCGATCTTTCAGGTAACCCACAGAAAATAGTCCACTGGGGCTATATCAGGTGGCGAAGTATTCTTCAACTACATATGCAATTTCTTTTGGACTCCACGCATTATGAGGATCACCAAAATCAATACCTGAAAGTAATAAAAACTTAATGTAATATTCAAATCTTAGATAACATGTAAAACTCCTGTGTATCAGTTATGTAATAGATATATTTAGTACTCTGTGTCCTTTTTATGATCTGAGAAAATAGCAATTAAAATGTGTCCCATCAATATGGCCCACCCTATATATATATATATATATATATATATATATATATATATATATATATAATGGAATAAAAAAGAGTCTGTTGAGTCTAGTAAATAATTTACAAATATCTTATCTTGCACGGGGCAACCTGAGTAATTGTTAATAGTTATATCTTAAGGTTGGTTGGTTGGTTGGTTAGTTGGTTGGATTTTACGGCAAATTATTTTAGATTCATTTTTTTCTATTTTACCCATAGATGAGAACCTAACAAGTACTACCGCTCCGAGTCAGGGTGGACCTGGATATAATGGTGATGAAGGGGTATTCCACTTCACCCCTAGATGCACTGGGTAACGTCATACACAGGACAATGAGACCCTCAGCACCATCTTCTAACACATATATGATAAAAAGTTTTGGGGCTTGCCATAAGGACAATAGGGTTGGGACAATCATATAGGTGCTAGGGATTGACGTAAACAGCCGATTGATCGGATTGGGCTCTCCGTCTAGCGTAAATAACGGCCAAAGTGGAGTGTTGCATTGACTGCTCAGCCACCAGTATTCCGTCCTTATGTACCACGGGTCGCCTCAACGACTAACAGGTGGCTTTACATGGGGAATGTTACTTCTCTGCAGAGGTTCAGTCGGCGAATTCTATTTTTTCTAGATGTCAACATTTCGACATTGTACATCTCTGAGGGACGCGACCCTTGGTCATTCGCATGAAATCCGAAGTGGCATAAAATGATTTATCCCGTCACCTAGTTTTGGTCGCGGGACGCTATTCATGCTGTGTCTGTTCGCCAGATATATGTAAATATATATAAACATTCCCCCTCCCCCATGTGTTTGGGTTCCATCTATGGGTTAAATAGAAAAACTGAGTTTATAAAAAAATTAAGTATCCATTAAGAATGAATTTTATTTCAAAATTTTGTCGGCATGAAATGACCCACTGAGGTTGATATGTCATAAAACAAACCAAACCAAACCAATCCTCATGACTATGTATATATGGGTTAGGTGTAGGTTTTTCATAGAGAAACTGGTAAGTTTTGGTGTTAGTAGTGCGAAGTGGTTTTGTGGTGAATGAAAATTATAGTATGAATCGGGTCACGAATGAGAATAAAGTTAAGTTAAAAGCTAGGATAGAGATGACCGCTTTTCTCCCCTTTTAGGCATTGCGCCACATTTGATGTATTTATTACATTAATAAATAACGATATACTTCTGTAGAGCCCATCCTTTTCCAGGTCTGGTTTGAATTCAGTTTTTCTTCTCCTAGACCGGTATCTATACCAAGGTTAGAGAGAATAGTCTGTCCTACTATTTACCCATAATTGGATTGAGAATAGTTGGATTCATACCTTTCCCAAGAGTAGTATTTACCCAATCCGTTCGTCGCGAGTAGGATGTGACACAAGATCGCAAGTATGCGGCACCCAGCAAGGATCGAATTCGCCATTCAGTTGTAATGCAATCTGTGGGACTAGCTTGCAAACCATTACACTACGATGGGAAATGTATTAACGCTATGTGAAATGCAAAAAGTGTCGTTAAGGATTTGAACTTGGAAAGCCAAATCCATTTCATACGACGATAACCATTACGCTACGAGTGGAACCTCATGCAGGATAAGGTTGTTGGTTGTTGTTTTTTTTTTTTCCAAATTCTATAGAAACTTAACGATTTATAATTATTTAATACTTACTTTGACTATTTCACCAGATTTTAAATGTATTAATTTTTAGTGTCTTGTTAGTTGGAGTCGCTTCAACAGGTTCGATTTGTTGGACTATCTGGTGGTATAAGATGTGCGCAAAATCGTCACTTCCATTTATGAACTTTCCCAACATTAGCAGGCACTTCCTGTAAAAAATTTTCCAATGAGAGACGAGGACAAAAAGCATTTAAGATCGTTTGCACTGTCCTCAAATCAATTGCTAGTTTAATTTTTTGTCAGGAAGACATCTTTTAGATTCACAAGGAACACTACAGACTAGGATTACCAACTTACTACGGACTTGGACTTATATATTACAGAGGAAACCTACAGACTAGTATTACCAACTGGATTCCGTGTATAACAGAACTGAACCCATACAAGGGCGACACGATTATTATCATTATCATTATTTTAGGTTTTCACACCTGCCTTAGGCAGTGGTTCACTGGAGACTGACTGACAGCAAGCCTCCTCAAGTTTCCAGGACCTTGGGTATTCTAGCCGATCCCAAAAGTGCTGTAATTTGGATGGTCTCTTTCTTCCTGTGATTTCGAATTCACCCAAATTCTTTTCCAGAGATTTAGCGACTGTTCCAAGGGCACAAATTACAATTGGTACGACCTTCACCTTCATGTTCCACAATTTCCTCAGTTCTCTGGCAAGATTGACAAATAAAAGATAGATAAAAATTATTATCATTATTATTATTATTATTTTAATCCTTTTGAGTTTTCACACCAGCTTCCTTTGGTAGTCTTTCACTGGAGTCTCAATGACTGCAAATTGTCTCAGGTCTCCATGGCCCTTCTGAATATTCTAGCCGATCTTAACAATGCTGTTGTCTGGATATTCTCGATTCTTCCACGGATTTCTGATTCCTCAGTCTTTTTTCCAAGCCTTTGGAGACCGTTCTAAGTGCACCAACTAATATTGGTATCACTTCACACTCATGTTCCACAGATTTTTAGTTCTCTGTCAAGGTCCAAGTATTTGTCTGTATTTTCGCTTTCTTTCGCAAACTTTCGCTTTATTTTATTTTATTTTATTTTTTCCGTGTGGTCCACTAGAACCAAAAAATCAACAAGATGTCAAGTCACCGATTTTACAGTTCCCATTTTCTAGGGTGGATTCTGGTTTGTTAGTATGGTCAAATTTTAATATTTTGCACAATTCCCAGTGGATCACCTTTCCTAACTAGTCGTGTCTAGTAGTCCTTTTATGCCAGTTTGCTGCATTTGATTATTATTATTATTATTATTATTATTATTATTATTATTATTATTATTATTATCCTTGAGAGATATTCCCGGTAGTTTTAATTCGTGTTTTTTTCACTGAAGTCTGACTGAGCGCAAGTCTCCCTGGTCTCCAGGGCATTTCGGTTGATTTTAACAGTGTTGTGATGTGGATGGCCTCGAATCCTCTAGTTCACCCTGATCCTTTTCCCGAGATTAGGGGACCATTCCAAGATCATCAAAATGCAAGAGTTATGTGATCCATTTGTATCTCAAAACTCCTTGCGAGTTTTTCACCCCAGCTTTAACTGATGGGTTTTCATCAAAGTGGGGGATAACAACGAAATGGGTGACTACACACTCTCCAGAGCTCCAGAACTGCAACCTTACCGCTGGATTCTGCTTAGTGTTATATGCAGGAGAGTTTAAAACATTGATCAGCAAATAAAGCACAAAGTAGTATAAAGATATTCATTTATTGTCATATTGTTTGACAATTCTTGGATATAAGCAAAGTCATCGCTTCTATTTAGGGAAACAGTTGCAGTCATTTCCAGTAGAAATGGCTAATCAGATGAAGGACAAAAAGTATTTAAGATCGTTTCCACTTTGCTCAAAATCACTTGATGGTTGAACTTTCTATCAGAGAGACATAATTTTGGATTAACACTAGAGGCTTACTATAGACGTCGGACTTATATCACAAGGAAAACTATAGATTTGGATTACCAACAGGATTCTTTGAATAACAACAAACAACAAGAAAACCCCTACTATGGCTTCACGGATTCTAACGCATATTCCTAATATTTATTGTTAAATACTCAACGTTTCAGCCAATGTGGATTCCGGCCTTCTTCAGGTGTTTCTTGTCGAACTTGGAACCTTCTCGAACTCGGGAACCTTCTTTTCATGTCGTAATCGGGAGCCTTCATTAATGGAATCCTTTATTCAGTCTACTAATTACGACATGAATGCTCCCGAGTTAGAAAAGGTTCTCGAGTTCGACAAGAAACACTCGAAGAAGGTCGGAGGGCACATCGGCCGAAATGTTGTGTATATAATGGGGACAATAGTCCGAAAAATCAAAATAATACCAATTATCAAGTTTTTCCGGGTTAGCTCAGTCGGTAGAGCGTTCGGTTAGAAACTACAAGGTTCCTAGTTCGATACCGGTCCTCGCGTATGAGTAGCACAGGGATCTGTGCGGTATAGTAAGGAGCTGATGGTAGGTGTGGCGCTCCACCTCAGATGCTAAAATAATCTCCTTGGTCTAGCGCAAGTGAAAAGGGGATAGACTCCCTCACTGATTGGCTGATACCGACTTTAGGTCGCCCCGACGACTTTACTTTAATTATACACTCATGTCGGGTATATAAACGAGAGAGACAGATAGATAGATTAGAAGAGATTGGATGATGGTTTTTACTTGTTTACCGTTGCTTACTGCTTCTAACCCGGCCGCCATTTTCTCAGGGTTGACTTCTCTTCAGGGCTTTCTGCTGGGAGTTGATCTTCTTTGTTGATTTGTTTTTTTGTGTTGGGCTGGTCATTGCTTGTTTTAATATTAACTCAACAAACAAGACTTGTTGTTTTCTGATAAAGCTTTTATTTCCAAAACTAGCCCATTTCATCCGCTGCAGATGGAGAGACACCAGAGCGAGCGACTTGAAGTCCACTTGCTATGTATCTCTGCGTATCTGACTAACTATCTCGCGCCTAATCGCGCGTTTTCCAAGGGGTTAAATAAAAAGAGTATTACCAGTCAACAACTGTCGGATACCTTTCCATAGACCCCGTAATTCTAAATCGAACGGCCTTAATTCAAATATTCCAACTACAGGTACGTACATAAATCATAAGCTGTTTATGAAATTATGTAACAGCCCAGTCGAACATTGGCTATTTCAATGGTTAGGATGGTCTCAATTCTTTCTCTAATCTCAAGTTTACCCTGTCTCTTTTCCGGGTTCTTGTGACGATTCCAAGGACACAATTACTATTTGTTTTACCTTCACTTTTATGTTCCACAACTCTCTGGCAAGGTGCCGGTATTTGTTCATTTTCTCGCTTTCTGTTGGTTTCACTCTTTGATGTGCTGGAAGGACAAAATCCACCAGATGACAAGTTCTTTTCTTCTTGTTAATTAACACTACAGGAGTCCACGTGGCGTAGTGGCTAATGTGCTAGACTGCTACATCCTAGTAAGCGAGTTCAAACTTAAGTCGTGCTATTACGTTCACTTTTGGACTAACATTCTTAGAGAAGGTGTGAACCCCTAATAGTGCTACTACTTCTTATACAAGGATATATATATATATATATATATATATATATATATATATATATATATATATATATATATATATATATATATATGAGCGGTTTAGCTCAGTCGGTAGAGAGTCCGGCTGGTGAACCTCAAAGTTCCGCCAACTCGCGTATGAGTAGCAAGGGATCTGTGCGGTAAAGTTGGGTAACAAAATAATAATTTCCTTGGTCTAGCTAGTGAAAAGAGGTTAGACCCCTCGCTGTCTGGCTGATATCGACTTTAGACCACCCCGACGACTTTCTTATATATATAATATATATATATATATATATATGTAAGAAATGTGTGTTGTGTGTGTGTGTGTATCTGTTTGTGTCTGTCCTCTGTGTGCTTATGTCTGTGTGTGTGTGTGTGTGTGTGTGTGTGTGTGTGTAATCAGATAGTAGATGAATGAAGTGAAACCTGCGCCTTTGGCAAACATAATAATGGGAGAGAGATTATCTGATAATTACCAAGCAGGTCATCAGAACAGTCAACCTCAACAGTGTACGCGTCCGGGAATTTATACTCGCTCATAAAACCTTTAAGCAGACGTATAATTATGATGTTTTAAATACTTAATCTTTTTTCTCCTCCCCCTCCTTATCCTTCTTTTCCTCCTCCTCCGACTTCTTTTCTTCTTCTCTTCTTCTTTCTTTTTCTTCTTTTTCGGTTATCTTTTTAAGTACTTTTCTCTTTTCTTCTTCTTCTTTCTTTTTCTTCTTCTTTATCATTATTATTCTTCTTCTTCTATCTTTTTATTGTTTAAATACTTTTTCTCTCTTTCTTCTTCTTCTTCTTCTTCTTCCTCTTCATCTTCTTCTTCTTCTTTTATCTTTTTATTTGTTTTAAGTACTTTTTCTCCCTTTCTTCTTCTTTTTCTTCTTCTTATCATTATTCTTCTTCTTCTATCTTTTTTATTTGTTTTAAATACTTTTCTCTTCTTTTCTTCTTCTTCTTCTTCTCTTCCTCTTCATCTTCTTCTTCTTCTTTTATCTTTTATTTGTTTTAAGTACTTTTTCTCCCTTTCTTCTTCTTTTTCTTCTTCTTTATCATTATTTTCTTCTTCGCCTATCTTTTTTATTAATTTAAAGTGTTTTTTCTCTCTTCTTCTTCTTCTTCTTCTTCTTCTTCTTCTTTACCTATCTTTTTTATTTGTTTGAAGTACTTTTTTCTCTTTCTTCTTCTCTTTTTCTCTTCTTTATCATTATTCTTCTTCTTCGCCTATCTTTTTTATTTATTTTAATTACTTTTCTCTCTTTCTTCTTCTTCTTCTTCTTCTTTTTCTTCTTCTTTATTTATTTTTCATTTATTTATTTCTCGATTTCTTTCTTTTTTCTCTGTCTTTCGCAGCTGATCCTCTTATTTTTATGTTGCCCCACTATTTTCCTCAGCTTCTTCTTCCTTTTAGTTTTCTTTTATATGCTCACTCATTCATCCTTTCTTCTTTTTCTTTTTCTTCTTTTTTATTTGTTTCTCGATTATTTCCTTTTTTATTGCCTCTCTTTCCAGCTGATCCTCTTATTCTCCCCACCCCTAGTATTTTCCTCAGTTTTTTCTTCCTCAACTTCTTTGTTTTCTTCTTCATATTTACTCATTCATGCTTGTCCTTTTTTTCTTCTTTTTCTTCTTCTTTGTATAAGTATTTTCCTACTTATTTTTTTTTTCTTCCCCTTCATTTCATTTTCATTTTTTTCCATCTTGTTTCTTCCTTTTTCTTTCAATAGCCTACATGTTTTCTCACTTTCCCCCTCCAAGTTTTTTCTTTTGTCTCATTGTTCCTTTCTTTCTCGCCTTTCTTTTATTATTCATTTTAAATACTTTTTCTCTCTTTCTTCTTCTTCTTCTTCTTCTTCTTCTTCTTCTTCTTCTTGATTCATGTTTCGTTTATCTATTTCTCAATTTCTTTCTTTTTCTCAGTTTCTTTCACAGCTGGTCCTCTTAATTTTATCGCCCCCCTACAATTTTCTTCGGTTTCTTGTCTTTCACTTCTTCTATATACTCACTCATTCATGCTTCTTCTTCTTCTTCTTCTTCTTCTTCTTCTTCTTCTTCTTCTTTGTGTTATCGTTTTTCTACTTATTCTTCTTTTCCTTCTTCTTTGCCTTCTCATATTCTTCCAATCTTTTTTCTTCCCTAATTTTTTTTCTCCCTAAATAGATCACCGGTATAAAAGGAACATTCCAATGTTCTATGAGCCACTTTTTCAATACAGATTTCCCTTCCTCGTCACTGGAATAACGTTTACCCCTCAAACCCTCTTTCATGGGGGCGAAGAGAGGCAAACATTATTCCAGTGACGAGGAAGTGAAATCTATAGTGAAGAAATGGCTGTAAGAACAGTCAACAAAATTTTACGGGCAGGATACATGCTCTCATTCGAAGATGGAACATTGCTATTAAGAGAAACTGTGACTTTGTGGAGAAGTAGTGATGTGATCCACAGAGGACCAGCTTCATTTTGATGTATGATACATGTTACTGTGTTGGTAATTATACCTGTTTTAAACAAAATGACATTACTTTTTTTACTCACCCTCGTATATATATATATATACATATATATATACAGGAAGACCGCTTTGTGTGTTATTCGAACCCTGACTGTCAAGCTGACAGGCGGGGACTCCAGTACATCAGCTGGCTTTTTCCCAGATTTTTCGTTTTGTTTAGAAGTAGGTTATATTCCACTTACGGTGACTTTTACTACACGACAGTATGAGAAGTAAACAAACAAACAATGTGTTTTGATATGGCTTTATTTAGACGACAATTTTGGGAGAATATGTGCTTAATTGAAGTCGTACCTAATTTTGAAAATTAATTAATAATTATGAATTAGGTGGGCATACCTATTCAAATGTAAGGCTAAACAAATCGAGAAAAATCAATCTCTGTATGTACATTTCGGCCTATTAGGCCAAATCAGCAGAGCTATAGCTCTATAGCTCTGCTGATGAGGCCTAAGAGGCCGAAATGTGTATATATATATATATATATATATATATATATATATATTATATATATTATAAACCACACCATGAAGCAAACTGAAATGAGAGGAAAGTAAAAAAAGCAGTACCTCAGAAGAAGAACAAAATTTATCGAAACCAACCTCAACAGTAGAATTCTCATAAAGGAATAAATATATGGACAGAACCCCTCGTACTATACTCTAGACCCTTCCTCAAATGTACTAGAAGATACTTGGACAGATGCATAACGAACAAGGAAATTGAGGGCGAGGTACAAAGACTTACATCGGGTTTCGAATCTAGGCAATCATAGGGGAGTGGGGGTGTTTGTTTTTTCCCCAGAGACCCAGAATTGTAACCACCATGAGATGCAGTTTAACGTCATACACAGGACAATAACACCCTCGGCCACACCTTCTAGCACATATATGATAAAAAAAGGTATTGGGGATTTACCATAAGAGCAATAGGGTTCGGACAAGGTGTTAGGGATTGACGTAACCAAACGATTGATCGCAGGGGCCTCTCCAACCTCCTGTGTAGCCTAAGTAAGGGTCAGAGTGGAGTTTGCATGTCATTGTCTGCTCAGCCACCATATTCCGTCCTTAAGCATCACGGGTCACCGCCCATGACCAATAGGTAGCCCAATGTCGGAGACTTTACCCAGGTGCTGTCAACATCAAAATCGTCAAGAAAATTTGAAATTTGGGTGAAGGACCGTACAGATGAATCTTAAAGGTCGAACGAACGGGCCTTGTGGGCTACATTTACATACCTTACCCATCTCAAAGGACCGGGTTAGCTCAGTTAGTAGAGCGTTTGGCTAGAAACCACAAGGCTCATACAGACAGTAGCCGCCCCGACGACGACGACTTACCCAGCTCAAAATCACCAACATCCTTTAAAATGTTACAATATTATTTTCCGTCTTTGTATTTTAGCGAAATGTGGTGTCATGGTTACCGTCGTAGGAAATGGACGCGGTAACCAGAGTTCAAATCCTGGATGAGTCTGTTTTCATTTCTCATAGTGCTAATACATTTGTGAAAGACATGAATCCATCTATTCTCCCTCCATCTATGGGTAAATAGTAGGATAGAATGAGTTTCTTAATCTTGGTACGGTAACCGGTTGAGGAGAAGGAAACATTTGAATTCAAATCTCTTAAACTCCACTAAAAAACTGATCTTGCGTCGTATCCCGCTCGCACGGAGGGGTTTGATAAATA
The DNA here is from genome assembly GCA_023376005.1 of Doryteuthis pealeii. Taxonomy (NCBI): domain Eukaryota; kingdom Metazoa; phylum Mollusca; class Cephalopoda; order Myopsida; family Loliginidae; genus Doryteuthis; species Doryteuthis pealeii. The sequence goes on along the minus strand of CM042165.1, from coordinate 38,448,142 downwards.
AAGAAGTAAAGCGCCATGCCTACTGTCAGCTCCTCACTGTTGACTTTTCTTGATATAAGGTGTGTGTGCTAGATGCCTACTCTTATTTATAGACTCGGCGATAATCATGTGACCATACTCTTGGCCAATCACTGGCAGTACTCTGCTGCTGATATTGTTATTTATACCGGCTGTTCTGGTTATACCTACGCATAACTACTTGAAACTTCGTGGACGACGGAACATAGGATTATATCACTGGACCTTTGACACTACGTAGGATTCCATAGCTCAGGAGTTACTTACTTTAAGTCCTTTTCAACTGGCCAAGGATGGCGGTCAGAAACTTAACAGGTTATGGGCCCAGCACGCTTCCACTGCTTTTACTGTACAGATCAGATT